>BGPT01000146.1:54033-146098 GCA_003297045.1 Symbiodinium sp. clade C Y103 | reverse complement strand
TTCCGACTTGAAATACGATCCGCCACGCAGGCCACGCGAAATGAGGATAATTGATCCGCGGCGGAGCATGATACTGCTTGTATATGATAACGCTAAACGGGAAAAAACTTTCTTCCTCCTGATGNCGCAGGCCACGCGAAATGAGGATAATTGATCCGCGGCGGAGCATGATACTGCTTGTATATGATAACGCTAAACGGGAAAAAACTTTCTTCCTCCTGATGTATGTGCATCAACTTAGCGATTGCGTTAACAAGGGCCTGACCTTGAAGAGAATGCTTGGAGGGTCACCCTACTGTAGTACCTGCTTAGTTGCTCGACTTTCACGCCATTTACAAAATGAGATAACCCACAAAATGGGGACTTACCAGGGTTATCCTCCAATTGGTTTCATCCCCGAGGTTGAACACATCAAATGTGTCTGAAACCAACAGGATAGTTCACAAACTGCAATCAAGTAAAACAACGGATCATGTTTGGAGATGTACATCATATATCTATAATGTCATTTTGTATCCATATGTTTTTGTTTCCAGAAACGAATATATTTGACTATGATACCACTATTTCATACTATATCATTAGGTTTGTTGCTGTGATCATCATTGTCATGATATTATTTATCATTATCATCAGTGTTTCAGTATCATCTCACTATTATGATCACTTTATCATTGATCACTTGATCATCATTTTTCTAGACACCCTCTGGTAAACTAACATGACTATTGAAAATGGCCATAGAAATAGTGGATTTTCTCATTAAAAATTGGTGATTTTCCATAGCTATGTTAGTTTACCAGAGGGTACAATGTGAGGCCCCCTAGATAGCTAAGTTGGTTTATAACTCCAATAACTATGGTTTATGATACGCAAATAACTATATACTTAACTAGGGGTTTATAAACCAACTTATAACTAGGGGGCCTCAATTTTCCCATGAAATATAGAGGTTTCCTGTAAATTTTCCCATTAACCAATCCAATGATAGCTATGTTAGTTTACCAGAGGGTATGTTTCCCAAGATTTCCAGCAACGTCGTCCCCCCACCTGCCAGTGGCTATTGAGGCCGATGGATTCGCCCAGCTGCCGGATCCTCCAACCACCAGAGTGCAACAAACAACGACCCTCTGGTAAACAGCCTAACATAGCTATGGAAAATCCACAATTTTTAATGGGAAAATCACCATTTTTAATGGAAAATCCACCATTTTTAATGGGAAAATCACCATTTTTAATGGGAAATCCACCATTTTTAATGGGAAAATCACCATTTTTAATGGGAAATCCACCATTTTTAATGGGAAAATCACCATTTTTAATGGGAAAATCACCATTTTTAATGGGAAAATCACCATTTCTAATGGGAAAATCACCATTTTTAATGGGAAAATCCACGAAAATTCTATGGCCATTTTTTCAATAGCGAACTGTTAGTTTACCAGAGGGTACCCTCTGCTTCTTCAATGTAGCCATGGAAAATCACCATTTGTAATAGGTAAATCATCATGTTTATCATCTATAAATGGGCAATGTTCCATGGCTATGTTGTTAAATAACCTCTATAAGGGTATATAACATTAAATAACATGACTCGGGTTTATGGTAGATATCTACCATATACTAAGGTATATACAGATCGTTGGGCTGATAGCTCTTCCAATGATGGATTCTTCATGGATTGTTGGCTGATCAACTGGGGCAGAGTTCAGCAGAGTTCACCCGAAAAATGGGAGATGGAGATATTCCTGTGGAGCCTGGGGAAATCGCCAACAATCAGCTTTCTTGGTTCAGGGATGGCATTATAGTCAGAATTCGTCAGAATTATATAGAATTATAGAAGAATCTATTAATAGATTGAAAAAAGGTGATGTAAACGTCAGTAAGCTTCTTCAAATGTGAAGTTTAATTTTAGTTTTCTCTGAGATTTCCACATTTTATATCATTTTATATCATTTTATCAACAAATAAAGAAAGGCTTTGCTCGGGCAATCCTGTTGGTTGGCTAGCAAGGGTGGCTGAAGGCAATTTCTCAGCTGAAATGAATTCTACTCTCACTTGCCAAGAATCAATTTGGTACCAAACTTCAACGGATTGGTTTTTCAGGGAACATCTTAGTAGGATTTACCATGGAGTTTCCCATGAAATATCAGTAGGGAGTCCGGTTGAAAAAAAACCTGAAACCAATCCATTGAAAACTTGGTTAATCAGAAATCAACCACCCTTGGACCCCGGACACGGGAAGCAAAACCACCTTGGATGCACCTGTGGCGCCACGGCAGGACGTGACCATGGCAGTTGATGCGGAGTTAGTGGTCATTCATGGCCATTTTATGAGGATATTATGGGACTTTATGGGATTTTGTGAGAATTTTAATTGGATGGCATACATATTTTATGAGGACGTCATGGATATGTTATAAGGATTTTATGGGATTTTATTGGGATGCAACCAAGAAATTGTCTGAATAAATTCACTATCACATAAGTCACTAGCATGAACAGTTGAGCTATTTTGAGATAGCTGCCTCAATCCAAACCATCATTCCAGTGATGTCGCTGCGAGGTCGCTGTCATGGTAAAAGACATTGATTTTAGCAGCAAAACATGAGGATTCCAGCAGGTTACAACATGTGATCCGGAAAAATCTGCATGGGTAAGTTGGGACCCCGCCCCCCGGCACCTTCAGTGTCAGCCTCCATCTCCACCTTGACGCCTTTGTCAGCTGCATGGTGCGGCATAGCTTCTACTGATCTGATTGGGTTGAAATCAAAGGTAGGCTCAACACCTGGGCCTGTACCGATCCAGCCCGGAATCATTGATGACAAATTTTGGTCAACTCGTAAAAACAATGGCCCAGATCTTCGCCCATGACTGCTATGATTTGCTTTACACTCCCAGGATTGGGCTACATATACAAATATGATTAATATGATCAAATATGTTTAACATTATCTTTTGTAAGTGAAACAGAATCCTAGATGATACATGTTCCCTGACGACTGTAACACACATTACATCACCCCCGTCCCACCATGAACTGTTGTCGTTGCGAATTCATATATATTTAACCTATATATATATATATCATCAATTAATTTAATATCAATTATATATGATTACCCTCCGGAAAATAAACGTGGCAATGGACAATCTAATGATGTAGAGATGAAGGTTTCAATGGGATAATCATCAAATAGGGGATTGTCCAGCACGCCATGTTTGATTACCAAAGGGTATCCATGTTTCATGTAAACCCCGCACAACTACTTAGTGGCATTGACCCATCTCAAAGCAGTCGCTTGCAATCAGAATCCCAAGTATAATTTGAATGGATCGAAGATCCAAAAACAGATGTACAATGATGTACATCTGTTTTTGGATCTTCGATCCATTCTCTGTAAATCACGATAAATGACTATAGCAACGATAGCATCATTGCCATATAGTGAATATACTATTTCTTGACTATATATTTCTTAAACAAAATGTTGTTCCCCCTCCTCCAATTTCCCACCTTGATCTTCTCCATCTTCGCCATCACCATCTCGGCCATCTTCGCCATCTTGGCCATCGCCGTTTTCGCCGCCATTTTCGCCGCCGCTTTCGCCCCCCGACTTCCCACGGCTCCCAGACGCCCCCGCGCCACCGGTCTTCCCGCCAGCACCGCCGGCGCCGCTGGTGGAGCTGGCGGCGGAGGCGGCAGAGGCGGCGGAGGCAGCGGAGGCGTCTTGGTCCTAGGCGTCT
This sequence comes from Symbiodinium sp. clade C Y103, assembly GCA_003297045.1. NCBI lineage: Eukaryota > Dinophyceae > Suessiales > Symbiodiniaceae > Cladocopium > Cladocopium sp. clade C. The sequence continues at coordinate 142,351 of BGPT01000146.1, read as the reverse complement.
TGGGAATGGAAGCCACGAAAAATGGCCATGTTCATCCACTGTTAATGTCATTTTAGAATGGTTGGGGGCTATTTTTTGGTCGGGGTTCTATGTGTTCCTTGTTGTTTACCTGGTTGGGTGACCATGATTCGAAACCGATGGGGCTTTTGGAAACACCTGGTTCCTGTTGGACGCTCTGGTCATGAACATGTGAAAAAAAGATTGATAAAGGAGAAGCAACCCATTAGCAGCATTTAAAATGGCTTACTTGCCATGTTTTTGTTGTGATTCCCCTATCTTTGTGTAATTAAAGCCCAACCTGAATGAGCTTATTGGGCATTTATCTTCTCTCCCAAATAATCCATAGAGTAGATCAACCTGTACTGAACTACCAAAATAATCCAAATTTTGGCGAACCAAACATTTCACCAAACTGAGGACTCAGCATCAGTACAAAGTGAGGTCATTATAATATGTTATAAAATATGGTTGTGGGTCAAAATTAAAGACCTGGGGGACCACAGATCTAAGTCTATGTTTAGTATTAACCAGAAAAATTATTGGGCTACCTAATTTTGACCCATACCATCCCATACCCATATAATATCATTGTCTATACCTATACATGGTATGGCTTTGGAAACGAAACCCCAACCGGAATTTCTTCTATCCCAGAGTCTGTGGAGCCACTAGAGTCTGTCCCTCTCAGGGAATCTCGCTCGCGACTGACAGGGTGCAGGTCAGTGTCGGTGAGCCAGCCGAAAAATCATGGAAATTGATAGAAATTGCAAGCACACACGACTTTTTTAGGTAAGTACTTAAGTACTTACATAGATTCCAGTTTCATGTGAGTCTCCCCTATACAGCTTAAACCAAACCGATATTAGGTGGTGCACCAGTTCAAATTCAGTGCACTTCATATTCATCAAAAGAAACCACGCAGACTGATCAATCTCCATTTTGTTGTTTTGCCTTTTGCATCTGGTTAAAGAATGTTGAATCACTATTTCTAGTACCCAGTCATGTGCGGTACCCCGCAGGTGACCCAGTTTTTTAGTTATAAGTGTGCGGATCTTTCACCGTTGATAACGAACTAGTTTACCCTCTGGTAAACTAACATAGCTATTGACAATGGCCATAGAAATAGTGGATTTTCCCATTAAAAATGGTGATTTTCCATAGCTATGTTAGTTTACCAGAGGGTATATGTTGGGGATGATACACCAACATAACTGGGGCTGCACCACCTCGTTTCTTTGAGGCAAGGTCTGGGGTTCCTGATTTGAATTCCCCCAATATGTCAGTTGGGATCAACATCCCATCTTACCCAGCTGCTAAAACCATCAACAGGGACGACCCCAGAAACAAGCGCTGGTAGCTACGTCAACAACATAACACAACTAACAATCCATCTATAATATGGGAATTTAAGCCTTGAAAATCTGGGGAAAAACATATCTAAAAACCCATCTCAAACCATCCAATTTCATCAAGCAATCGAATCTACTCCAGTCATTCATCAGATCTCCCCGTTGCGCAACGCAACGGCCTCTCAGTCATCTGTTGCTTCAGTTGCTCTGCAGTGAGCTGGGCCTCCCAGCCTGAAATTCAGACATTGAAAACCGCTTGGTGGGAATTTGAGGCCCAACAAGATGGGAAATTGCCAGCGAAAATGGTGATTTCATGTGATTTCATGTGATTTCATGGGATTTAAATGGATTTAAGACAAAGTTGATGCAAATAACTTGGTGAACTGTTGGGTTTGTGAGCATGTAACGAACTCGTTGACTGGGCCCCCAAGCTTGTAAAGGTCTATCCGAGAATGGGGGGAGACCAGGATACTTCAAAATGTTCAAAATGGCAATTGCATTGGGAAAATTGCTTTTGGGGTACGTACCATGTTTTCAGACAAACCCAAAGTAGAACCTCCATTCAGTTCGGGGATTTCTCAGCCAGCCACATTTGATGACACCAGAACGTAGGCATTCCATGCCAGAGAAATGTACTGTTGATGGTAAACAAAGGATCGTTTCAACCTTTGAGCCACTGAAGATGCCCCCAAAGCCCACATGAATGACCAGCATCCCATTCTCCTCTCAATACGTGATACCCAAATGCTCCACGTGTGGTGTATTTATAGACAGGGACACCTAGCAAGCAAAGACTCATCTGCTTATTACATCGGTTGGAGGCCCAAAGAAGGCAAATAAGAAATCACCTATATGAGAAGCACTTGTAGTAAACAGATTCTAAGAAAATGGTCCAACATGGAGCCCCAACATTTTCATCATCAGGTGACAAATTGCAAAAAGGCAGACTCTTCATTGTCCTCTCCTTGTCAAGGAATGTCTAAGGCGAACACCGTACATCTGATCCAAACATAATCCTTTTTGATGCTCTTGGCAATCTTCACCTATATGACATGTTTGCACTGACAACTCATTTGGCTTGCCTGAAGAATCATTATCCCACAAACTAGCAACTGATTCCATTCGCGCCCTGACATCGAGTGGAAACTCAAAATCGACCTTTCCACGATCGAAACAAATTTGCCTCACATGTTTTGAAGGCTTCGTATCTAGGCAGGATCCCTGTCCCTCCCGCGTTGGATGCGTGCGGCCCCACCGAAAGACACCGCATCTGAGACCCAAACTTCGATGATTTGCATTCTTTTCCTGATAGAACAAACATACTGGCCAAGGTTGCTTTCAAGGCACCAACTGCAACTACAAACTGGAATCAATAATCAAAGTTCAACTCAGTGAATTCATGTGAACCCACCATTGCTTGATTCCTGGTTGTTGACATCAAGGTCAGGTTACCATTTCTAACAGCAATTTATGACTTATCCAGGGTTGATATTCCCTTGAAGATGTACTGGTGTTAACCCAATCATTGCCTTCCATGCCTGGTAAAATTGGGGATGCTTCACGGCTTTAGGTTCACCAGATTCCAAGTCACTAGTTTCCATCTTAACCATGCAATAATAAATTGGCATTAAGATGTGACCTCAATTGCCATGATCATACTAAATAAAAATCATATAGGTTATTATAGGTTGTATATTGCGAAATATACCAACTTATGAGATCTTATGAGGTCTTCTGAATCATCATCATCATCATCATCATCATCATCATCATCATCATCATCATCATCATCATCATCATCATCATCATCATCATCATCACAACTTCCCCCCAGGTGGTCCTCTCGCAGCCCGCTGGCGCGCGCGCTCCCGGACGCAATGTGCTGCGGCGGAGCCGTCGGCGCTTCGAAGCGCAGGAATCCGCTGCGAGGTCTGCGTGCTGCGATGGCCTTGCACCAGGAAAGATCAGCATCAAGAGGAGATGTTTCTAGTCCCACTATGTCCAACTGATATGTGTTGGATGTAACTGACTGTTTTTGTTGTTCAACTGATTTTGGAAGGATAAATGCAAACACCGAAGGATCACATTGAAAAGAACTGTCTGAGATGTTGGATTACATGCACCAGCCCGAACCAGAGAACCATGTTAAGAAAGCGGCACATGTCATCAGTTGGAACAGATCTCAGAATCGCACTGACAAAGTTCCTCAAATCCCAGGTGCTGCAAAACTACCGATTCAACAACTTACTCACAAAAAATGATACATTTGCCCATACGTGACACGAGTGATCCAACATCCATACCGTCCATTGTCAGCAATTCCGCTGAGAATCATGTTCAACCAACCTTTGAATGGTTGAAGGAATTTCGGGGTACCCTTTGGTAATCTAGCACAGCTATTGAAAATGGCCATTTATAGTTGATTTACCCATGAAAATTGTGGATTTTCCATAGCTATGTTGGTTTACCCGAGGGCATTCAATGTATAGACCACCAAACACAAGCAGCACATGGTCGTATTGAATTCACACAAAACAACTCGGCGCCTTTGCACAGAAAGCTCCTGCGTGCTGCTTGTTGCGCAAGGCGTCCAGTTCGCGACTGGCCAGGTCACAGTTTGGCACCACTGACGGAGTTGTGTAAAAACAGGGTACCCTCCGGCAATCAAAGATGGCAAGGGAAAATCCCCTATAGATGGAGGTTTGAATGGGAAAAACATCACTCATGATGGTTTTCCATTGGCATGTTTGATTATCAGAAGGCACTGTACCCCAAAATCTCATGTCTTCCTGATGATGTTCGCTTTAAAACTTACAATTTTGCATGGGCTGAACGACCCTTCATTTTTTTTGGTTGAATCTAGGTCTGGTAAACATGTCGATTCTTCATTCATTCATGGTTTGCTGGGCCCACAGTACATTCAACACATCTTTACACTCCGTTCCAGCAAGTGGTGCAAGTGGTACACTGTGAACATTGATCCGTCCAAATAAAACAATCTACAATAGTAATCCATTCACGTCCTCGGCCGATCCTCTATGGCAAGGGAAGCTAGTGGTTGAAAACAACTCGGAATATAATGACGGAACCGGTTTACAGAAAGAAACTCAACGCCACGAACTCACTTGTTGCTTAGATTGTTACACCCCAACTCTTTGGTATGGCAAATCCTGTACTCCATACCAGTGACCATGAGTACCTGAAACCCTGAACTGGTGTCTTGCACCTATTGTCGATCTCAATTATTGCTGGCGATATCGACTACATACCTATTATGGCTGCTGCTTGCACCCTCATCATCCACGCCTGGTATGCTCAAAGTTTAATCTAGCAGGGAAGTGTCACTTTTTGGCGGCGGCAAATCATTTACAAATGGTGCAATTTCCACTACTATGGAGGTTTGCTGGCTAGTGTGTTCTTCAGCTTATTTTTATGAGCAGTGTTAAAACATATGAAAATTCTCTGCGGGCCTTTATCCTGATTGGTTAGTAGAAATTCCCATATAGATTGCTACTGTATTATCCCAGGGATCTTGGATAGTACTACAGTATATATTAATCACAAAATCATGTAATCATCAATCAACATGGGTTTTGAACACTGCTCAAAATATACTCGCTGAATTGAAGTGCACATGTTCTTTTTACCTCATTGTTGACTCTTGAGGTCTCCCCAATTTCACACAAACCCACATGCCGCTAACTTTCATTCATACCATTCTTACAACAACCCCACAAAGATAGAAAATCCATATCCCATGATAGTACCATTAGTAGATCACCTTTGTATCTTTTTGAGGGTTCTGTGCTATCCCATCCACTGGTAGAACTCACCATACAGAACGGTTCTTGCGGAGCCTGGTCTCCATCTGTGACTTCACATCCTTCGACGATAACTGCGATTCCCAGCCTGAGCGCGACTTTTGGCACATCCAGATGGGACGGTTGGCTGAGGCTCAACCACCTGGGGGTTTCCTAAAATGGGGGTACCTCAAAATGGATGGTTTATAATGGAAAATCCTATTAAAATGGATGATTTGGGGGTACCCCTACTTTAGGAAACCTCCACCTCCTCTCAAAAAGATGAAAGTCACTTGGGATTATCCTCCCATTTCTAGGATTCTGAAAAAGATCGCAAAAAAATGATTGAATCCACAGCGTCTTCCAGCAACTTGAAATCTTCTCCGTGGGAACATCATGCAAAACATTTGTTTTGTTTCCTCTTCCAGACCTTTCTACAACATATGTTGCATGGATCTGATGCACATCTCTCACCAAAAAAAAAACAGAAGATAGAGCTTTGTCTCAAAACATAGTACGCCCAAAAGATTATAAAACATTATAAAATATTATAAACATATATTTATTACCTAAAGCATCCTAAAGCAATGGCCATCTGCTGGTTCATCCTCCAGCTTCGGGAAAAAAATACCGAAGCAACTCAGCCCAGTCATCCTAAGCTGCAGACTTCGATGATTGGCTTGGTCATCCTGGAGGATGAAATCGGTGGAAATCTCATGGGGATAGATTCACCAAGCACAATACCCTCTGGTAATTAGTTACGTAGCGACATAGAAAATGGCCATAGAAATAGTGGATGGATTTTCCCATTAAAAATGGTGATTTCCCATAGTTATGTTAGTTTACCAGAGGCTATGATGTATGGATTTGTATGGATTTCTCTGAAAATCCCGTATACAGAAGCTCTGATGTGCTTGGGAAACTTCACTCCAACTAGGAATATAGATACCTGTAGCTCCGAACCTATCCCAGCTAGTAAGTGGTCTCTATACCCCAGATTTCATCGGGATATCCATGGACTCCATGGACATCCGGATATCCAACATATGGCTGGGGTATACCCCAAGTCTGGATGTGTCTGAACATCCTGCATACAGTAAGTCCCTAAACTCAAGCTCCGCCCTGTCCCAAAATGGCAATCTTCATGGTCATGCTGCGATGCCTGATGATGATACCATGATCTTGGTCATCTTTATCACAGTGACCATCAACATATCCATCGAAAACCATGTGTATAATATATATATATATACATGTTTACAACCCCAAAATGAGGTACCTTTAATAGTGTGGAAACAAAAACATACGCTTTGATGGGCAAGGCTTAAAGGTGTCCATGTTTTCCCTAGAAACAAAGACAACTTCTTTCCGACTTCCCTCAGCTTTTCACCAGTCTATGTCTAGACTCACCCGACTCACCGTGCCTCCGGGATTGGCGGCAAATTCTTCAACATCTCCTGGATGGTCGCAACATGTGGCAACTCTGCAATTTTCTACAGTTTAAGATGGATTACCCTCTGGTTATTTAACATAGCCATGGAAAATCATCCACCAACATATCTTTCTTGGGAATCTGTTTGTCCATCAGGACTGCTGTTGATGAATGTGCCAGATGGTTGCTGTAGGTTAGATTCAAGACATCCAATTTGCAACATCTTGCCAAAGAATAGTTCATCATTATATAAAACCAGTAGCTAGCGCTCTCTTTGATGTTGAATGAGTAATGATATTCATGTTGGCACTTGATGCACAGGGGGTCGTCTTTATCTTGTTTGGATAACTATCATTGTCAGTATAGCTTCCCATGTTCTTGTTAATATCACCAATAGCCCTGAAAAATCATGGGGTTCAAGCGCTGCGCCTTGGCTTTATCTTCGATCTTCTCCTTTTCCCTTTCCTCCTCCTTCGCTTTGGCTTCTTTTTCTTTGCTTTCCTGGACGGAGGTGTCGAACACAGAACGCAGTGTCCATCGCTGGACGAACACCGTTCAAGGGATCAGATTGTAAAAAAACAAAGTGCTGGAAAAGTAAAAAAATATGAAAACGTCGATACAGTAGTAGGTAAAGCAATTTGCCAACTAGTTTAATGTGATTTAAGTATATTTGAGTAATTATTCTAGATTTCTATAGTATTCTATAGTATTCTTTTTTTTTGGCAGTTGCGGCCTACAGAACCAACAGCAACGGTAAATCCCCCTTGTTTCATGGCCATTGGGAATATTCATTTCTCAATTCAAGGAGCGGATCTCAAAACACAATCAAGCCACAGCAGTTGATCATCTTGGTTAAGTTACCCTCTGGTAAACTAACATAGCTATGGAACATCACCATGTTTATTTGAAAAAATCCAATATAAATGGCCATTTTCAATAGCTATGTTAGTTTACCAGAGGGTATACCCATTGTTGCTCGGAAGCTACAGCATGTCCGGTAAAATCATGTGAACGCCAGAGAAATCCCCCCCACCTCCTCAGCCTCTTCCTTCATTTTGGCTTCAGCAGCCTGGCAATGGGAAATCCCCAAACTGAATGAGCTGGGAAAATCATCCATTTCCATTGCCATGTTTGACCACTAGGGGGTATTTGAAAGGGATTTGCCACGTATATAGCATGGATGCAAGCAGCAAACGTTGCAATAGGATGCAGGTAGGTCATAGTGATTGTATGCGATTCTGCAAAACCGGCAAATGGGAAGAGAAAGTAGGGACTTGCTGTCCAGTAGTGGAAAACTGAAGAGACACTGACAGAGGCATCTCCAACACACCATTGTTTGAACTCACCAAATCTGTGGTTCATCTGAAATTATAGGGAAACCTCAGAATTGAGTGGTTAAGCATAATTTTCCGCGCCATTAAAAACATGTCATTTTGGGGCTACCACTTATTCTGACGCCACATTTTTATGCTGCACCCAAATACCCGTAACTGTTTGCTATCCATAAAGTCCCTAATGAATCCTCTTGCAGTAAATCAGAACAAATCCAACTTTTCTGCTTTAAAAAAAAAACGCTATCATCATAAAATCCTCCTACATCCCACCAAATCATCATCAAATCCCAAGAAAATCTACATCAAATCTAATGAAATCACCCATTTTGCTTGGGGTCATCAGCCAGTTTTCCTTGCATCTCCCTTCAGCTCTAACCTTCTCTTCCGCCAGTTTCTTCTTGGACTCCGCTTCCTGTCGAGCTGTTAAATTGGTGATGTTCACGGGTTGTTCATGAAGAACAAAAAAAATCATCAACAGAAAACCATGGCTTAATTGATGGTTTAATTGTCATAACTCAACGATCAGTTATAAAACATCCAGTATCATTGGATTGGTTTATTCTGCTGGAAACCACGGTTTTGATCATCATATACAGGCCTTCCATGCAGATTTTCTCATCAGCCAATTCTTGGACACTATAGTGAGGAATCCTTTTTGGACACCTGTTCGAAGACTCCGATATACACCAACATCTCCCAAACGATTGTCAATGTAGCACCAACCTACACTTCTAAACTTGTGAGTTTAGTTAAAACTACAACAAAATGGCCAAACACCTGGACTGGAGGAATCCCTGTGCTACGGGTCGAAATCAAACACATGTGTTTCAAGTAATCCCACTTGTAAACCCATTCATAAAACATAGAGGGTAATGTTATGTAATGTTGATGACACCGCTATCTGAATGGTTGCGTGAAATTGCTCCAGATCATGCCATCTCTCCATGTTTTTTTTTTTTTGTTGATCTGCGTGAACCCACTACTTCACATATTATGGGTCAACACCTTGTACCCATGGTGAGTATCCAAACAAACCTATAATTATAAAATGGTACCGAATTTGATGATCAATTATTATCATTCACCTAGTTTTGGAAATTGGACATTGGAAACTACTCCTTCAATAGGTAACATGCTCACATAATTCAATGTTTGTGAGATATTATGAGCAGAAGTACGTAGAGGTGCTCGTAATTAATTCCCTAAGTTCGATACTAGAGTCTCGTAAACATTGGGAACATCTGTGCAAATCTATGTCAATCTTCGTATTCACACAAATCTACCCAGTTGATGTTTATGATCATCATTTCCCTTAGACTCCCCTTAGACTTCCCTAAGACTTCCCTAAGCCTCGGCTGTCGCCGGTGTCGCTCATGGCCCGACCCACGGCCGCAGCAGAGCGCACCTTTGGTGGGGCAACGGGTTCTACCTCCTGAAGCCAGGGGTGATTCACCAACACTTAGGGATCAACCGGATAATGGATGATTCATTGGTTACTATAGCCATCCATCTATTTATCTATGAATCTATGACTCTATCTAATTTTATCTGCCTATCTATCAACTTATCTATGGATAAATAAACAATTAGATTAATGAAAAGAACACATCCAATGAATAGACAAACACACACCCACATAAATCAATGAAATACAGGAAATACATGTTCACATCCGTCACCAAGTAAATTCACATTCTGAGTGCCACATCCTCTAGGTTTTCCCATCCCAACTGATCCTGGTCATCTGCATCTTCATCTTGATCCCCATCTGCCTGACGCATGGATTGGGATGCGCCCATATAGTTCACCACTGGAATATATGGAGATAGATTGAAATATGGGTGGATGGAAGGTTCACTGTCCAAATATGACTACAGTAGGATCCATGGGTCGAAGGCCATCAAAATTTGACCCATTGCCACTTGTGAAGTATGTCTATTTCCTTCGTAAAAGAGACGTTGTCCAAACATGACCATAACCAAAGCAAAGCTTGTCTTTTCAATACTGCGGTTCATGGTGAGTTCGGTTCGATGCTAGATTTCGGGGGAACAAGAGGCCAGAAGGATTCAGTGCACGGTGGACATGTTGAAATCACCCGTGCCTTTTCAGTCTGTTCATCCTTTCCCTGCTTTGAAACACCATGGTGCTGACTGTCTGTCACCTGCTGCTCATTGGAACTTGGTGGTTGCTGCGGGCTGCCATGTTGTTGTTGATTTGGCGGTTGTTGTTGCCAACCACCATGTTGCTGATTTGGTGGCTGTTGCTGATTCGGTGGCTGCTGTTGCCAACCACCATGTTGCTGGTTTGGTGGCTGTTGTTGCCAACCACCATGTTGCTGATTTGGTGGCTGTTGTTGCCAACCACCCTGTTGCTGATTCGGTGGCTGCTGTTGCCAACCACCATGTTGCTGATTCGGTGGCTGCTGTTGCCAGCCACCATGTTGCTGATTCGGTGGCTGCTGTTGCCAACCACCATGTTGCTGATTTGGTGGCTGTTGTTGCCAACCACCATGTTGCTGATTTGGTGGCTGTTGTTGCCAGCCACTGTGTTGCTGGACTGGCTGCTGCTGTGAATGGAAGCTGTCAAAGACGCTGGCATGACTCTTGCCACAACACCAGCGGAACTGTTCAATGGGTCAAATCATCAATTGGATGCAACGTATAAAAACTATGCAGCAACTTATTTGCCAAGCCTTCTTTGCCCTTGTACCCTTGCAGAATCAGAGTTCGCAAGTAGGCAAGTCCACATAAGTAACAAGTATTATCGAATTCCCACTGACTGGCTCACAGGGACCCCCAATGTAATTATGACGATGATCCCCCATCAAACCAAGCAAATGCGTTTGTCCAACTCAGGTCATCATAATCATCGACATCTATATAGTGTGCCTGACCCTCAGACAATCAAGCCTGCCTATGAAAAATAGATCTTACGTAAGTCGTGTGTAGGTGTTAGATTACATTATATATTATATTCCTGTTGAAAATGGTCATGTCCGTCTCACTCCTATATTTCCGGGCAAATTGCTGTAAATGATTCTTGAGTCGTAAATGGCCATCGCAAAGAAAAAACCGATGTTGCACCAGTGGAGGTGTCCTGCAAAAATGTCAAAAACAATATCAACCTGAAGGTGTAACATGGGTTTGTCTGAAATGTAGGGGACACCGCGCAAAATCCATTTGTTTAAAGTGTCATTTTGCCTCAAAAAATGACTATTTTTTTGAACTCAGGCATCCATTTTCAAACAATACCTACTACCGAGAGTTATTGATTATATGTCCCACTAAATCCCCATATGTTGTGCCATGAAAACCCCGTCAAAAGGTCACTAAACTGCCAGCATGTTCAGCCTCAACGTCGGTCCTGCATGGAGCAACCCTGAAGCCAAATGCTAATCCAGCAGCTGGGTTCGTCAGCAGATGAGAGTCCTAGGCGCAACATACACACTTAGATGAGGATCAACAAACCATCTGCTTGAATGATCTGACGGAATAGTACTAACGACAATCAACTATGTGTATATATATATACATACATACATACATACAGGGATATCTATCTCATTAAAAAAAAGCAAGCAACTATGGGCTCACAATATGTTCAAAGCCAATATGGCAGGGGATTACATATAGTGGGACAACATAATACTATCATAATATACAATTTCATATTGGGATTGTAATACAATTATAACCGCGGATATTATCCAAATTAAATTGGATGAAAATAATGTAGTGATGTTGGGAGGATATAAACCATCACGACAATCACTATGGCTGGGAGTGTACATGTAGTGTGGCAATTCCACGAAGTGCCATTTTATTGGCGTTAAACGAGAGTGACAATGAAAGACCTCCATGTTTGGCTGATGTTTGCACGGGTTCCATTTGAAGATGAGGGACTTTCTGTCCCTGTGTTGGTCGGAGATCGAGCTCTTATTGCAAGCTTGATGGGTATCTTGTGACTATTGGTGAACAGGTTGTTGTAAATATCATTGGATTGGGTTTAGGGAAAATTGAAACCGGAACCTCCTATATTTCATGGGAAAATCCACGGTTTCCTGATTTTTTGTTCCATTAACCAATCCATTGAAAATATATCTGGTAGGTTCATAAACAACTGGGAGGCGACCAAATGCTTTAGATCCAATCAAGCCGGAATAACATTGAATAATCAACCATGATATGTACTATAAATATACATATCACTATTCATACGTACATCAACATGTTCAAAGCTATGCGTATATATAATTACATACATTTATATATGTATACATTTATATATTTATATATTTATATTTATGATATGTATATATCTAATCATATGTTTGCTGATTCAAAAGGGGAAACTAAAAACAAAAAGCAGACGTCATCAAGGAGCACTTTTTTTGTGCCAGGTCACGTCGGGGACAGATCTCCAGTTGAGTGACTACAGTGACATAGTCATGAAAGATATCGATATTATATGTACAATGTATATATATATATATCATATGTATACATATGGAGGTTTCCTAAAATAGGGGTACCCTAAAATCATCCATCTTAGATTGGGACTTTCCATTATAAACCATCCATTTTTGGGTACCCCCAGCCATTAGGAAACCCCCATATGATATCATATGATGTGTTACCAAAAAACCCATTCTTTTCGAAAATGCACACCTGGTTCAGATTGAAGTGTGATAAAATATGATGTATGTATGCATATTCTAGACACTCTATACACACAGAAACCTTTCCTCCCGGCCGGGATCATCAGCTGGGAGCACAACCACAGCGCAGCATGCATGGACAAAAGCCATGTCATCGGCATGGACAATTTGCTACTTGGTGGAATCTACATTAACTGGTTTAATCCTTGGTGGAATCTACATTGGTTAATCATGATACTTTGAACTGACTTCATCATAAACGACTTGCTACAAGCCACAGAAACGGGTGATTTGATCACCACAATTCGTTATCAGAGATACTTCTACAACATGTTTTTGGATACCTCAATCCTGCACCATGAGGATTGAAAAGAACAGTTGAAGAGTGGAGCTAAGTTTCAGGTAATGTGTTGTGTTTCAAAAAGAACTGAGCTTGTCATTCATACTCGCTCATCCTCCTCATGGTTTTTTATGCTTTCAAATGCTCAATCCCTGACTCGAAGGCTGCTTTGAGCCTTAAGTGGCAAGTTTCACCTCCAGTTGTCCACCAACTCGATCTGCAGGTTGAACAGGGTTAAATGTGCCCGTGAAAGAACAACAGCTACTGCAAACTTTGATACATGTATGTATATATGTATATATATATATATTAGTATACTATACAATTTTTGATGTCCTGATATAGAATGAATATATAATATTATATAATAGGTTTTCTGATTGGATACTGAAACCATTGGATGACATGGATAAAAACATGGCTTATTTCAACTTCCCTGCACAAAAGTTACCTTCAGTTGGATATGATGTTCCTACATTCCCCTTTCATCAAGATAAAACTCGGTTCGAGATCTGGCGGGTGAAGAACACTACCCCCTGCCCTCTACTGAGAAGTTCCTCGACTTGGCGCGCAGAATGAACATACTTATGGACGATATTCACAATCATATTATCATATACCATCTGGTAAATTAACATAAACCCTGGCAGATAGGAATTGGAAGATGAGTTTCCTCTAAAAATAGCGAGTTTCTCAGGGTCTATTTTGACATAACCAGAGGGTATTTACTTCATATTTCCAGGCGTCCAATTTTAAGTTCTCCCTCTGTTTTGATGGATTACTACAGGTCCAATCTCGGACGCCAAGACATGTGGGACAGCTGCGGCCTCCGAAGGAATTGGGACCTCGAGTTAAAAGGTGGAGGGAGCAGCGAGGGAGGAGAGCGAAGTTGACTTATAACTTGGTGAAATCTATGGTTTTATGCGAGATATATATAGCATAACCATAGATTTATCGATATCTATAGTATATAGATGGGTGTATATAATATAAACCATAGGGATATATAGCTTTATAGTATCAACCATGAAAAACAGTTATAGTTATAGTTGTATAATGGGTTTATAAACCAACTTCTAACTGGAGTGCCTCACCTTGTAGCTATCTCTGTGTTGGTTCACGCATCTAATGATAGACCGAGCATTGGCCATCCACAATGTGTGGATGGTGAGGAAACATGAGGCTAGTTACCAAGATCCAGCACCAATAAGAATTGGTAAAAGTACTACATGTGTTGAGGAACATGGTATTTGTTCATGGATACAAACGGAGGGTCTAGGTATCTATAGCATAGTAAACCTTGGTGAACGACTTAGTTATAGACCAAGTCACCTGAGATTCTTTGACAACAGTTCTTTTTGCGGACAAAGCACAGCTTTGAGCCATGAGGCTCTTGATTTTCAAGATTTTTCAAGCGTTTTGCGATGTTTTGCGCTCGCTTTTTGTTGTTTGCTCAACTCCATTGACTGAGACAACTTTGAGTCGCTCGGAGTCGGTCAATCGACAAGGCTTTCATCACGGCACAGCACCAGAATATCTCCTCGGGATGCGACATCAGCTGGGCTGAGACAACCCGAATTCGTTGGGTGGTCTTTGTTGGGTGGTTCTCAATCTTTCAGAGAATCTCTGACTATCTCCATTTGATATACAATACTTATATATACTTTTCCTTTGCAACGATTGGGATCTTCCAGTGCCATACTTTATTACCGAAGGGGCACCCCCAATGATCTGTGACAACTGAGAAGAGCCCAACAGTCAGCTGCCAGGATTCCAACCACCGTTCCTGCGTCACCGTCCCTGCAGATGGAAACGACAAGGTGAGGTAAAAGGTGGGGCCTCAGTTGGTGCAAATAACTCCAATAGCTAGAGGTTTATGGTATAGATACACATTTATGATTATATTGTATATATATATATATGACATAAATGGGGGCTATAACATGTTATAAACCATGTCCATCTATAACCTACCACTGGGCCTTGGAGAGAGGAAGCTCCAGTCATCTATGACATTGCCATTCTTTAACAATCAATCACGGCCATTTGGAGATGGGGATCAGGATAAGAATCCGTTGGAACTGGGGGTACTCGATTTTCAGACAAACCCATATTTAAGGTGTCAGAGAACATTGTGAAGTCAGTATCAGCTTCCCAAACCAAAACAACCAAAAGGCTGAGAAACGGTCCTTCAACAGGACACAGCTTTTGGGGGCCACAGAAAAACCTCCCGAAGCTACGTCACTTGATCCCAGTGGGATGTCACACTCCCCACCTGCGGATGTTCACTTCTTTCACATCCATCAAGTCAAAGCCCTCAGCGGACTTGAGCAAGAAACTCCTGCACCCAGCAAGCCCCGAGCACGTTGCAGGTCAATGGCTAGGATCGCAGAAATCCCAGGCTTCTGCTTAAAAAACAGAGATTCCTCTTGACGTTTTTTGTTTGTAATTGTCAGTAGTTAACAATCACATTTTCCAGATCTTTCCAAGCAATCATCCAGGAATCCAGCAGATGTTCCTTGAGTGAGTCCAGTCAAAGAAGGGAACATCCACAGAAACCACACAGTGGGTCCTATTGGGAGTTGGGACGAGAATTCATCGTGTTACCGGCATGGCTGGTCTAGCAGTCTAGCCATAAGTAACGCGTATTAAGTTGCAACAGCCCTGTGCTTCACCGAAAATGTATAAACATGTCCAAAGAAGTGTTCTGAACCGATCATCAGTAATGTCGAATTCCCGCTCACAAACTATACCCCCAACTCTATCAGAACATGGTATGTGGTTTATGGCCATCCATCAAACATAGCTATAAAATAATGCTATATAGATCCCTGTGAAAATGGATTGATTCTTCCCATAACCCCAAGGACTTGGTTCTACAATCCAACTACTCCAACTGACTCGGCCATATCAATTTTCATGGCTTAAATCCCCATGGTTGGTCCAATCCTCATCTTTCATGGTCTCAATCCCCCTGATTTTGGCGATCCTCAATTCAAAAAAAAATCCGCCATCCCCCAAAATTCCGCTGTAGCCACTTCAAATCCTCGAAACCCCTCCCATCCCATCCCCTCCCCATCCCATCCCCACCTCCCATGCGCGAAGCGTTCCGAGGCTCGCTCCACGGTGCCACCACTGGCCTCGGCCTCCGCCTCCGCCGCCGCCTCGGTGGAGAAGACCAGCACGCCGCGGCCGCGCAAAACGCGACGCGCCTGGTGGAGGAAGGGCTCAATGGAGTACCTGGGAAGCGATTGAGCCGGTGATTGGTGTTTTTTATGGTGAGTTTTATGGTGATTCTATGGTGATTTTATGGCGATTTTATGGTGATTTTATGGTGATTTATGCTGATGTTAATGGTGACTAACCATGTCTTTTTTGGGATCTAATTGTCTAATTTGATTTTATATGGGTGATTTTCATTGGTGAATTTTGTGGGACCTGATTGGACTTTATGGAGATATGATGGGATAGAACCAACAATCAATAGGTAGTAATTAGAGTGTCTGAAAATGGAGTATGCACATCAAATGGCCAGTTTCATGGGATAAATGATGATTAACCAATGATTTAGGCATTTAGGGTTACCCTATTTTCAGACAAATCTACACAGGGATATGTTGGGAATTCTATCGGGATAGTAGGGTGAAATGGACATTTTAAATTTTATGGAGATTGAATGCGGATACCATTGGATTTTACAGGTCAAGTTCATAAACATGTTTCTGGGACTTAATGGGGGTACTCATGAGATTTGTATGGCCAACAATCTCAAGGATCATGGGATTGATGGTTGGGTCTTACTGAAAATCGCACAGTGACCCAGACGCGCCATCACGAGATGAGGATCATCCCATGAATGAAAAGTGGTTAAGACCTTGGTCAGTAAGTGCCCATTTTGTGGATTATACCATTTATACATGGATTGTAATCCTAGCTACTAACCAGCTGTACTAAGTGGGGTGGTCCCGCAAGTACTTAGATGGGGTGATTTCGTGGGGTATCGTAGATATCAAATGGGGTAGAACTAGACTTAGAAACCAGTGACGACTTCTGAGCGGGATGACCCTCCAAGTAATGGATATGATGGGTGGCTATCAATGGCGATTGAGGGATGTATGTTTTTAATTGTTTGTTTGGTCATGGTGGTTCATAACAGCAGCCCCAATGGTGATACATTGGGGATACCCCAGCATCATGTCAGGATCAAAACTCAGGATAACCGACCAAGCCAGAAATTGATGACCCGCCTATTGAATAGATCGTCCACAATTACCTTCTGGTAATTTAACAGTTTGCAATGGACAATCACCATTCTTTAAAGGTAGATCAGTAGATCATCCAACGTGGGCCATGTTCTATTGCAAACTGTTCAAGTATCACTGGGTACCATATGCAATAAACCTTTGGTATTTTGTTGGTGGTTGATTTGGACCAACATGTGCCCATGACACGGTTCATCTGATGGTTAAAAGCATCCAGGAGACACTCGAGTCAGAACTCACGAAAAAATATTATGATTTCACCAAAAGAAATAGGCAGGTTCACAATGGCGACAATAGCAGAGGTTTGAGCCAAGAGAATGTATGGAAAATTAGGATCTACTTTTTATTGGTGGGTCTGGGAATACCACATACAGTAGCTCCAATTTTAATGCTTGTGGGACTTTGCACAAAAAATGTGGAGTCTAGACAATTACATCTATAATGAAGATGATCTCTAAACATCTTACAAGGGAAACACATCAAGGAAAGCCGTGCTGAAAGCATTCTTCGGGTTTTCCGGCAGATTGTCTCTCAAGACCATCTGGCAACAAAGCATGAGTAGTTCTGGGCTACAAGCCTCATATCAATAGATATCAATAGCAGTTGTAGATATATGATGATGATTGGCAATTGTAGATATATGAGTTCGAGCAAATGATTTGGAGTTGTTACCCTCTGGTAAACTAACATAGCTATGGAAAATCACCAATTTTTTGATGGGAAAGTCCACTATAAATGGCCATTTTCAATAGCTATGTTAGTTTACCAGAGGGTATTCCTTCTTACTGGTGAAGGTTTGTAACAAAAAAAACATCACTAGGAATCCAACAGTTGGGTCATGTCCAGTAGTAAGATCATCTTCAGCAGCCCCAATCTTTCAGGTTCCATGTCAAAAAAGAAGGCTCTGTATTTCACGCAGCAAGGGCCCCGGCCCTCAGTTGGAAGTCATGTTTGTTGGTTTATGTCACTCCATAGAATATTGAATAGTGTAGCTAGTTTTTTGAATATGTCCACCATATTCCCCCCCAAATGATTGCTACATATCACAAAGCCATTGTTTGGTACCCTTTCATGCGGGGGTTGCGATTTTATCCAAACTTCCCAGGGAACCCACTGCACTGGGTAAGCTCCACCTTAATAAATGACGCCTTCAGCCGCCCAGTGCTATACAGCAATGATTCCACATTTCAAATGGTTCATCTACTGTGGCAAACCTAAAAGAGCATAAACAATCCACAGTTTTACCAGAAACAATGGATGGTACAACTTAAATACTTCACTCTCCATATATGGATACCCATGGCCCGTTGGCTCCTTAGCTTCCTCCTAATCACTGGAAAAAGTATAAATCATGCCCAGCCTTGCAGCTTTCCGGCCCCGGGTTCACCACATTCTGCCAAGCTGCAGGTACATCACCACATCTGTCGCCACGAGCAAATCGCAGGACGCAGTTTCTTGTCTGCGCAGAAATGCCACCAGATCGGAGCAATGCAAAGCATCGTAGATCTCCCGTTCCGAGGCCTTTTCGACCATGCGAGAAGAGAGATCCACTCCTACAAGGGCCAGTGACTGTAACAAAAAGGAGGTATGACATCATAGACCTCCATAATCTATATTAATATCTATTTATATTTATTATATAATTGATGGGCAAAAGAGGAAGCCTCTCGGGTAAACCTATTGGGTAAATCCTGCCGAAACCGGGTGTTGCATCCAATGTTAGCGTCACTCAAAGAATTTCACTACAGGTCAGGTCAGCGCTCTTGGCACGCGATTCTTGCAATAACGTACATCCTTCAGTTGCTCTTGTTCAATCCAGTTTCAAATGATTTTTTGCATGGACATCAATAAAAAACAATGGTACCTTGCTTTTCACATCCCAAAAATTGAACAAAGTGGACAACTTGGAATGTTGTATGCTTGGTGATTTCCTTCTTCACAGGGGTACACACCACCTGCTTTGGGACTATTTGGCATTGACATGTCAAAAGACGGCATCCCCATCCAAATGGCTTTGTCTCATGAATATCCAAGACTAATTGGGGGTGCAGTTCCCCTAGTTTTTCTGGATCAAATTTCGTCATAGTATATAGTGCTAGGGGCCCCATATTCCAACTTATGGAGGTTAGAATCCCAGCGCTATGTAGTTGTTTCTTTTTGCCCCAACTGCACCCCTTTAACAGGGAAAACAATGATCAACCGGCGAATCACGGGATTTGTGGCTTCTAGGATCCCATGACATCCTCATAAATCACGAGAACATCTCATAGAAATCACATGACTCCTATTAAATCACCACCAAAAAATACAATAGAATGCCACATCAAACCATGCTTAAATCCGCAAAAATCCCAAAAAAAAATCTGAAGTCACCAAAAATCCCATAGAAATCCCCATAAAATCCTTATAAAATCCCTATAAAATCCATCCAATCAGGTGCACCTTCCAACCTTTCGCATCGGGATCTCACGGCCAGCCCAGCCAGCCCCGTGCCGCAGCCCAGGTCGACAGCGCGCAGGAACTTTCGCTCCGGCAGTAGCGACAGTAGCAGCTGGGGCACCTCGTAGCCTCCACCAGGCACTATTATTATTGTCATAGAACAACTATCGCATAAGTGTTAAGAAAAAGGCATAGTAATATATAATTATGTCACGGTCATATGTAATAGTGATGATAATAACAATATGTATATATATATATATATATGTAGTAATCATAGTAGCCACAGTGATCATGCAATCAACAATTCAAAACGTACATAAAGATGCACAAATTCACAATAGTTTCAAATAATAAGCATAATAATAACAATAAAATAAGAACACAACATTTTCAGTATAGTGTGAGTATTGATAACAATGATAATCATGAGAACAATTGGAATAGTAATAAACATGATAATAACAACGATGATCGTAGGAATGATATCTGTATTTGTTGGAGTTTCTGTCCTCTGGTATATTTGGCTGCGAGAAAAAAAACTAAATGGCCAAATATGTATATAAAGTGGACTATGCTTTTAGTGTTGGCTTCACATCATCGGGAAGAACTTGGAAATTGGCAACCAAGGGCTTGAACAGCATGTTTTGGGGCAGAGTGACCACTATTTCTGCCAGCAAAAAGGTGGCATTGAACTGCTACCAAGAAAAGAGAGATATTTGGCATCCCCCAAATGCAGAAATTATACCAAATTAAAATCATGCTTGATGGTTAGCATGGGCATCCCCCAAATGCAGAAATTATACCAAATTAAACTCATGCTTGATGGTTAGCATGTAAGAATCCCATTTTTGTTTGTAAACATCACATTTTTAAGGTTTAACATCCCTGAAAACCATTGGAACATCGAAGGGTTTCCCCCAGCCTAAGGAGCTCAAGTGCTCATCAAAATCCTCCGCATAGTCATCGAAGAGTTCTTCCACACACTGTCGGTGACGCGCTTGGAGTACTAAGGCTGCGGCATCTTTGTCCATGGCGACACATCAGGATCGATTCGAACACCAAGATCGTCCATATGTATGTGGTAGTTTCTACAATATTATATATACAGTGTGTTTATGCGTATATGGAGTGTATATAATACACCCATACTTCAGCCAGCGTTGGGAGGAATGTAGCTAGTTTGGGGTCACACTGCCTCCTTAGTTCTGAATTGTTGCAACCTACAATAGGGTTGACGATTGACCAACCAGCGTCACTTGTGTCTTTAGCTCTCCCAAAACCTGCCCCTGGAAATGTGATCGCTGCTAGATACAGCTGGAGACGAAGAAAATCAACGTTCCACATGACTTACACGTATACTTGAAGTGTGAAAAACCATACCATACCATCTCAATAATATCAGAGTTTTATCAGGATTCTACTTTCCCATCCATTTTTGGGGTTACTTCGTAATGCTTGATTGTGCTTGATTTGCTTGATGTTGAAACGTGTGTTTTCATTATTTGAAGATCTTTGCCCTGATACACTTCAGAATGTGCACCGGTTGTAGCCAGTTGCTGTTGAGCCTGACTCACTTCAGCACAAGCACAAGCCAAGAGAGGGGTGACTCTGTCCATGAAGTTGGAAAAACTCAGGGGTGCAGTTGGGGTGGAAAAAAATGGCTATAACTATGGTATATATATATATATGTACCATATCCCAAATATACGATAGTTATATACCATAGTTATATAAGTTATATAAATATATAACTATTGTATATTTGGATATAAAAAATGGCTATAAGCCTCACTAAGGTGGGATATGGTGCCCCTACAACTTATATATGTCTGCGGCATGGTGGAGACAGTCATCTGATTCATGTGATGATATGCTTCTCTCGGAGAAACAAAACATAACAATTACTAGACTGCTTCTGCAGAGACGTGAGAAGAAGTCTTTGACTTCTTACTCACACCTGCCCTTGCTGCCAACAACAGATACTCACTCAGAAACATTCCCCTGCCAAATTCTAGCTCATCTTGATTTGATGACTGCCAATGTTTTCTTCAATCGAGGGATCATGATCTGTATCATCACCAAACACTGAACTCCTCCGTCACCTATCTAACCACAAAATGCTCCAAACAACAAGAAACAGTCATCCAACATCCCATCAAACCGCATTGAACACGTCACATCATTTCGAGGGCATCATTTGCAAATGGGCCATCATGGGTAAAAGCATGGTGGTCATCCACCAGGGGCTCAACTAATCCAATCCAGCTATCTTGACCACGGCACATTTTTTTTTGTGAAAATAAGCTACCCCAAATTCATATATACCATATATACCATATTATACATATTATCCCATTTTATATAGCGAATCACCATTATATATACCATATTATACTTATACCATTTGTTGATAGCCATTTCTGGATCATATGAAAGGAGGATGAGCCAGGAATCGTCACTGGTTAACCCAGGGGTCCCAGCTGTGCATCAGGTCCAGGTCGTCTTGGACCTCTGATTTTTTTTTGGGACGGTAGGTTTGTCTCAAGACCGGGGAAAAAATATGGGAACATATAGGAACATGTGGAAAATATAGGAACATCTGGGAAACTAGTGGAGAATAAAGGGAAAAACCCATCAAGCATGGAGAGATGAAACAAAGTCGGAGAAATGGCTGGATTTGAAGGATATCTTTGAACAAGCAAAGTCCAAGACATATCAGACAAGAAAGAAACGGCTGAGTTTGTTACAAGGAGAATTTGTTCATTCTTTCTAGCATTTTGATGTGCGATGTATCACCGGTAGGTACAGCTTAAAAAAAAAGACCGTCCATGCCTGGCATCGCCTGACCTGATCTCAACGAATTGGGTGTCTGTATCGCAACGCTGAGCTTCCGCACGACGTCGGACAACTGACCTGGAAGGAACAAGCGAAACAGCAACGCCAAGAGCGTTGTTGACGGGATCATTACGCTTCGATCATGTACGTTGGAATAAGCAAATTGCATCATCTATATATTACACAAAAGATATGCAACTCAATGTTTGCTGCTTCTTTTAGTTTCACACCAGATTCATCACATCGCAGCCCCAGCTCCCTTGAGGTCTCTGACGGTGAGCCACATGACCCGCGGGTGAAACCGCAGCAAAAGGCTCGAGGCAAAGGCAAAACGGCGAAGCGGTGCTTAAGGGGCGACGTTTTCGCCCATCCAGAAACCATGGCCAAGCTGAGATACCCTGCTGAACAATTGATCAATCTTATCTTACTTGTGCTTAGTAGGGAATGGGGGAATGGGATGATTATTAATGGTTATTATAGGTCATTCCCCCATTCTCTACTAAGCACCAGTAAGTTATAGATACCAGGCTAAAACATCTGACCCACTCAGATGAGTTTTTCCAAGTTGTGAATCATCAGCTTTCATGTCGTTGGGAAACTCTATTCATAGATCCTTTGCTCTCCTTGTTTATTGGGAATATGAAAACAACTGCAAACCGCTGCCTCCTCATGGGATAGTAGATCTGCTGCTAAAACATGTTTTTTTTTCGCTAGTTAGAGATATGCGAGTGCGTAATAAACTAAGCATCCAACTTTTCCACAGAAAAATATCAATCGTAAATTGCCTTGCCAAATAGGCATGGCTGTGGGGTATGGACAGCTGTCTATTTCAATATATTGGACCCATACAGAACATGGTCATTCATTGGTTTGAATCCCATAGGTCGCCTCCATATATTTGCAGTAGAAAAACCTACAATCACAATTAGGGCCATCCCCCCTTGAGGGTATTCTACGGTCCGATCTGTAAGTCCCCTAGATCCACCATGGTTCTACCATGGTTGGGGACATCCCAGATGCCTACCTCGGATGCCTGCCTCGAAATGCCAGTTCTATACTACACTCTAACATATAAAATAGCAAAGACCCGGTTCACTTGCAAAGAAACATGTCGTGCAATTTACAAACAACATCATACTTCACTGAGAGGCCCCCACTTTCAATAGCAACAACACCGAAACTTTATTCCAAATTCTGAAAACATCTGGAAGGATATCTACAGCGTGGTTACCTTTTTTTCCCAAGACCATCGGTCCAAAACGGTCCAAAGTAGCTCACGCTGCTACTTCAGTGGAACAGACCTCTGGACCCAGTCCAAATTGACTATAGATCCAACGACCGGTGCAATAGCTGCTGATGCGCTTGGTTCGCGCCGTCGATTGACGGCGCGTGATTTTCTGCGCTTGGCTTCACCAAAATTTCTCCCAGGGATTTGGCTGTCTGCGGCGCACGGCCCCCCCCCTTCACTTTCTGTCTCAAGCCTCAGACAATGGCTACAAGTTGAAAGGAGTATCTTGGGGGATGTCTGCATAGCAACCCCAAAAGGCCTTGCAATCGGGAAAACAAGTATAATCGATTGGATTCGATTGGAGATTGGGGTTTACCATTTTCAGACAAACCCATTCCACAACTGGGCTGATTGGATGGTATATAGGGGCCCTATGGGCCCCCTGTGGAGGTAGATCGCAGTGGACATCCGCCCAGGAGGTTGATGGAAGTTTCAACCTCTTGTTGAAATGGCATTTTCATGATGCAAGGGATTTCTTGGAATCATTGATTATCTATCAGGGATTTCAAATTTTGCTTGATATCTTGATGGACGGGGGATTTGAATGGATTGTATACATTGCCATGCTAGTCGGCCTGATGCTCTTGTTCTAGTCAAATTTAAGTTCCAAGGGCTATCGTATTGCTATCATCCACCCAATGTTCAAGAAAAGGGGACTGGCAACACCAACACTTTCCCGTGCTTTACGTCACGTAATTTGTTGAACCAGCTTAGCTTTGATGATAGTGGGAGATTAGATTCCCAACATGGCCTAACACACCATCACAAACCATTGAGCAAGGTTGCTAGAAATGGGTTAAGCTAAGTTTTTCAGGATACCTCTGTAATTTTCGGACAAAGAAAATTTTCTCCTCAAAAGATTCATCCAACTTTCGACTCGAGTCCACTCAACAATCCCTCGCGATTGACAAAACCACGCACGCCACTGGGAAGCCAAACGTAAGGTGTGCAAAGACCCTTTCCTGCGTCACACGGAGGGACCCTGGCACCCACGGATCTTGTTGTGTATTTTCTTAGTGGAAAAAAATAACAACCGCAAAGTTGTAACCCCTTGAAGCAACGAAGGCCCATCCTCTCCGTGCATTCATCAACAATTGCTAGTTGCCAGCTGCTCACGCTGATTGATGAATATAGCACAGATGATTGTTGAATTATATGGACTATTATTTAACATTATTTACTTATTATTACTTATATCTTCCTTTTCATGGTTCATCACAACCAAGTATCCGGGCCAATATGGGTCAAAACGATGACCTCAACATGGATGGTTACAGGGACCGTCAATTTACCCCTAATGACTTGACCCATTCTATCCACTGTTCAATCAGCATTTTACTGCATTGAAAAATAGGTCTCACATGCCCATAACTTTGAAGCTATACCAAGCTATCGCATGTTATGCCTACGTTTTTGCCGACACATTCTCTGGGATACCCTCTGGTAAACTAACATAGCTGTTGAAAATTGCAATTTATAGTGGATTTTCCCATTAACAAAAATGTGATTTCCCATAGTTATGTGGCTGTTTACCAGAGGAGACATGGCTCCATCAGCTACCCATTGCCCCACCCCGCCTTTGCCCTCAGCAGTGGAGGCCACCACCAGACCCACGATCAAGCCGTAGAGGCCCAAGGCCTGGAGATGTGAAGAAAATCACATGAAATCGTCTGTCAAAAGTTGGTGAACCTACGTGAATCCAATAATTCTTAATGCTATCCCAACAATTGTCTCCATAAATAATCTTGGAATGAATGTACTGGTTGGTTGGTTTGAGAACGGGATTCCACCTTCATGGATTCCAATATTCCCCGTTATATTGGCTAGTAAAGCCCCCGAACGAATCATCAACCACCAGCAAACCTGCCATTGAGGAATTTCAACGGAGCAAACCAAAGAAAAAATCATACAAGTATCTCCAAACAGACCCACATCCATTATTATTATAATAAATCCCTATATTATCCTATATTTACCCAGTCAAATTCCTTATTTTTTCATGTTTACCCCACGTTTTTATGCTGAACCCGGGACCCCGAGTACCTGTGACCGATGCCAAAGCCTCGGCGAAGATCAAGATGAGGATCATCCCTACGAAGAGTCGTGGCTGCTGGGCATTGGCTCGCACACCAGCGTCACCCACGATGCCAATGGCGAGTCCTGGCCACACCGCGCAGCCGTGAAAGGGTCAAAACGGCAGTTCCAACGGGGGGGTGAATGGGATGGAATGGGATGGATTGAATTGGATTTCTTGGGGATTTAAGGGGATTTCACCAACAACATATGAGTGTAATGGGGAGAATTTTATCAAACAAATGAATTGAAAGGGGACATGATGGAATACAATTGCACTTGTTTGAGATAACATGAGATATCAGCAACAACTATGGGTAGTAAGTGTGTCTGAACATGTGTTATACATTTAATGGAATATCATCACCAAGAATGTAGGGTAATTGGGTCTGTCTGAAATAGCAGAAACCCCTCCAAAATCCAATATATGTTTTATTTTTCGAGTTTAGCTGGTGACAAAAACTCAATAGTTCCCTATAGAGAAAACCTTTACATAGATTTGCCGTTTACCCACCAGTTGTAGATCATTTTCCCGGCGTTTTGCCCTGAGCTTTCCATATGTCTGTACAAACGTTTACGGAAGGGGCCCATCCACTTGGTTGACACGTGAGCCCGGCTCCTGCCGCAAGGGAGCTCATGCCAACTGTGAGACCTGGGTTCTATCCGCTGTCGGTGATGAGAATTGAAACATCTGGTGGTTTCATAAAATTGGGAATCCCCAAGCCACGATGGGTTTCACTACTAAAATGGTCTAATGAGTCTAATGCTATGGATGATTTGGGGGTACCCCCATTTTTTGGAAACCTCCATATCAACAATTTCATGTGTTTTTTTCGTTTAGATACCCATGCATGCAGGTGTTGGGTGCTGGGTACCCAATGTTGACACACACCCAGTTCTGGAACTCTTCAAGAGGAGTTCTCCTCATTGGTGGTGCGCTACTCCAGTGAAAATATCAGCAATCCATGGGTCAAACAACGAAAATAAGTTGATATCAATTGATTTATACTAATGTATATGTATTAATCCAGCAAACCAAATTTTAATGTAAGTTTGGAGTTAATACATTCAATAACTGTCGTCCTGATGATGATGATGATGATGATCATCATCATCATCATCATCATCATCAACAACAACATTATCACCATCATCATCATCATCATCATCATAATTCATAATTCATAATTCATAATTCATAATTCATCATCATCATCATCATCATCATCATCATCATCATCATCATCATCATCATTCATCATTCATAATTCATAATGATATAAAAAAAAAAATACGCTTTGTTCATTCAACCACCAACATCTACCAGGCCCAACCTGCTCCCAAGTGAGCATAGCCAGAGTAGGCAGAGTAGTTTGCTGCATCCATCTTGCCATTGATGATCACCTCAGCAGTCTTTCTTAACCCACTTGGGGAGTGCAGTTGGATGAATTGCTATCATATGTTATGGTGTTCTAAGCCCTACAAATGGGATGTGGGGCCTTTGCAAATATGGCAATTATGATCAATTATGGTTATATGTTTACATAGTAATTACTCATTGAGTGGAACTGTTCCCAAAAGAGAGTGTCCTGTCGCTCAAAACTGAAGCAAAGCGAACCAAATCAACCACATTCTGGGATGTCCGATTATTTTCGGATTTATTTTGGATCTAAATGGCTTTGACCTTGGGCCCATTTCTTGTCGACAACCGGCAGCTGACATTTTTTCAGACCCTGTGGCCCCCACCGCAGTGATCAATCCGTAGATACCCAGAACTCCTGCCTCAGCGCCGCCATGGAAAGCAAAGTTTGTATCGAACTGGGGCTAGTTTTCCATTTTTTCTGGCAATTCATGATGAACAACCATCATCTATGTGAGATTTAGATGGATTTAGCCCATTTTCCAACAAACCCACTGGGAAGGACCATGTCATGTCCGCTTTTTCTTAGGCCCTAGTCCTCCGCTTTTTCTGGTAGGGTAAGATAAGCAATCAATGTCATATGCCACCCACTAATGACTAATGTGGTGAACCATCCCCCAAAAGGGCGTGCTTGTGGCAGGTGTAGCAAATTCAGCTATGCAACTATTCAACCGCCATAGATCAAACAGCTACGGGTTCAACTGTTCATATTCCAAACCAACAAAAATGGCTATTTGCGGCTGTAAACCATGCTGATGTTTTGGACCAAATGCCCGTAGATCCAATACTAAACCAGGGCTTCCAACAAATCCAACAACAGCGTCAGCAGCTGTGGTTTGTATCCAATCTTCCGTGACAATGCGGTATCCATGTCAAGAAGTTCTAATCTTGAACTCACCACCACACATTGGATCGCCCCATGCCACAAGCGAGCCGTTTGACAGGATTGCGGCAAATGCGCGCTGACCGCCCTAGTTCTGCACATTCTGCAGCTAGTCTTTAACATGTTTTAACTAAAGAGCTGTGATTTTGGCAGGGTTTGGGGACGTATTTCTGGCGTTATCCCATGGCCAATTTCCAAGTGGCAAACCTTACTACTTTGACCAGCGAAATCTTCCAGAGACTTACCCATCAGGGATCCGATATGAATCCCCATTTTTTGGGTGATGAAATCAATATGAAATCTATATGGAGGTTTCCGAAAAACGTCACGTGGGTATGGGTACCCCAGTTCTCATCCAATGCCAAGTCGTTGAACCATGACTGGTTGCCTCCATTTGCCTCCGGTCAACTAGTCCCATGCCAGGCTGCCATGACAACAGGGATGATAGACCTCGTGCGTTAAAACACACGCCATAAGAAAGCAAGTGGTGGAAAGGTGGGATTTTTACTGGGATGGATTGAATGGGATTTTGTTGGCTAAGTTGGTGGTTTAACCACCCCATCATCATCCCAGGATGGAGAATAAAACATAATAATCTTAAAACACCAGCCAAAAGTGGTCAATGTCAGTTGCAATAAACATTAAAGAACCATAGATATCCATAGATACCTGGGCTAAAGAAACATCCCATGAAACTAGACAGTTTTTTAGTTTTTCCTTTTCGACGGTTACTAGTAGGAAATAGTAGGAAGGTTGCATAGCAACTGGAATGCACATCCTAAACTTCCGCTTTTGAGTCCAAGGGAAAACCGTTTGGGTTTGTCTAAAACTAGGGTACCCCCCAAGATCCAGCGGTTGATCGTAATTTCCCCTACTAAAATAGATACAAGAAGTGCAATTTTAGGGGTACACCGTAATTTCAGACAGACCCATATTCAGGAACAACATTGAGGTCGCGAAGACCTAGAAGACCTTAAGGCCCCACCTTCACTGCAAGAGAAAACCCCTCCAAACTTGCCAGCCTCGAAAAATCAGCAACAACGCAAAACACATTGTATTTTAGACCAGAACAAAACCCATACAAAGCCTATAGGTTTGCTAAAAGCCATGGGGGTGCCATCAAATAAAAGATACTTTGGAAGATACTAGAAGACCAAGTTTTTCATGATTAAGATTATAACTCTGGGGTTATACCGAGTTGGTTGCAAGGACCCACCTAGGGTTCCCCCCCTGCAAAAGCTGAGGTGCTTCATGATCATATCAGGTCGCATCACCTCACAGCTTCGGGTTTCTTTGGGGCACCGTGGAGTTGAAGTTTTGGATGTTTTGGGGGTTCGACATACGGCACGTCCTGAGGGCTGATCTTTTTTCAACGTATAGTCCGGAAAAGGTGATGCCCCGGATGTTAGCTAAGTTGGTGGTCTTAAGAGTTTTAGAAGGAACATTTATAGCAGATATAGCCTATAGTTCATATGGAATGGGATCTCATGGGTCATTTCACCAACAAATCACCAACAAT
Source organism: Symbiodinium sp. clade C Y103 (assembly GCA_003297045.1). Classification (NCBI taxonomy): domain Eukaryota; class Dinophyceae; order Suessiales; family Symbiodiniaceae; genus Cladocopium; species Cladocopium sp. clade C. Next base: position 112,717 of record BGPT01000146.1, on the reverse strand, counting down.
CCCATCCACTCAGAATCAACACCCCATCTAAACATGCCCAGTCATATGTGGTTTCATCCCCTACTTTTTACCATGGTTCATAGGATGCGTTCGATACTGGGAAGCGATTGATTGTGCGACCGGCCAGAGAAAAGTTCTGCATAGATTTATCAGTTTGTCTGATATAGTCGGATCTCTGGTCTCTTTTCCTATTTCGCTTGGTCGGCCACCAAAGCAGCTGGGTCTGGGTCCGTTCTCCTATCGTGATACATTGGAATGGCACATTTAACGTGTTTCTCAAACTTGATTTAGCTACTTCGTGTTGACAACTGAATCTATTCTTTCTTTCCCGTAGAATTGGCTGGATTTTTGCATATCCCTGGTATCCTCGTCTTCACATACCATCATGGAACAGAATACTTGAACAACTTGAACAACTTCGCAGTTGTGTCATTGTGTGCTGTGGGCGATAGAGACAATTGACACGTCCTCAACAGCTTCTAAACAGTAGCCATCACTTGGGTGTTTCTGAAGATTGGGGTAGCAATTTTCACCATCACTTCGACCAGCAACTTGGATGCTAGCTGCAGCAAATCCGAAGACTTCAATCGGAGCACTACGGTGCTGACAAACTTGCCAACATTTACCACCCAAAACATTGTTTTGTAGTACAGTATAGGTAAATACACCATAATACATCTAATGTACCATGATTACCTACACGATGGAGCATACCGGTCAACAAAACCTCACACATCTCACCAACAAAGAGTCCCATCTTAGCACCATTACATCCCCATGACTTTGGGTTCATATCACAAGAATATCCACGAAAAGAAACCTGGAGAAGAGGCCGTCAGTTCCAAGTTGGCTTAAAACCGGCTAGTCAATATCCCCTTGTATGTATTGAAGTACTAAAGTACCCATATGGATATACCCATCAGCTTAATTGTGTTCAATCTCAATGGAATACACATTTCATTGATTGACTCCCCAGTTTGAGGCGTTTGAATCTTGCCACTCCATACCCTCCTTGGCGGTTCACACCAGCTATGACTGGACTTACCCTACTTACCCGGCTGAACAAATTCAAATGCACTACCCTCTGGTAAACAGCCACATAACTATGGAAAATCACCATTTTTCATGGGAAAATCCACTATTTCTATGGCCATTTTCAATAGCTATGTTATGTTAGTTTACCAGAGGGTAACCTACTTGCAGCTTCTGGGGTGAACCAGCAGGTATATATAGCAAAAGGGTCCCTCCTGTTCGAAGTTCTGTTCGAAGTTCGTTTTCCAACCTTAATTAGTTGTACCTATGATCACAATAAATCCTATCATTAGCCTAGTTATAAACCAACTTAATTACCTGAATGTGTGTTGGTTACATATCCATTCAATCCAATATCAATCCACCTTGTATCCCCATTTTTGCATGTTAAATCTCCGTGTTTGGCAGCCATCAACCAAATTACCTATCATAAATCATCATAAGTCACACATCAATTTCCATTTTTCCTGGTAAAACCATGTAAAATATCCTTCTTCCCACATCCACATTTGAGATGTTTCACTCCCATTTTCCACAGATTTTTCTCATGCTGAACTCCCCATCTCCTCTAGATCGCCGAGCCACGCCCATGGATGCGATGCCCACCCCCGACTTGGCGGTGCCGTAGGCCGCGCCCAGGTTCGCGAAGACCAGGGCCGAAGTGACGCCCATGAAACTCGGTGGCAAATGCCGGTGGAAATGGTGGTATAATGGTCGAAAATAGTGGTGGAAATACTGGTTATTCCTGACTATATCATTGATGGTTTTTTAGTGCTTGTATATGATCATATGTAGTATATGTCATTTACACAGGATTGTTAGTCATTAAATAATTCACGATGAATCAGTTTTACATTATAACATGTCGATGGTTATGTCAATACAACATTTGATGATGGAAATAAGCAATTAGAAGTGAACATGTTTGTTATAATGACTTATGTCAGTCATAAAAATTACAATGAGTGAACAAGTAAATGTGAAGAAAACACATTAATCAATATAACCCTATCATAATATCAATACCAGTAGCACATAGTGACACTATTCTTATCTCTGATGTGGTTCTCCTTAACTCCATCCTAACTACTGGATAGTTATCGGAATGAGTAACTAGAAGTGAACATGTTTGTTTAAATTTTTACGGCGATTAATTTCATGAATGTATGATGTTAAAAAATGTCCTAATGATGAATCAATATATTATATCTATATATATATATATATGGTTCACGTAATATCAGTATAACCATAAGTACACTCAATTCACCGTAACTAATATAAACCAAGTGTGAGTGGAAATGTTGGTTATTGATATAATCATCATGAAATCCACTTGATATGTTGATCACACATCAATATGGTTTTGGTGATGATTAAAACTGATCAGCGGTGGCTACACCCTCGCCATGTAGTAGTTGCGCAGTGAAAATGTTGGTCACAATGATTCTATCGAAAACATGTTGTGATTTAACTCGCATTGGTGAATTAACCAATGGAATCTAAACAAAAAACATAAAGCTTCAGCAAATATGGGTCTATCCACCATTTTTCTGGGATATAATGACAATATGATGGGCATGTAATGGAAATATCATGGGCATGTAATGGCAATATCATGGGCTTGCAATGGCAATTTAATGGGCATGCAATGGCATAGAATGGGGTATGCAAGTGTTCTTGAAGTAGTGCGTATCATGTAAGATATATACATGATAATTGGATATTGTTGGTGCATTTCATCATGCCAACTGTTGGAGTTGTAGCGGATATAGCTATATATCTGTATATAGACATTGATAAACGTTAATACTCTATATATACATATAGGTACAGTAGGTCGTTGTAATACTTCCGGCTGTATGTGGGGTGGTTCTTATGGGTACATACATGGTCAAAAGCGAGAATCCCCATAGTGTTGAGATTTTGGCCCCCACCCACTTTACGCTGCAGCTGAGTGGCCCAAAAAAAGCGGAAGATGGATCGCACTGCCTCACTTGGACCGTGGAGATGGGTTCAATGGGAATCAATGGGCATTTTTTTTTGGGGTAGAATGGGAATTTGAATGGGAATCAGCTGGAATTTGAATGTGAATATCATGGGTAGATTCCCAAAAACTTTAGTTAGCTACTTGGTTAGTTACTTAGTTAGTTTGTTAGTTAGTTGGTTGGTTTGTAAGTAACTTGGTTGGTTGGTTAGTTAGCTAGCTAGTTAGATAGTAAGATAGATAGATAAATAATATGATATATTATATCTATAGATGTGTACATATTATAAGTTATCATATGTACATATCACCATTTACTGCTGCATGATATTCAAGTACCTTTAGCACCCAAGGTTGACACAGAGATTGAGACCATTTTGTTGTGGGTTCATTCTTGGGATTCAAACCTCCAAAATCGGGATATACAACCCACTCATTAGTGGAGCTGCACCCACAAGTCGGTTCCCCCATATGTAGCGGTTGCCGCCATCGGTCCAAGCGGCATCATCGTATTGCTGGGTCTTCAATCTTCCTCAACTTTGGCAAAGGGATGGGAACAAGATTGGGGACCACACGACCAACACTTGTTCCCCGCATGCAAGCCACATTGGAACTTGTGTAGCCGTCGAGCAAATGGAAAAGAATGGGTATGAAACTGGGAAATGCTGCCCCCATGGGCCGTAAATATGGATTCATCCTGGCCAAGTTTGACAAATGGGTCATCAACACAGGTGTGCTTCAGCACAAAAAAAAACACAGAAATCATTGGATGCGGTGTTCCCGTTTTTCGATAATGATATCCGAGTCGCAAATTTTGTCATCATCTTAGATATCAACATGTTCTTGTCATCTGTGTTGATACATGTTTTGTTTTGATAGTACCCGGCCAAAATGATGTCGGATAAGACACTCCGTTATACATCGTTATACCATACCAAGAATTGCAGCTGGTCAATAACCTTGGGAATACAGCAAACCAGGTTGTAACTTCGTCTCAACCGCTTCCCCGAAAAATCCAAGCAGTTCCCCTGAGGTCTGGCCAAGCTTCGTCCGTAGGTCGTTTGTGGTTGTCCCAGCGATTAGTCAACAGGAAACAGCTGCGGATGCAGGGCTTTAGTATTGTTGTTTTTTGTTTGGAACCCCAAATAACCACTTTTCCAACAGGTTTTGATCATGTTCATCCATAAATTTGCGCTTAAGCCTCCAAAATAATCCAAGTTAGCTTGAGTTTCAGCTATTTGCCAGAAGCTTCTTGGGAACCAAGGCTGTGGTTTCAGCTGCAGCTCCAAGGTGGGTAAGAGGAGGATCCTGCAGGTGAAATCCTGCAACATCCCTTGGGTTTGGATCTATCCAAATTTTTGGTTGGTAGCCATACCCCCATCTTTTGATATCTTTTGTAGGTTACATCAGTTACATCATATATCCACCATGTTACTTGGTAAGTCATCTCCAATATCACTAATTAATATTAATTAATCGTAACCAATCTTGTATCTCCCCCACAAAGATCGAGATAAACTAGAACCATTTTGTTAAAACAAATCAAACACAACAAACTAACTATCTACCCTAAGGTTGGGACACTCTAAGTAGTTCCTTAGTAGCTCTCCGTTCAATAGAGAATATGGATACCGCAACCCCAACCTCTCCGAACAGTTCCCTCCTCATCACTGCTTAGCTATACCCTTCACATGAGACGGTTTACTTGGATTTGCTTGGGGAACAACACCAAAAAAATGAAACACATTCCCTTAATCCATTCCCCAGTCCTACTGGATTTCCCTTTCCATTGGGAAAGTAAGCCAAATCATCGGCTCGGCAAATCCAAGATACGTGGTTGAATCCCATCAAAACCTCCATTTATCGTGGATTATCTTTGGTTTTCCCATCTGTTTATATCTGTTTCCCATATTTTCCCATATTTTTCCATATATTTTCTCATCTGTTCCCATATTTTTCCAGACAATTATATTTTCCTATATTTTCCTATAGTTTCCCACATGTTTCCCATACGTTTCCCAGCATTTTCCCAGCATCTCCCGGCCAATCCCGAAGCGCCGCGGCTTGGCCCTTTCTTTTCATCGGTCGAAGTCCCAGCGTCTCTTCGTTCGTGCCTTCATCATATGCCAGCGCGAAGGAGGCTGACCTTGGCAGATTTGGTTGGGTCATTGGATTGGTTGAAGGGAAAATCTTAACCGGAAACCATGGGTATTTTCCCATCAAATCTAGGGGTTTCCTGTAAATTGTCCCATTCACCAATCCAGTGATTGGGGTACCTAGAGTTGGGGTTACTACTTAAATATGTTAGATAACTAGGTTACCCCACATTTTTGTAGAAACACCGTATTTGGGGGGTTCCTAGAATTGGGGTACCCCTAGTTATCATCCATTTATAGAACGATGTTCCATTGTAAATTCTCCTGACATACTGTGGATGGAATAAAAATCCAGCACCAGTTAATAGGTGGTAAACACCCTATTATTTGTAGGGTTTCAACCATCCAAGGTGGTGTAGGATTTCTTCCATCCAACATATGTATCACCAAAAAAGCTTGAAAACTCAAATTCATCACCAAAACTCGTAGGGATGTACTTTTCGATCTTTTTGGGGATGTATGTATACAAATAGAAACATGCTTGTGAAACAAAACGCACGGCTTTTTGGATTCTTGGACGATATGTGTGCAATACATATCTATGATTATGGGACGCTGTATCAACAAATGGGAATCCCTCAAAGTTTGGTGCACTCTTTCCTTTGGTTTGACCCAGCACCAGAAAAGGTGAGAAGAGGTGGCACTGGGGGGTCACCACATTGATATTCAATGTTGAAGTGAATTCAATATCTGAATTTAAAAACAGACATGATATTGATGGTGTATATATATATATGACAATTAATAAGGTAAATGTGATTTAGACACATATGGATTTAATTCTTCAATCTATACAGTCATCAATAATGACAAGGTCTTTAACTACGACCACTGAGGCTTGACCAAGAAATTGCTCGATCATGTTCAACCAAGACATACCAACAGGCCGACGTGTCGAAGCCAGCAGCAAACCACAAAGATCCGCACGTTTCAAAGAGACATGTTTCACTGGATTGGTTCAAGGGAAAATCTTAACCGGAAACCATGGTTTTTACCATCAAATGTAGAGGTTTCCTGTAAATTTTCCCATAAACCAATCCAATGAGTTTTGCTTTGGGGTGAACCTATGACATATGAGTTCATGGCTGCCGGGCATGTCTGTAGGAGCCACCAATGTCTGCAAGGGTCAAATCCTGGTCCTCTGGTTTTCACATTGCGAAAACTAAGCATTGTAAAATAACATGTTGTTTACCTACGCAGGTTCGATTGAAAATTTGGTACCCCTGAATCTACGCCTTGATCATGTTCCCCGTTAAAATAGCCATCTTGTGGGTATACCACAGCATATATATATATATGTATATGATAATGATACGTGTGTATATATATATATATATAATATACACCGCATTTGCAAACAGACCCGCACATTTCGGGAGCGTTTGATCTGCACCAGCAGCCCTGTCTATTTGAGCTGCAGCTCAGTCCTGACTACCGGTACTACTGTTCCCTTTGGATAATTGACAAGCGCTCAATTATTTAGCAAATCAGAAGAATCCATCATTAATGTGTGTCAGTAACCCTATCCATAGTCATCAAGTCATCAATATCTCAATATATGTTTGCTAAATGCTCACCATCACGAAAGTAAAAACACCGTCGTTACACCATCGCTGGCGGGCGCGCTCCCACAGTCCCCTCCTAAGTCTGCAGCAAATCATGTGTACTCTCCCTGGCATTCCAACCTGCACGCAGCAATCACTTTCCCATGGCTGAACATGGCTCATTTGAGAGGGTGAACATCGTATTCCAGAAACATTGTTCAAGGCTGCATGTCAGTGACCTCAACTGTCTAGTTAATGGCCCCAGTTTTTCTGGTGTGTGAGAAAAAGAAGAATACATCACCCATTTGGGAATGGTTTATACCACCTGTTTACGGTGACATTGGGGATGGTTTTTTCTTGATTTACTAACATTAATCAACTAACATTAATCAACATCTAACATGGGGATCTAACATTAATCATCAATTACTAACATTAATCATCAACCAATAGGGGTTTGAGAGCCACTGCTCAATTGGGGTGTCCTCGGCGCAAAGGTCTTCAACCATTTGTCGCATCTCCTGGCAGTTGGCGTGATGGGACGCCCATATTTTTTTGGGACCAAAAGTGCAACCATGTGTCCCATTCCATTGTGGTACCTACCCTCTGGTGAACTAACAGTTTGCTATTGAAAATGGTGATTTATAGTTGATTTTTCCTTTAAAAATGGTGATTTTCCATATAGTTATTTTAGTTCACCAGAGGATAATTCAAATTGGGAGATCCAATGAAAATTGCAATTTGGGTGTGTTCCCTTAAAAAGGGTACCGATTCCCTTTTGGCCTAGCAACATAATTGATCTTCATCCCATTAAGAATGGTGCTTGCTATTGGCATTGACCCTTTTCACTTGGCCCCAAGAAGCGAAGCACGTAAAGTCGGGCCATCGAATTTCACGAGGTTGACCAACTGTAATTATAATAATGGAACACATATGCATGTAAATATAGAGCTATTGGAATGTATGCATATGCAAAATTCTACACAGTTCTTTTTGATTTCCCTCTGGTAAACTAACATAGCTATGGAAAATCACCATTTTTTAATGGGAACATCTACTATAAATGGCCATTTTCAATAGCAAACTGTTAGTTCACCAGAGGGTAAGCATTTTAATGGAAACGGTCACCCTAAATCCAACAGTTCAGCTCTAGATACATCCACCATAAAACCCAACAGATATATGGCCATGATTACCTACCACGATTATTGTTGGCTATCTTCCCACAAAATCCAACATATATATATATATATATACCCCCATTTTTGCTGCTTAAACCAGACGTATCACGTACAGTTCAACTTCCCTTGACTCTTGTGGGTTAGAAAAACCCACCATCCTATGTTTTGCTTTGCAAAAAGCTGTGTTTACACCCAACATGTTGATCTTGATAATTCATGATATAATTCATTTCATAATGCATTATCACTTGAATAGCTGGGCCCTTTGGGGATAGTTGCCCCAATCCGGACCATGCAGTGACGTCGTACATTGCTCGGGTCCAATCCCACCTTATGGGTCTTGCCCTCGAACTTTGGCGAGCACATGATGCCGATGAAGTGTTGGTCCCAGACCTCGTGGTGTTTTCTTTTTTTCCGTAAAAAGAATCTTGAGGCCAGACGTCGGAGACTTGAGAATGGTGGATTTGTTTTTTGTTGTTCCTATTCTTTATGTTTTTTTTTTTTCTGATGGGAAACTCATCTAAAATGCCTGAAAGTTATAATAAGTTATAACTATACAACCAACTGTTTTCTGGGGAACATAGTGGGATAGAATAATATAAAATGGGAGACACTATAGCCAACAATATGATTGCTTCAAGTGAAACTTTAGTAGGCATTTCCTCACACATGTTGCTATCTATAGCTTGGCATTTCACCCGCCAAACACTAGGAGTTGGACTCCAACCAACGGCCCATGGAGAACAAACATGGTTTGCACTCCCAACTCTAGAAGAAAGACTTGTTTGCAAAGACGGACCCGCCCAATATAGCTGAGTTGATTTTGTAACTTGGTTAGATGTTGTGTGTTGTGGAGAATGTATCAAACTAGTTCATGGTGTTTATGAACCAACGTTACACAAAACTGAAGGGGTCCCACCTTGCAGAATATCCTGAGCCAGGGACATAGTTTCCAAAGGTGATGTCGTTCCTGCAGCGGTGGCTTCTCTTCGTAGAAACCATAGTTCAGTAGGGGATCAAACCACATATTTGGATGGGTTTGTCCAATATTTTGGGGATGGGATTCATAGCGAATTCAGGGCAATGTGTTGCACTTGATTTTTTGTTTGCAAGCACATTACATATCTTGTATACATATATATGTTGTATTATATATATATGCATTATCATATATTAATATATATATATATATTACAATATATTAATATATATATATATTACAATATATTAATATATATATATTATATGTATATATATACAGTATATATTGTATATATATATACACTATATATTGTATATATATATATATATTATTGTATATATATATATATTCGGTTGAGATTCTCACATAACACAAAACAAGTATATCTCCATATAAATCGCAAACTTGGATTTGTTTTGGCATATTCAACCCCCTTCACCTTGGAATATTGAATATCTACTTACAGCCATCTCTATATATATATATATATACATATTTACGTATATACATATGTATATATATATATATATCTACAAATATATACGTAAACCTTCCAGTATTCAAATGTGGCAATGGACAATCCAACATCTATACAAATGTGTTTCACATTGAAATGCCGATTTATGATGGATTTCGAGCTAACCATGTCTGATGTATATCACTATTTGATACCCCCAATAGATGAGCATCTCCACAAACATGGATAAACATCTCAACAGGCTGATTGACACAACATGTGTATCATGTGTGATGTTTTTTCTGTTTGTGTTTATATTTGTGGATATGCTTCTCCAACTTTTCAATCAGGGTCCAGCTGGAGGGTATACCCCATTTTCAGACACATCCATACATCATCCCATAGAGGCATTCCCATGTAATGAGTACATTAACGCCTCTGAACTCCATCTATGAGAGAACAACCCATGTAACTTGACCATGGCAAACATCTTCGCATATATCTTTTGGGAAAACGCGTGTTCCAAAACTACTACTTACCTGATCTTAGTTGCAATTCACATAACACACATCCCGACTGGTTTGACCTTCCCAGGGATTATAACCACAGTTATAGGGGCCCTATATTCCAACTTCGGGGAGTTATGACATTATGATCCTACCCGTGGCCCTTGAATTCCCCAGATTACATCAATATTCCACTAACCACCCACTATTGATGGATTACTGTAATCCCTATTGTCGGTGCTTGATATCTACATCGAATCCCATAAAAAACGGAGTTGTTCACCCAAACTGCACAGCCGGTCACCTCAAGAAAAAATGTACTGGGACCAGCTTCACAGTGAGAATCTGTCGCCTTGGCTAAGCCAGCTGGGCGTATTCCATAACAAGGGGTCGGAAACGGGGGAATATCCCAGATAGCCAAATCCCAGTTGAAACAGCATCTTACATAAGCCCTACCCCAATCGCCATCCATGGATCCTAACTTTAGGATCATGCAAGTGAGGCTGATTGGACCTTGAATTTGGGTATGGTTCATCATTGGGTTTACCATAGTACGGGTTATAATTACCAGTATCATCTTTGCAGGTTGGTTTGACTCGTGGCAACATACATGGCGACACTTAAGCGCGCTAGACATCACTAGACAGTAGACAGGTTTGCCTGGCTGGGTCTGTGAGAAAATGTGGTACACACCACTAAATGATACTAAATGGCTATTTGAGTTGGTAAAAGGACGATAAACCAGGGGATTTCGTTTCTTTCCTCTAAACTTTCAGACAAACCCAATTATCATCCTTGTAAACCACAATCAGTGTGGGTTTTTCATTGCCGGATTGCCTGGTGCGAATATTTGCGCCAAAGCTGTCAACAAACCCTGATCGAAAAAAAAGTCACAGCTCCTCAGCAGGGGCAGAGCAGGCACCCTTCTCAAAAATGCAGCATATCATCACATCCCACAAAAACAGCAAAGAAAAAGCATCACCCTCCTGTGGCTTCTGAAAGGTCTCCTGAAAAATCATTCCGGTGAAAAGAAACTGATCCCCTAGACCGCTGAGTCTCCGACAACTTTTCCAAGTTTGGACTTGGCGGCGTTGCAAACTTGTAACCTGAGTCGCTGCACCACCACCAATTTCAGCATAATTGCGTCCTTTCTGTTTTTTTGGGACAAGGCATGAGAAGGCTACACCACTGAAAATGCGGTTACAACTTCTGCAACTTCACTCAACTGAGTTTCAAATGGGCAACTAACTGAAAAGAGAACCTCCCATAAAAAACTACGACTACCCTGTGGTACTCAAACATAGCTACGGAAAATCGCAAATTTGGTTTCATGATTTACCCTTTTTGAAAAAAACGGTGACTCTCCATAGCAACCGGTTAAATGACCACCCGCTTCCAGGGACTTTGTGGGTCCCATTTGATGGCGTGATTGTAAATCCAGCGGCACCCGACCACAAAAGTGTCATCAATAATCCATTCCCCCTATATGTTTTTAACGGAAACCTCGCTTCAAAACCCCTGGTTTAGACATGGACCTGTTGATTTTGGGGTCCCATATTGGGGGTAATGTTGAATGGGATTGATAACAAATCACTGGACCCTTCAAAGTATCCACTTCGAATCCAACTGGGGGGGGATAACAATACATGTTACAATTTTACCTGGTGATTCCAGCAAGTCTGAAACAACCCAGAGTGGCCCAAAAGCCATGGGATGCCATGGGCTTTCCAAGCAAATCTCAATTTTGATCTCATGGTTGAGAAAATCGCAGCCCAGCCGTGTTTGGACATTAACCCATAGCATACCGTTGTTGGTTAACGTCCAACAAACATCACCAGCACATTTGCGACCACTATTGCTGTTACTTCCATGCACATCTTGGTTGGCTGGCAATTGGCTGGATGCCAATCCCAAAACACCTTAACCATTCCACCAGGTGTTCAATGTTTTGCTGAACTCCCCAGCAGTCTGAACACAACCATATTTCCTGGACCTGATCTCGCCTTGCCCATGTACCATCCCATCAGCACATCTGTAAATCGCTGCTCAGCAGCTGTAGCGCACAGCAGAAGGAGCAGCCAAGCCTGTAAAGAAGCAGGTATCTCGCTGGTGAATTTATGGGATTTTTGGGGATATCATGGGATAGCAGGATAGCACCAAGAACAGTGGGATATAGCATGATATAGTGATTACGTGGAAATCAAGCATGGCTAGTTAGAAAACCCCCATCAATGAATGGGAAGTTTAAAACCATCGAACTAAATGGCAGATTTATGGGAAAACCCAGCAGGCAAGATTTGATTGATGTATACTGTAGATATATAATGATACAAAATGATACAAACAACTATGAATAGAGACTTATAGATTCTACAGTCTTACACGTAGATACATTCTAGAGTGGATAGTTCAATCAAGGGAAATGGGGGATTTAACCGACCAATTGGGGTACAGGACCAAGCTCTTCTCGGAGATCAAGACGCAATCCGATTTCGGAGGCAATGTCGCGTGGTCAAATGTGCCATCAAAACATGGTATATGGAGGTATGGTTATTCCACAATCTGAATCAATATGATTGGATAGTAAAAAAAAACAAAACATGTGAATGACTTAACTACTTAAATCCTTCGGAAGGGCCACCTCAACTTACAGATCTTACAGCCACAATGACAATGCTCAACGACTTGGCAGCTGGCATTCCGATGACCAGAACAAGATGACGAAGTCACTTCGGACCAATATCTCACGTCCGGCTGGATCTGCATAAGCCAGATCTACTTCAGCCTAGAACTTTTTTTGAACATCCTTCATTTCCCAGGATGGGTGCACTAACAAATTAATTACACCCCTTATTTAATATTAACTACACAAACATCATCATCCAGAATCACGAATCATGCGAAACTGAAAACGAGTGAGTAGCCCATAGCCCAGTTGCTACCAATGGATCCTAACTTCGGCTGCATCATATCCCAGTCTGTTGAGACAGTCCCCAGCGCCTAGCAGCGACTGGCTTGGCTGCCTCCATGGGCAGGATGAAAAAACTGTCGTGTTCAAGTTGGAGGCCAAAGTCCGAACTTTGTCCAAAAAAAAAAAATTGATGAGTCTATAATGTTTTGTTCAGTGGCTGTCCAGGGAAAATCTTAACCGGAACTATGGTTTTCATATATTTGTTTCATGTTTTTTCCATCAAATATAGGGGGTTCCATAGGAGATTTTACCTTAAACCAATCCAATGTGTGGCTGGGATCTCGTTCCCCATGAAAGCTGGAAGATTCTGGAAACCAACATCCACTGGAACAGCCTGGCAATCGGCTGATATGCAATCTCCCAGTACCCTCTGGTAAACTAACATAGCTATTGAAAATGGCCATAGAAATAGTTGATTTCCCTATTAAAAAATGGTGATGTTCCATAGTTATGTAAACGCCTACCAGAGGGTATCTCCGTTCGTAATCTCTTCCCCCGTTCATATCAAACACAGAAAAAACAGCCCCATGGAAAATGGTTGGAAATCTCTGGGAATCCCGTGCGTACTTCCCGGATCATCCACCATGGGGGATGGGATGAGCTTGATCCTACCCGGAGAGTATGGAGCCACTTTTTTGTGCTGAGATATTCGTACCCGAGTCGTCACACCTAGGTATTGTGGACATCCAAGGTTATATTGCATTGTCTCATCTTGTCTCCCAACATATTGTTCAAGTTACTGTATTGCATTTTTCCATCGGAATCATCCATAGGTATTGGTTACATCTATGTCCCTCCAATTCCAAAGGCAGATTGATGTTGCGGAAAAAATGCGGGTGCAATCCAGCGTAGAAAACTCAGTTAATTTCAGGGACATGAGTGGCGCAACTACCTGTTTGCAAACTAGAGTTGAGCCATCGAACCTCTTAAACCTACTACATCGATGGCGCAACTCAAGATTCAGAGCCATCTATTCTGACTTCCGAATATATATATATATATATATATGTTATATATGTTATATATCCTAGGTTTAACCATTATGGATCATTATTGACCATCATAGATTCTCATAAAATTACGGTGATTTTGGGGAAGAAAACTGGTTGAACAAAGCTTGGCATGCGAGACGGTGCGCCTCAATGTTTGACCAATAACTCGATGCGGGAAGCATAGCCTGACCGAGACAGTGGTCTTCTGGCCATGGTGCAGCAGCTGGTCTACGATGAAACCGCCCATCCTGAAAAACATGCTTCATCTTGGATACCCACAACAAAAAAAACAAAACACATCGAAAAACGGCAATTTACTACGCTAGGACAAAAGTTTTTCCTCTTGAGAGCTTCCCACAACCCTTTCCCCTTAGACTCCTACAACACTCTTGCTTCTTGCGGACCGCGGATCAGTTCTGTAACCTTTAAAAGAATTTTAATTTAAAACGTACCATTAATTCGATCCACCACGCAGGCCACACGAAATGGCCCTTGAAATCTGATCCGCGTGATGATATCCGATTTTGTGGCCTCACTGACGGGAAAAAACTTTATTCCTCCTGATGTATTGCTGGGTGTGTCGAAAAGAATATATCAACCTATCCCAACCTATCAACCCCAGATCTGTTCAGAAAGGGATCAATCGGTCTTTTTCGAAGGGCAAACTGACGCGGATATGCATCCCAGTCGGCATGACTGGTAGCTGAAGACCTGGTATCGTCCATCCCTTAGGATCCCAAACTATCCAGACTGAAGAAAATAAGGTTTTCTCAATTTTGAGCAATACACATCTCATGCATATTCTCCCCCATGACCCCATGATCTCCTATCAACTTACATCTAATTGTGGGTTACATCCTCATGCATCGTTCCCATAGAGTTTGTTTTTGTTAACCCATCGTGACCATAGATTTTCTTTAGAAACAATACACCAACGAGCCATACAAGTGGATCACCACGCATCGCCCAATTTTTCAAAACCTCTCAGAGCCGTCTCCACTGCGCAGGGCCAAACACAGGTTATATACACGCGTTGGTGGTTGAGCCATCCAAAAGATGTTTTGTTGGGGGATCCTCACCCCACAATTCACCTGACATGTCAACCTGAACATAGGATTCATGTTGGTGTTCTGCCGCTATTTCGCTAATTAATTACTAGGAATATATATATATATATATACATATACATATATTTATATATATTATATTGATATATATATATATACATATTGATATATTTTGTCTTCTTCTTGCAAGGTATGAATAGAAACCACCAAGCTTGAGAAAATGCATGGAACTTAAGGGCTATGCCGGCTATGCCGCTATGCCGGCCACATATTCTCGGGGCTGGCTGTGCCAGGGCGTGAGTTCAGTAAATGATAGCTGATGAAGGCATAGATGAAGGCTTGATCTTCTGGAAATTCATGATTCATATATTGTCCACAATTCCATGTGTGTCCGTTCCGGTTGGATATGCAATGATATACCATTGGGTTGATCCCAATCTTCATATCTGGACAGATCCATCTGTTCTGATGGTTGTTACCATGTTTGGGTGAGCTGAAATCACGCATCTGGTCTTTGATCCCTCAAGGACTCAAGGGCTCTCTTGCTGCCGGGCAGCAAGACAAAAATCTGGTTGGAGCAGCAGCAAAAGCTGAGGGTTGGTGACATCGCGAAAAAGATAGTCAAAGATAGACAATTGCTCATGTGTAGATTATTGCCTATGAAACCAAAGATAGCGATTTTCCATGGATGATAGATTTCCTGGAATGTAAGGATAACAAACACACTCACACATATATACAATCACATGTATATTTATATATATATATAATGATAAATGATTGAATATACATATTACATCATACTACAAGGAAACATCCCATGGCAATGTGTCCTCAGCCAATGACTCACTAATCCTGTCAACAATCTAGGAATGCATTGCTTGTTGATGGTGCTACCACCCTCTCATTTGCCCACAGATGGCTCTGGTCAAGCCATGCATCTGCCGAATGCTCTACATCTCCAATCCAGGTCCAAAAATTAATCGTGCAATTCAGATCTATACTATACAGCAATGAATTTCGTCTGTGCGTGTGTTGGAAGTGATGCTGGACCTGAGTGGCAAAAAAACCACCCGGCCAAGAAAACACCATGAGCCATTGGAAGGACTGGGGTACTGCCAATGTTGAGCAAGGATAGTACCCTCTGGTAAACTAACATAGCTATGGAAAATGACCATAGACATTTTCCCATTCAAAATGGTGATGTTCCATAGTTATGTAAACGTTTACCATAGGGTAACCCACCAGAGACCCAACCATGATGGGAAAGTTTGATCCCAGTCACAGGTCCCTCCAAACTCCACTCCAAACTCCACGTGAAGTGACAAGCCTGGAAACATGGGCGGAGGCTGTGAATCGCTAGAACCGATGATAATACATATTTACCACTATCTGTTCATATCTATCTATCCATAAATCTATTTATTCTATTTAATTTATTCTATTTTTTCAATTTATTCTATCTATTTTATCTATCATTCTAGATATCTATCTACCTGGAACCCGCATGACCCGCGTTTTGAAGATTTAGACAAGTAGAGCTGAACCATTCAAGAAGTCCTTGGTTCCAGCTGTATACATCATATAAACATCTATAGTATCTACAGTACATACCGGGTAACACATACACTTTGATGACAGTATCTTACATTGCATGTTATCACAATACACTGATCGTGTCTACGTTACACTACTCACATTTACATTTACATTTATATACAGTTGCACTCACATGTGCATTCATGACAAAGCACACATTGACAGTTCAATAGACACGCTATACATCCAAAAATGTTGCAAGGAGATGACGAGAGCAATGAACCAGAAACATGACTATGACTGTGGCGTCAAAACATAAGGAGGCTTTCTGAATTTGCACCAAGTTTCTTGATCTATACATTCTCTTTACTGGTGACTGACCTGCAAGGCCGTGCGTGGAGCAAAATGGATGTGGATGAAATTAGATCACCAATGAATGTGTCGGGTGTGGCTGTAGCGAGTATGCAAGAATCAACATGTTCGAATCCAAACAACTATAGGATTTTCCGTTATAAACCAACCATGTTGGGGGTACCCCCATATATGGAAAACCCCCAAATAGATTGCTGATTGTGTTGGGAAAATCTACTGGATTCTGCATGGGAAATGTTGCCCTTAAACAGGTGTCCTGGAATCGTGGGAGTAGTCTTTCATTGCAGTGGTCCACAGGTGGCAAGAGGTTTGTGAGTGATGTAGTCACAGGATTTCCACGACTACAACTTGACTTGTTCTGGAGAAAATGGAATGCGAAATTAGATCAACCCAAAAAAATCCGAATCTTGAAATTGTGAGATGTTCTATGTACTTGGGAATGGCAATAGTTTGACACAATTCTGACCATCCACAAGGTGGATCTTTGCCCAACATTGGAGACTTCATGGTCCTGAAAGCGGCCTAAGGCTTTGGATAGCCATGTTCGATACCACCACGACGCAACGATTGAAGAGCGAGAATGAGGTTCTAAAGTGTTCTGGGTGCTACTGGATGGAATATGTTTTTTTTCCCCCGAAATGTCCAGAGAAGCCCAGACTGTATATTATCTGGGTAAATTAAAATAATTCACTAATTTGAATTAAGGCCATTTGGGGATGATGAACCCTATACTAACCATATATTCCAGTGAGGGAGAACAGTGAGGTCGTTGTAATTTACCCAGATATTATGACTTTACACTTTACACTTTACACCTATACCCTTGTGACCTGATGAATGCCCCATAAGCTTTGATCAGTACTTTTTAACACCTGCGCCACAGTTTTAGACCCAGGTCTGGAAAGATCAAGGGACCAAGAAACTCGTTGTGCTGTTTTAAGGGAACATTTCCAGGAAACCATGGTTTCTATTGTTTTCTGACCATCAAATCTGGGACGTTCCTGTGAATATTGTCAATTTTGGAGACCGATTCTGAGTCAATCACAAATGAAACAAGACACTGGGAACCACTGCAGGATGGGATGCATTGAGTGAATGAATGTGGAGTAAACTCGAATAAACATTTCTTGGTGCATCACAAACACACTCCGAGTTAAAATCAAATCTCATTGAAATCTGGCACACTTACAGAATTTCACTGCGTTGACATATTTTGACAGATGTTAACTGAATTAACCATCACGGACAACCTGGAATGGTGAGATCTTGCTACCCATGGCGTCAAAAAAAAACATATACCTCAGTTGTTGTGCATGACCAAGGTCTTTCGTGCAAAAGGTTTTGGATTGAAGCATGGCAATGAATTTTACCCCAGCTTGCTAATTTTGTTTCACAACCCCTACCCTCTGGTAATCAAACGTGGCAATGAAAAATCCACCATTTATAGTTGATGTTCCCATTAAAACCTCCATTTATAGTGGATTTCCAATTGCTATGTTTGATTACCGGAGGGTATGTATATTCTTATAGTCAATGATGATCATTAAAAAAAAACATGCAATGAATGATTTGAAATCACCACCCAGCCATATTCTCTCTTGGGTCTGGCAGTTCCACCCAACACCCGGCCTGATCAATGTCCTGGCCACTGGGCTGCACAACTTGGACAGTCTTGGAAGCTTCGCCAACAAAAACGATCGTTTAACCAAACAAAAAAAGTGGTTCAACCTACAAACAGAAGCTGTGAAATTCGTGCATTCATCTCCAATCCAGAAGAGGTCTGGGATCAAAGAGCAAAATGGTTATGGTCATGGTGTCGGGAACTCAGGGATAATGGCACTATAAGGTTAGACCTCAAAATTGATCTAAGGCTCTTCAATGGACGTGGGGTCTCTGGTGGGGTGCAATGGACACCCATCGAGGCATCACTAATTTATACTTTTTATCAGGTTAGTGGTTGGACTCCTGACGATTATATAAGGATTGTCAACTCAGGATGCAAAATAAGAAACATGTACAGTAAAATATCTAACGTTTTAACATCACCAGCCTGAATTGATCATACACTGGGATACGTTGCCCAAATGGTCACATCAGTTTTTGCATGGTCACCATCATGAACATATTTCGGGATGGAAGTTGAGCCCACAGTATCTGGGATACCAACCCTATATAGACCCAAACACATCAGCATTTTTCGGCATGAAACCATGCAATAGTTGATGGTTTGTAGAGTGAAATAATGGGATAATAAGATTTAACATGATTTAACAATCACAAGCCATCAATTTTGACAATTTTGCGGGGTGACCACTTGACCCAAACCTAAAACATCTGAACATCCCAAGACACAGATAAGTATTGATGGATAGTTTGCCCGGGCGGCACAAGATCGCCCCGAAATCAGGCGATTTCTTCCAAGGCAGCCAGCCGCGTGCACGAAGACTTACGATCTGAGGAGACCAGAGCTCCAG
This sequence comes from Symbiodinium sp. clade C Y103, assembly GCA_003297045.1. Lineage (NCBI taxonomy): Eukaryota > Dinophyceae > Suessiales > Symbiodiniaceae > Cladocopium > Cladocopium sp. clade C. Next base: position 93,457 of record BGPT01000146.1, on the reverse strand, counting down.
TGGAAGATTTTTCCAATTCCAGTCATTGACAATCCAATAGCAGCAGCACATCAAAATACATCAATTGGTACAGTCAAATCATGGAAAATTTCCAAATATATCCAAAAAATCAAACTACGCCAGGCCATGCAAATTGTCTCACACAACCATCAAGCAACAAACATGACTTGCGTCCTCAGGGCATCAACGCAGAGCTGTCACCACCGCAAACTGGGTGGCCCCATGTCACGACTGATCCATCGGCCAAGATTGCTGCAAAAGCAGAACGAGTTGCATGGACATGCTTGACATTATTCAGCTGATGTTGGACTGCAGTGCTGTCACCACCCTTGTCGGGAAGGCCCCATGTGACGACTGACCCATCAAACAAAATCGCAGCAAACGCATATGATGTGGAGTGGAACTGATGCACGATCCTAAACTGATCCCCGACTGCAGAGCTGTCACCACCAGCATTTGGTTGGCCCCAGGCTACCACCGATCCATCACCCAGGAGCGCAGCAAAAGACGAATCTGTGGCCTGAACATGCCGCACGTTCCTGAGCTGATGTCAGACTGAAGAGCTGTCGTCACCATCATATGCAGAACCCCATGTCACGACCGATCTATCTGCCAGGATCGCGGCAAATGCATGATGTGAGGAACAAATCTGCTGCACGCTCCTGAGCTGTTCTTGCACTGCAGAGCTGTCACCACCATCATATGCAGAACTCCCTGTCACGACCTATCTATCTGCACGGATGGCGGCAAATGCACCATGTGAGGAACAAACCTGCTGCACATTCCAAAGCTGATCTTGGACGGCAGAGCTGTCACCACCAGAATCTGGATTCCCCCATGTCACGACTGTTCTATCTGCCAGGATGGCAGCAAATGCACAATCAACGGCTTGAAGATGCTGCACACTCCTGAGCTGCTCTTGCACTGAGGAGCTGTCACCACCATGATCTGGACTGCCCCATGTCACAACAGATTGATCAGCCAAAATCGCAGCAAATGCGCCGTATGTCGCCTGAATTTCTTGGACATTCTTGAGCTGACATTGAACTTCAGAGCTGTCGCCACCAAAACGTGGATCACCCCACGTCACTACTGATCTATCGGCAAGAATTGCAGCAAAGGCAGCATTTGTCGCCTGAACCTGATCCACATCCCTGAGTTGATTAAGGACTGAACAGCTGTCACAGTTTTTTGGAATGCCCCATATTACAGCTGACCCATCGACCAAGATCGCAGCAAAAGCAGCATCTGAGGAACAGATCTGCTGCACGTTCCTGAGCTGTTCTTGCACTGTGGAGCTGTCACCACCACAATGCGGATCCCCCCATGTCACGACTGATCCATCGGACAAGATGGCAGCAAAAGCATTTGACGCGGCCTGAACATGAAGGACATCGTTGAGCTGATGTTGGACTGCAGAGCTGTCACCACCGAAATCAGGATGGCCCCATGTCACGACTGATCCACCAGCCAAGACTGCCGCCGTGTGGATCCCCCCAGGTCAAGAGCCTGTGCCACAGCACCACAAGGCGAACGCTCGTTCGGTTGCGGCTAGCTTTGCTTGTTGCACAACAGCTGTGATGTGGTCTCCATCTTGAATCCCTGAAGCCTCTAGTGACATCGCGGGATCATCCAAGACATGGCCCGCTGCAGTGACAAGCCTCAGGAAACCTTGCCCGAAAGCCTTCTGGGCCAAAATCTTCAAGTCCCCCACTTTGGAGGACTCCTCAATTGCTAGACTTTTTCTCTTGCCACTTGGCAAGGCGACCTGTACTTGAATCATTTCTCACACTTTTCATGGCAAAAAATAGCATTCTCATTGTTGTCAAAAATATCTCGAGCCAATCTCCTGCCGTGCCCCGGCAGGAGATTGGCTCGAGATATTTTTGACAACAATGAGAATGCTGTCACTGCAGCTTGAGCATGGCGAAGCTATATTCTGAAGCAATCCTTCTGTGCATTGCAAGTTTTCAAAATCTGCACCCAAACTATCAATTCTAGTGGGAACTTTCCATCTGGTTCCCCTTCATTTTTCTTGTCAGCAAGTTGATTTCCAAGAAAACCTAGAACACTCGCTTTTTGTTGGCATGAAATATGGAGCTGTCCACCAAATTGTCAATTCTGCGCAGAAACTCCAGGGCCGAATCAGCTTCTCACATCGCAGCATGTTTGCCGAGTCTGACGGGTTGACACTTGAATCCACTGGTCTCAAAGTTCATGTTTCAGAATGAAAGTTCAGGGTAGGTTGTGGCAACTCACCCCACCTGAAACAACATATCCCCGGAGTTCTCCAGAAAGTTACCATAGATGTCATAGATGGCTGGTAGATTCCCCCATTTTTCCCCCGAGGTCTCACAGTCCTCCAAGCGAGGCTCAAAAGTGTTGAGCACCTGGCCCACGAGTTGACCCAGCGGCCGTTTATCCCTTGAGAAACCAACATTCAGTGGTTTGCATGGTGAACATGTTAGAGGTAATGAACCCCTAAGTGGACAATAGATGTTAGATGATGGTAGATGATGTTAGATACTGCTAGATGATGTTGTTGGGTGGCTTGACAATAGTGCTAAATCCATCTAAAAGCATTTGATGTTTAATGCGAAACAGCTACTAAAATCCGTGGTCCTATAAGGCTTCCAGCAAATTTTGACCCATCCCCATTTAACACCAAAAACTTTGAACATCCATCCACAAGGGGTTGGGTCATAGCACCGGAAGGGCCCCCCTAGATATGTCAGCTGGTTTGTGACTGGGCTAGCTAGGATTTATGGGGTTTATATGGATATACCGTGATACACCTATATACACCAAGCTGGAGTTGTTGATATGTTAAAGAAACAACTTATAGCATCACTGGGGAGCTCCTTCCTGGCATAGATCATCGTATTCTTGGTCCATGCTGTTCTCCGTTTGGATCACGGCTCTTGGGAAACAGGACAAAAACACACACACACACACACGGAGGGTTTAAACATAGTGAAAAACCCTAAATCCATGAGTTCATCAGTTTACTAAAAATAGCCATAGCTGGGGTGTATGTCCCACTTCCAGATATACCATGATATACCCACATCTTGAAGATGTTGGGTTGGTTCTGCTGGGAGCAGTGGCAATCATGGTCAAACTACCGTATGAACCCTGAAAACTATCCATCTATCTTTGGTCATTTGAGTTCAATGTATCCTCTGGTTATGCAACATATCTATGGAAGTCATGGTCCAGTTATAGATGATTTCTGATGATTTACCTGTTAAACTTGTGATTGTCCAAAGGTAGTCAAATTTAAGGGGAAAAAAAAACCTCCTTAGATGTGGATCCCAGCTACAGTAGTAATACACTGGACACCAATCAGTATAGCAACGGATGTAAGAATATATCTTATTTAGTTTGAAATATCCGGATATGTGATGATATCTGTTTGGGGCACCTGACCCTGTTTACAAACCATTTACTCCGATCAGACTGGGATACACATCCAAGTACATTCAAGTACCATGTACAAAACGGCGGCCAACAAGAGATGATTGTGACATATTGTGACATATTGTGACATGAATTAGCTATTTCAAGTTAGTGTATTATCTTTGCGATCAAAGGAATGCTTTGCCCATGTCCTTCTATATATTGGTCTTTTGTGTATACTCAAGGATCAGCATGCTGTTCATATTCAGATGTACAGTGTCGACAATGAAAGTATCCGCAACCAACATATCACCAACAAATCCCTGTTGTGAAACCAACCGTGTTCTCCACTGCAAGAGCGGATGGTGCAAAGAATGGCTCGTCTTCACGTTACAATCAACATCAAAGTAAAACATTCTCTGATTTGGGGAACCGCAGGACTAAGGGATTTTTAAGAAAGCATCATGTTGAAGATTTACTACAAATGTGTGGTGTTGAAATGTCATGTAGTTTCATGTAATGTCCATTTAAGTATATGAATCCATGTATTGAATATGTTCATATAAATTCATATATTTACCTATGTTTGGACCATGATTTTTTTATTACCATCTGGTTGTTTAACATGCTAGTAGCCATGAACAACCAGCGTTTTTAATAGGTAATTAAATCACCATAAATCATCTATACGTGGGCCATTTTCCATGGCTATGTTAAATAACCACAGGGTAAATGTCTACTGCCGCATCCCAGCAGCACCTCTATACATTCAGCTCTGCGGCTACGGGAGTGATGGCCCTGGCCGCTTTTTCTGGTTCAAATTCGAAAAAACCAACAAGACTCACAAGAAAAACATGTTTTTGTACAGCGGAAAACCAAGACAATTCAATGGAAAACCCATAAAAACTCTGAATGCGTTTGCTTTTTCGAATGACACTTGTGGAAGATTGTGGAAAATTGGTCTTTCTCTGCAATTGTTCAGAGGTGTCGGCCCAAAGATGGGGATGTGGCGCTTGCCAGTGGTGATTGTACAGGATTCCTGGCTGGTAATTTAACAAAGCTATTGAAAATTGCCATTTATAGCTGATTTACCTATTAAAAATGGTGATGTTCAATAGTTATGCTAGTTTACCAGAGGGCAACTATACCTGGACTTTGACGATCTTTCTTGGTATTTCGACATCAAAATGGTGCATACGCCCAACATTGGAGGGTTCCTACAGCCTTAAAATGGTGGAACGCGTTGGATAGCCATGTCTAGTTCCTATATGGGGATGGGTCAAAAGCCAAACTTGCCAGAATGATTGTCATGGTGTGACGTGAAGAACAAACCAAACTTGTGGTTGCTTGATCTTTTCCAAAAATGGGGGATACCTTGTATAGGGAAACCCATCATGAGAAACCAATGGAGTTTGCGGTACCCAATTAAGCCACTTGGATGCATTTGCTATAAACCCATCATACGCAACTTGCTTCACAAATACGCCAGGCTTTGACAAGCTCGCGCCAAAGTCTGGAAATGCTGACCAGTAACTTGCTCGTCATTGTTTATGGCCACAATCTATACTCTTTACCATCAAATATGAATGGTGTTCCTGCAACATTTCCCTTGAACAATTCCGTTAAATGTCCATTTTAATATAATATATATATATATAAATATAATGAATTTTAACTATATATATATATCTATCATCATGGCAATAAACAAACCAAGTATGGAGGTCAAAAGCTACAAACAAACCCACATGAAACAAAACTTGGGGGAGAACCACTCGAGGACAGAAATAAGCAATAAAAAGGAAACTACACCGATCAAAGATTCATTCATTCAAGCTTCCAACAACAGTTATAGACTTTTCATCTGACCCATCAATCACTGGATTGGTTAATGGGAAAACTTACAGGAAACCCCTATATTTGATGGGAAAATCCATGGTTTCCTGTAGATTTTCCCTTAAACCAATCCAATGAATCAACCGAAATTCCCAAACTTGGAATTCACCCATCTTGGTGGATTCTTTCCCCCCATCCGCCATCCGCCTCTTCTTGGCAAAAGCAGCAAGGAGAAAACCCGGCACAATCAACGATGCCGCCGCCATCAACAAATAGGTCCTAGGGGCGTCGCCGCATACCCAAAATCCTGACTTGTTGGTAGGATGAGAAGGGTTAGTCATGGTTAGTCCAGTTACCCTCTGGTTATTTAACATAGCCATGGAATAGCTGGCTAATTTTGGATGATTTTCCCATTAAAACCTCCATTTCTAGTAGATTTTCCCATGGCTGAGTTAAATAACCAGATGGTAACTGGGGTGAACCACCAAGTAGTGCCTATGTAGGCTGAGAGTTGAAGAACTGCTTTAGAGGCGGAAAAAAAGGGTCATCCCAACTCCGTGTGATAAAAAAAAAATTCTAGGGGGGTTGACTTTCCTCTCTGAACTGTGGCATCCACTTCTGAACGCCCGCAAGAAAATAGAAAAAACACAATCCATACGAAGTTGCTAAACAAATTTGCTAATTCATAATTCGGTGCACTATTTTTCTATATCTTTTGGGCTGACAGTATATAAATGTTGCTTGGAGTTTTGCCGAAACCTTTGCTTTGGTGGGCTTAGTATGGCACCTCCCCACTTCGTTCTTCGTTCATGTTCACCCAGCCACAGTTGACCCCCCATTCACTGCCAAGGAACACTATGTCCTGGCTGGGATGAACAACGGATGGACGGAATGTTAGCATGGGAAGTTTTACCAAAACGCTGGTTTCGCCAACATGTGGACATATGTAGTATAAGAAAAAACAAAAAAAACATGCGAAATAGGAGAAATGACCGGATCCAAGAGTGAGCTGTTGCAAGGGGGACCCCAAACCCTTCTAGCATCTTCTAATTGAGGAGTTGGAGAGTCGGAGCTCCCCATGGTTCAAGCTTGAACGAATCCCGAGTGCCCCATGAATGACCTTGGACCGCCATGGTGAAATTGAAACCTGTAGCAGTCTGTCTGTTCCGAGACTATGCAAAACTGAATAGCCTTGATTCGATATAAAAATTTGGGTCTGAAAATAGGTGACCGCTCATTTTTCATGGTTTTCATATGTTTTCATGATCCACTGCAAAAAAAGTAGGGCTTCAGGGCTTTCCAGAGCCCTGGAACCGGCTCCGTACAAATTTGGGTTCCGCTATAATTAGGCCTCTGATAATAGAAAGGACGGGCCTCCAGAGGCATAAGTGGCTTATGAACAGTTATGAAACTAGTTCAACCTACTTATGCTATCTCGTGGTAGTGTAACCCAAAATGTACACGATAAATATCCCACATACATAGGAATAATTGGGAATAGTTGCTAGGCCTCCTGATTGCAGAGCTATTGATTGAGCATCCCTCCCAGGCACAAGCGCGGCGCCTTCCAACCCCGTGTCTTATTGTTTTTCGAGGCAATGCTGACAAAGCTCCGGTGGCATCTTTTAATATTCATGTAAAACAAATGTATATTATGTCAATGTCAATTTGAGTATTGTAAAGCATTGAGATTGTCCCGCAATCAGTGACAGACGAGTCACCAAACAGCGAATGACCAATGTAAAAAAAATCGTCACACGAGCATGGGATAGAAGCTGCTACCTAGACCATGGAGGCTGAATCTGTTACCACCAGCCAAAGGACTGCCCCATGTCACCACTGATCCATCAGCCAAGATCGCAGCAAATGCTTCAGTCGTAGCCTGAACCTGCTGCACATTGCGAAGCTGAGCTTGGACCGCAGAGCTGTCGCCGCCGCCATCAGGATTGCCCCAGGTGACGACTGATCTATTCGTGAGGATTGCTGCAAATGCTGTATCTGTGGCTTGAACCTGCTTGACACTCCTAAACCGATCCCCTACTGCAGAGCTGTCACCACCGGCTCGTGGATGGCCCCACATTACCACTGATCCATCAGCCATGATCGCAGCGAAAGAAGCACCGGTGGCCTTCACCTGTAGCACGTTCTTGAGCTGATGTCGGACTGCAGAGCTGTCGCCACCATGATGTGGAGAACCCCATGTCACGACTGATCTATCTGCCAAGATCGCAGCAAACGCGTGTCTTGTTACCTGAAGCTGCTGCACACTCCTGAGCTGCTCTTGCACGGCAAAGCTATCACCACCATACTGTGGATCGCCCCATGACACGACTGATCCATCAGCCAAGACTGCAGCAAAAGCATCTGCGGTGGCCTGAACATGTCGCACATCGTTGAGTTTATGTTGGACTCCAGAGCTGTCGCCACCACGCTGTGGATCACCCCATGTCACAATTGATCTATCTACCAGGATGGCAGCAAATGCACGAGACGAGGAAAAAACCTGCTGCACACTCTTGAGCTGGTCCTGCACACTGGAGCTATCACCACCAGAATATCTATTGCCCCATGTCACTACTGATCCATCAGCCAAGATCGCAGCAAATGCGAAAGCGTTGGCCTGAACGTGCAGCACGTTCTTGAGCTGATGTCGGACTGCAGAGCTGTCGCCACCGGCAAAAGGATCTCCCCATGTCACGACTGATCCGTCAGCCAAAATTGCAGCAAATGCACAATCTGCAGCTTGAATGTGCCGCACACTCCTGAGCTGATCCTGCACGGCAGAGCTATCACCACCGCTTCGCGGACCACCCCATGTCACCACTGATCCATCAGCCAAGATCGCAGCAAATGCTTCAGCCGTAGCCTGAACCTGCTGCACATTCCAAAGCTGAGCTTGGACCGCAGAGCTGTCGCCGCCGCCATCAGGATCGCCCCAGGTGACGACTGATCTATCTGCCAGGATCGCGGCAAATGCATAATGTGAGGAACAAATCTGCTGCACGCTCCTGAGCTGTTCTTGCACTGCAGAGCTGTCACCACCATCATATGGATCGCCCCATGTCACTACTGATCTATTCGTGAGGATTGCAGCAAATGCAGATTCTGTGGATTGAACCTGGTGCACACTCCTGAGCAGCTCTTGCACTGCTGAGCTATCACCACCATACTGTGGATCGCCCCAGGTCACAATTGATCCATCTGCCAAGATTGCTGCAAATGCATTTGTCGTCGTCTGAATCTGCTTAACACTCCGGAGCTGATTAAGGACTGAACAGCTGTCACAGTTTTTTGGAATGCCCCATATTACAGCTGACCGATCAGCCAAGATCGCTGCAAAGGCAGTACCTGTGCCCTGAATCTGATGCACATTGCCGAGCTGGTCTTGCACACTGGAGCTATCACCACCACAATGTCGATTGCCCCATGTCACAACTGATCCATCAGCCAAGATCGCAGCAAAAGAATCCCACGTGGCCTGAACGTGTAGCACGTTCTTGAGTTGATGTCGGACTGCAGAGCTGTCGCCACCGGCAAAAGGATCTCCCCATGTCACGACTGATCCGTCAGCCAAGATCGCAGCAAACGCGCGTCTTGTTACCTGAAGCTGCTGCACACTCCTGAGCTCGTCTTGCACGGCAGAGCTATCACCACCGCAATCTGGATCGCCCCATGACACGACTGATCCATCAGCCAAGATTGCAGCAAAAGCATCTGGGGTGGCATGAACGTGCAGCACGTTCTTGAGCTGATGTCGGACTGCAGAGCTGTCGCCACCAGCAAAAGGATCGCCCCATGTCACGACTGATCCGTCAGCCAAAATCGCAGCAAATGCACAATCTACAGCTTGAATATGCCGCACACTCCTTAGCTGATCCTGCACGGCAGAGCTATCGCCACCAGAAGGTTGATCGCCCCATGTCACTACTGATCCATCAGCCAAGATCGCAGCAAATGCAAGACAGTTGGCCTGAATCTGCAGCACGTTTTTGAGCTGATGTTGGACTGCAGAACTGTCACCACCATTCTCCGGATCACCCCATGTGACGACAGATCCATCTGCCAGGATCGCAGCAAATGCTGTTTCTGTTGACTGAACAGTCTGCACTTTCTTTATCCGTTCTTGCACTGCAGAGCTATCACCACCGCTCTGTGGATCGCCCCATGTCACGAGGCTATCACCACCAGGGCACCACAAGGCGAACGCTCGTTCCGCTGCTGCCAACTTTGCTTCTTGCACAACAGCTGTGATGTGGTCTCCAGCTCGAATCCCTGCAGCTGACAATGATTCAGTGGGGTCACTCAGGACATGGCCTGCTGCACTGACAAGCCTGAGGAAACCTTGCCCGAAAGCTTTCTGGGCCTCAATTTTCAGGTCCTCTACTTTGGAGAACTCCTCAACTGCCAAACATTTTCTTTTGCCGCTGGGCAAGGAGAGGTTTATGTTAATCATTTCTTATGGAAGAAAACTAGAGAGCACACATTCATTGTTGTTCAAACATCTCGAGCCAATCTCTTCCGCGAAGATATGATCTACCAATCTACCCAAATCACTACACAGCATACCACAGCTTTGAATCATGCGATTCTTAAACTGACTGGCCATGGACAACGACTATTGATCCTTTTCCAACTTCTCCAGCAAGATTCACAAGGACTTTGCCCGTGGTTCCCTTCCGTGCCACTTTACATAGGGAGAATCAAGAGCAAAGCATGTTCTTTTGCCATCACATATTATACGGGCTTCCTGTGCATCTTCCCCCATGCGGGTTTGTCTGAAAGTAGTGGCTACAGCAAATCCAGTCTTGCGAGTTTTACATCCCTACAACTGCTGCTGTTGAATGGCCACTTTTGATTGTGAAATCGCCATCAAGTCGGGTCTGAAAGGCTTATTATCGGTCTAGCTCGCAAATTGGTTGATTACAACATGTGATAGTTTTGAATTGCATCATATGAGTACACCATTATGAAAATCATTAAGCTCTAATTGTTGGTTGAATCTGAATGTTGGTTGCATCAGGTTTCTTACATTCTCCGCATCATATCATCCGTTTGAAACATCCCCATCTCCCACCTCCAGCTTTAGGGCTGCCAAAATGTGCCCGGCCACTGAGGCCAAAGTAGTTTGCACCTTGGTAGCTGTCGTTCTTGTCAGGTAAATCATGGCTTCAACATGGTTTAACCAGCCAAGGCGGAGGACGGAGCTGCTAAGATCTGATATGGAGGTGGACAGGTGGACAAAGCAACATGGGCAGGAAATGGGAGGTGAACTGGGGAACCATTCAACTACGTGAGCACAGTGAATTAGTTCAATGATCTTGCTATAAACAAGGAATATCCCCCGATACTCAAACATGGTGTGCTGGAAAAGACCCCATTTAGTTCGATGATTTTTGCATTAACACCTCCATTTATAGGGAATTGTCCATGGCCATGTTTGATTACCAGCGGGTAGAATGAACAACCAAAGAGAGCTAGGAAACGGGGACCATTCTCTATCATTCTTTAAGGATCCAGCATAGTGAAATCATGTGAAATCTATATATTGAAGGAATGGAATCTCGAGATCTTGGTATTGACCTTCCCCATAGGCATCAGTATGAGTTCAACCAGAAGGCCTGGCGACACTTCTTGGACTGCAGATTGACGGGTCATAGTGTAACCAACAAAATACTTGGTGGTTCCCCATGGGGATTCTTAATGGGATCATAGTGGATATATATATATATATGTATTATATACATAATAATATTTTACCATGGTATATTAATGAATTAATGGGACTTAATTGAGATATCCCAGGAATCGTAAGTGAGTTAGACCCCCAGTTTGAAAGAATCAGGGTGCGACTAGTCCAGTTGAACTGGAGCGAACCACCAAATACAGTTCACAATATATGCATATACAAATACACATTGACATACGTACATCCAAATGGAGGTTTCCTAGAATGGAGGTACCCCATTAGAGATGGTTTCTAATGGAAAATCCATCTATAAATGGATGATTTCGGGGTACCCCCATTTTAGGAAACCCCCAAATCTGGTCAATCCTTGATTTTGAAACCAACCCCTGCTTTGCCCGACACACTGAAAAAAAAAATGTCCCTTGGAACACATTATGAAGCGACGTTGGATGACCATGAGATCACCTCTTTTCCGTTCTCCTTGGCAGTTTTTTCTTCTTCTTCTTACATCTTTCAGATTTAAGAGCGCGTGGATATTTGAGGTGTCCGTAAGATGTTTTGGTAGTTAATGCATCATCGCCAGCCAACGGATTGAACACCTGCATCCATTCAAAATATGCTGAATTTCATGTGGGTTTTGTCACCCATTTCTTGGGTGAACCCCTATGAGATCCATCCATATCCCAAAAATCATCGTTCATCCAGCAGTGTTCCGTAAATTTGGCTCAAACGCATCCAGAAAGTTCAAGATCCCTGTGTGTTCCTCAAAGCTTCTCCATTAAATGTTGCATGGCGAATCATAGATTGCTTGCGAAAAAAAGGGAAAACCACTTTGTGCACCGGTGAACAGTCTGTCGACATGGCAAACAAAAACAAATCACTAACCTTCTTCTTGACGAGTAGATTCCGAGTAGATCCCACTTTCTGATGGTTGAGTCAAAAAAACAAACACTTTCAGATGGTTAACCTCAAAAAAATAGTTCTAACATGTTCTAACCCCATAGAACCATAGAATCTCATATCATCTACCCTGGCCGCCTACAGGCTTCACCAGTTCCAGGTCTTCTGGGCGCCACTACCAGTAGGTTTGCAAAAGCTCCAAGGCCCTTTTCGCCCGGGAAAGTTTGGCCAAAGGCGGCCTCATTTCAGGAATCTTTGGCAGAGCTGGAACCAGTTTCAAAGATATTTGCTCCAGGATTGATCATGGGGTCTTAGTGGGATTTAATGGGGTCTAGTAGGATTCATGAGATTTACTAGGATGCGATAAGATTTTATGGCATTCGTGTAGGATGTTTCTGGGATTTGAATGGGATGTAGCATACCAGCAAAAAGTATACTAATGGAAATGGGCTATTCTAGCAGGGAAATAGTGATGAATCATCAAATTGAGGGGTTACTTTGTTTTCAGGCAAACCCATCACTACTAGCCAGCAAAAATACAGTACTTGAAAGGATTTACCCATATTGAATGTCATTGAAGAATTATCAAACACAATTTAATTAATACCACCAAAAACCATTATAAAAAAAGCTAAACAAATACCCATCTCATCTAAGATGGATGGGTCCCTCAACAAAAACGAAATCCCACATTTCTACTGCTGAGGATAAGGGACACACGGAACTGGTGCTTGCCAATGTCAATGACCACGCAAGCTTTCAGGAAAAGCATCCCTAAAATCGCGGGGGTTTGTGCTGAGAAAACACATGCAGCAAACCTTTCTGCTTTACCATTGGCCTCCTTTCTAAGCTTTTCTAAAGAAGTACGAAGATGTGCGAAGTCATGTCTTCATGTCTTCGTGGCACAAGATTAAGAAATCAAATGACTGTCTGCCCAAACATCTTACAGCGTGGGCTATAATCAAAGTGCCTCCGAGGAAAGTCACATTTGGATATCTTTACAAGGAACAAATGCCTTTGCAAACCATGGGATTCAGCAACAAAACACGTGCGCTTTGGTGAACATGTTTCATTCGTGGAAGAAATGGCGCCCCAGCAATGTACCATCCCGGCGCCTTGTTGGTGCTTTCGAAGACACCTCGTGACGTGGTGTGGTGGTGATGCCACAAGATACCCATTGCTGCGATCCCTTCAGGAAAATTCCCTGTAGTCAATCATGGAGAAATTTCCCACTTGTCGAAGGTTTCCCGGTTGAACACCATGCCATGGATTTGCGAAAAAGGGCTATAAAAAACTAAAAAACAAAACCAAAGGCAATAGTAATAATGTGGGTAAAACAATAATCAACTACCCATGTTGGGAATGGTTTATACCACCTATCTATGGTGATTTGGGGGATGGTTTATTATTGTTTTACCCACATTAGATTCAATAGATACCCAACTGGTAGAAACTGAGCCAAGGGGAAACAAACACTGACTCCGCAAGTCCAGGTGGATGAAAGCCATAGGCTGTGTAAAGATGACAACAGTTGAAAATCCTCGCGACACTTTCTTTTGCAGACAAAAAAGGCTCAAATGACAAAGAGGCCCAAATGGATTCATACAGTACCAGTACTATACCATGCATATGCTTACAACTTACAACAAACACACGCACGCAAAGAAAACAGCCGGATCGGTCGGTCAGGTTCCGTGTGAGAAGTTTGTTGCAAGCTTCCTCCCAGCAACATGGAGCCCCCTGTGCTGCCCCCTGTGCCTCTTCCAATACCATGCAGGACGTAGAATGCAAGAATCCAGGTGCCTGCAATGATTCGGAGATTCTAGGACGACACCATCACCATCCCGAGTGAGTCGTGGCTTTGGCCAACGTTGCCCCGTGCAACAGTTGTCAAGTAACATATGATGAGTCACCTCTATATATCTATAATATTCTATAATAAATAGTGCCAAAGCAAGGCATCTATGTAGATACATTGTAACATAATGTAACAAATACATATACACATCATTCACAAACTGCTTGGAAGCAGCAAGAAAAACATGGATTGTCTAAAAAGATGGTGCCCAAAATTGAATGACTAATCATCATCTCCCTACACAAAAAAAGAAAACGTTTTGAGGTATCACCCATTTTTAATTTCAGACAAACCTATAATTATTCATATATATATATATATATATATATATATATTTGTTGGTGATATACCATAAACCATTATATCCTATTCGGATGCTGTTAGACATATAAGATCCCATGAAATCCCATGAAATCCCGTTAAGTCCCATCAAACCTCATTAAACCCCGAGCATTTCCATGACAGCCCTCAGGGTCCCAAGAGCGCCCAATCGCCAGGCATTTGCCTGTGCCAAGAAATTGGTTTGGGAATGGCAACTGACCTCGGTGGTCTGGCAGAGAATGTTTTTTGGCTCGGAGGGATAGAACTTGGGGCATGCAGTTGAGGTGACGACCCACCGAAGTTGATGGTTATGGGTCAAAACCCTGGTACAAGGTACCCTAAAAACGTTGGCGAATGGATGGTTGTTCCCCAAAATATGGTTATAATGGGTTTGACCCATAAACATATATAAGCTCAAATAGTCCTGGATTTGCTTAAGGGGTCCCCAAATCCCCAAATGGTTGATGGTCCATTGGGAAAATAAATATTGTGATCAACTGTGGACATGTAGCCAAGAATATCAATGGAACGGCACAGCCAAGGGGGACAAACCCTCCACAGATGGCCTGAAGTCATTTTGAGACTTCTACTTGGGGGGACTGTGATTAAACCATAGGATTTTCACCTCCACAAGCTGGGATGTGATATAAACCCCCTCAACTATGGTTGTATAAGTCACTTACTAGTGGAACTGCGCTCCCCAAGTACTTAGACATACTTAGACCAACCATTTTTTAAGGGGGTGGGCATGCAATGTTGACCTATTTTGACCCATACCTGTACCATGAGTGATCATACTGGTGAATCACTTTGGGGTGTCAAAAGCCTCTTTTCAGCCAGTTTCATTTGGCCGGTGCAACGCTCGTGAAGTCATAACTGGTTGATTGTTGATCTCTACCCGGTCCAGTATGTTGATTTGCTTCATCATCCAAAGTAGGGCCACTCGGGCCAGGGATGGAAAGTACCCTCCGGTAGTCAAACATGGCAGTGTAGCATCCCACCAATGAGCATCCCACCAGAACTGCAGAACAATGACAATTTTCAGTGCGACGTCAAGGACTCTAAATTCAGGATGACAAAAACACACAAGTCATATATGCGATTGTCGGAAAACGGGGCACCCCAGCATCTCATGTTTGATCAGAATCTTCCTTTTTGATATGACAGTTTGGGGCAGCCTTCAAACTTGCCCGAAACCGCATAGTTGGGTGCTACTGACTCTACTGTTTGTCTGTTGGTTTTATCCCCACGTTTGGTCATGATATTCATAGTTTTGGTGGTTTAACCCCCCATGTTTGTTGGTTAACTCCACATTTTTGCTGCTTTCGATCTCCACAAAATCTGTCAGCCAAGGTGCCAAGTAATCCAATGACAAGGAATGCCACCGACCCCATGGCCATGAAGGGTCCTGGCGACTCGCAGAAATGGGATGATCTATATAGTGCTATAAGGTAACATGTTTCGGAGGAAAAAAAACCAAGGTCTGAACTTTGGATCAATCCAGCCTTGATTCATCTGCAAAAAAAATACACCAACATACTTCGGACAAACATACCCCCGGCATCCCCAGGCACAAAGCACGTGGTGAAAAGCGCCATCGCCCCAGGCTTCCCCTCACTCCGAACCTTTTCTTGATCCACAGCCCGCCATTTTTGAAGTCACCTTGAGTTGCAGCTTGGAGCAGCGGCTGGGCGAAGTGAAGTGAACCCTTGCTGGTGCCAAGTTAGTGTATAAACCCCATTAAGTATATATGATTATATTATGTATCCCCAATAAACCATAGTTAACGAAGTTATAAGGCATCTTAGTATCTAAAGTCATCTTAGCTATCCAGGGGACCTCACCTTGTCACCTTGTAATTGTTGACACTGTTGACCAAGAGCATTGCAGCAATGAAATAGAATATGGAACTGCATCAAAACCCTGGTACCCTGAATCCAAAATAGCTGGTAAACGAATGTGGGTTTGTTTTGATCCATGCCCCAACTGGACTTAGGAACATAATTAGTGTTTGAAACCTACAATGCCATTGATTGGTGAAACCCCAAATTACGTTTATTTTTCGCAGAACTCTTTGCAGCAAACATTACACGGAAAGCTATAAAGGAAGATTGGCCGTTTTTGAGACCCCCTGCAGCAACATGAAACGATAATAACAAACAAATACAACAATGATGGGGCAACATGAACTAACGATACCATCTGGTAATTCAACGGAGCTACGGAAAATCACTATGTTTCAAGGTAAATCATCATAAATGATCTATCAATCGAAAAACCAAAAAATAAAACATAGCTTTGTTAAATAACCAAAGGATGACAATCATCACCACCACCACCCCAATCATCATCAGCACCATACACCCAACGTGCTCGTCTTTGGATGTATTTGGTCAAACCCATCTCCTTGCGGTTCGAGTTACTCCCGCAATGGCCGTGGTCATCGCGCTTGCAAATCCCACGTACTTGGGATGTGCAAAGGCCTTCCGGTACCGGATCATGGTGCAGGATGGTGGAGGCCAAAGGTTGGGGTGAGGCTTCAACCAGCGAAAAAATGGTGGGGAAACAAACTGATATCACTGATGATTTATTTATAATGTTGTTTATCTCAAGAGTTATGGAAGGAACCAAATTAGTGCTATAGGAAAGAAGATAAGAACCGAAGCTGAAGCAAGAAGGATGTGGGGGGGTTTACTCCACAGTAAGCAAACCTGGCAATGAGTTAGAAGAAAAACAAAATGATAATCTAACACGGTTAGATGGCAACAATTCAAGTCTGCCAGGTTGAATGAGCTGGGGTTCAAATCCGATGGGAATCGGGTCTTCCGGGAAGATATGTCCTAAGTAGAGTCACATCTTTGTCGGCATAAACTTTCAAGGAGACCCTCTGTACATCTGGAAAAAGTCCACAGAACAGAGGAAGGATTAGGTCCAGTCCGCGACCTCAACGTGCAAATCTAGGCACCGTATTCTGTTGTCGCATGTGTCACTTTTAGCGACATGACGGATGACATCTGGGAAATCCATCCTGACCTGTCGTATGATTTTATGAATACTGTATACCTTGTGGGAAATCAGCTCCATGGCTTGACAGTGCCCGCAATAAATCCATTGACTTCGATGACTCACCAGGGTTTTCCCATCCCCAACGCCCGGTAAGCGAACCCTTTTCCACCTTCAAGAGCAATTGCCCGTTGACGTGGCTGTTCACCCAGGCGGCCTTGGAGCTGGCCAAAAGATCAAGGAGAAAACAATGAAACATATTGAAACACCATAATGCTTGTAAAACTATAGTAAACCACCCCTAATTTCACCATAGATAGGTGGTATAAACCATTCCCAAGTGGGTGGTTTATGATTGTTTTACCCACATTATTCACTCACAGTAGTTTTTTTTTATCCATGCATGCATGTAGAAGATGAACAACGACCCGCAACGACCTGCAAGGCTCCTCCTTGGGGTATCGCGCACATGATACACTCACTGTCCGAGTGTTTGTGTGTAACACCCGGCTGTGTAGTTGAGGTGTCCACAATAACAATAACAACAATATACAACAATAACATGTTTTGGATCATGACCCAAACAGATCAATATCACATAAGTTACACAGTTCCCAAACTTCATATTGGGATGGCTTTCACTAGCCTGACCATGATTTATGGCGTCGGTGGCCAGTTTGAAATCATAGATGGCAAAACCGGAGAATGATTCTTCACGATGCTGGAACTACAACGACGTGTCCAAAGAATCTGACACGTGAACGTTTGAAGTGATCTGTCGACATGACTAATTCACCTCAAGAACTGTTTGGGATGGGGTGAAGTATGGTGCAATCCAGATTTCAAACACCTGATTTTCTCATCTGATCTGTTCTGTTCACTTCTTTCGGACATCTTCATGGCTTGATCAAATTGTGAGTTGCTTTTGGGACAGTCAACTGTGGGACCCCAACAAAAGGGGGTTGTTTAGGTACGTTTACAGATCTTAAATCATCTATGAACATCAAACTAGACTATAAAACCTATAAACATCTAGATATACAATGAAGATCTGGTTCCAGAGAGTGGAATGCTGACAAGGACGAGGAAAATGTGTATCCCTGACTGGCCCACTGGTCCACTTTTTTTGCAAGCCGAAGTCACGGAGAGACCTCAGGAAAATCAGCAGCACCAGGGACCCCCAACAAGGTGGCGCCCCAGTTCGGAATCGCTCACTTGGTGCAAATCATTGTTACATAATTAGGGTTTCTGGTTGATATAAATCCATAGATAGTCATTGAGGTGACGCAAAAAGTGACATGGTATCAAGATGGCCTTTTTTTTGTTAAAGGTTTTTGCAGAACCATGAGCCATTTCCCATCAGGCTGATTTAAATCCAACTGTGGATCTATCAGTCCTCGGATCACCGAAAGCAAATCCACGGGGAAACACCAAGGGACCGAAAGCCACGTTGGTGAATGACAATAGCCTCAAGGCATGGTCAGAGGATGACCCTGCACAAAAGCATCAGACTACGAACTGGTTTGTGAAACAGATAGCGTACCAGAAAATAGGTGTATCATCATGTTAACAATTCAACATGGAATTTGTTGGGTATATCGGTCTACGCCATTCCTATCCCATTCTTTGTCAAACCCATTTATAGAACATCTCCCTTTGTCTCCTTGAGGTAGCTAATGTTGCAGTCTCAGCCGAAGTAAAGTATATTGCGGTCCAGCATCATTTCCCTCAAAAATGAAAATGATAGAGATCCCGAAAACAACAATATGGAAATCCCACTAGAAATAAGCCAGTAGCAATCACATATAACATCCTGAAATTACATACTCCATATGTCCTGAAATTAGATACTCCATATGTATGTATATATTAAAAGAATATATATTGAAATATATCATATCATATTATACTATACTATATTAAATTATGTTATATTATATCATATAATAATATATCATTATATATGTATAGGTCCACCTTTTTTGGGGGGCCAACCTTGGCCCTGCCCCCCCAGCTGGCATTGCCCAGGGGCCAAAGGCTTGGATCCGGCCATAAGCTGACGGTCGCAATGGCTTTGTTGCAGGTGGACATCCTGAGATCACGCAGCGCTGGTAGTGGATATCATGAGAATCTATCTATACATATCTATACATATAGCTACCATTATATATCATTATTACATATATCATTATTATTATTATCATTACTATTATTATTATCGATCATCTATTTTGGATTATATGTATCAAATTGTATCAAACTACAACTGGATCGGCCATGGAAACTGTGGCTTATAGATGACATAAACCCAGTGATCAGGGATTGCTCCCCAGCAAAGTCTATGGCCCAACTGGGTAGGGTTTATGGATATTCATGGCAGAAATATGGAACTAGTTCTTAGGGTGAAACTAAACCAACACACATTTCACTGGAGGGGGCACCATCTCCCCGGGAGGTTTGTCTAAACCCAACCAGACCGCGGGTAACTTTTGGGGGAGAATCCTGTAGGCGTGTAACCACAAAATCGCAATCCGCTTACATTCATGAAATAGCCCCCCAGTTATACAAGGGTTACATGGACTGCAAACATTATAAACAACTATTAATCACTTATCAAGTGGGATGCACATGCAAGTAGCTGTATCATGTCAACTTTGGATTTAAAACCCTGGTTTGAAATCAGCAAATACAGTAGGTCAAAAACATACAGAGAATCTGCAAATGGAACCTCCCCAACTAAACCAGCTATATGTAGCTATATGATGCAATATATGTATAGGGTTTTGGAATCGGGGGGTGGCATTATTGCCATCCCCTAAAAGATAATGAAATCCCGGCTAAAACAGTGAGGATTCACTCTTTTACCTTTTTTTGGAAATTTAATGTACTTACAGTTTCTCCTATTTAAGTGACATACATTTCTCACCCGGTGGAAACGTAGCGACTGGGAAGATTCATCCTAGCAAGCCATTCTGCAAATGTGAGGGAGGTTTCCAGCGGATTTCTGAAACGCTGGGTGTCTCTAAATTGTAAGAGAGCTTCCTATAGTATAAGAATTTGTGGTGGTATTACTTGTATAATATAAGATCTCTCTACTTTATAGAATTGTATAAGAATCAGTGTCAGCATCCTATAAATTCTTGTAGTAGATAATAGTAGATATCTAATAGTAGATCACGGAAACCTTGGCGATTATCATGTTAAGGACCCTTTATATTCCGCTGCAGAGCGGGCTTTGGACTCGCGTCATTCTGGTTCGTCATGCGACATCGGCTTAATCATATCAAGATATGTATAAGAATCGCAAATCCTGACCAAACGTTACATGGGTTTGTCTGAATCTCGGGTACCCCAACAATTTCATTGTTAATCATATTTTTCCCCTACAAAACTTGATGAAGATTAATCATTAATTAGCGGAAATTATCATCAAAAGTGTTATTGTTTGCATTATTTTCAAATATGTTCTTCCTATAAAACATCGTTGCCCCCAAAAAATGGTGAAAGTGAAAGTCCATTAGTTGTCATTAGTTGTCATTAGTTGTCATTCATCTTCCCTCTTAAAAGTCACCATAAATGCACACCCCTTCCAAGCAGAGTCCAAGGATCCGCTTCGGCATGGCAGCGTTGAGTTCAGCTGTGGCAGCAAAAGACGCCGTGGCCTACCGGGGCCCGGTACTGAGAAACGGCCAACTTATCAATTTGAACTGGCTTAATAGTGGTAAACCAATAGACTTCTCAAATCAGAACTACGTCAACTAAGCCCTTTTGGGATGATTTCTCAACATTTCTCAACTACTGTGCACCATTTACAGCAATGAGGTTGTTGTGAGGTGGTGATCATTAGTGGCCTGAAAGAACTGGTGAGTCGGGCAGTGGTTGGGAAGTCGTGAACCCAAGGATCAACCCACTTGGGGATGCTGATTTGGCATTGGGATCCCCTTGCCAATTAACGGGTGGAACTGTGTTCACTGATTCTATATGGGTTTATTGTAATGGTGCTTTATTGGCTTTTCCTCATTATATCATTTCAAACACTTTCTTCGAACCCAGAAAGCCAGGCTTTGTTCAATATCTCTGCAGGCAAGGAGCAAACAAAGCCAAACATGGCAACAAAAAAAACAACCACCGCGACCATGGCCTCAAAATGAGGTGGTTGCGAAGTGGGAACCGCTGAATCTCAACCATGGGAACCAGGGGGCAGGCAAGCAACCCCTTGAAGCTATGCCGAATGTGGAATCTCTAAGTTGATGCGAATAACTCATGCAACTAAGGTTCACTGCCATATGAAACGAAACCCAAGAAACATTGATTGAACCTTTTTTTTTACTGGTCGCGTTGGTCCCCATGTGAAATATCAGAAGTGTACTTCTCAGTACAACGAATATACATTAATCATTATCAATCAATGTCATTCAATTTCTATAGGCAGGAGTTGATTCTTGGTTGCCCCACATGCGTTCAATTGAAGCAGGTTGGATTCCGATGCCGAGCGCCGATATGGATCGGCCCGTCGCAGCACAGGTTGAACATCCCATTAGCACAGTCCCCATTTCTGCCGAGGATCATGAAGACTTGCATCACCTGTCGTGGTTAAAAAGCACTGCTTTAAAAGCACATCCCATGCAGAAAAGATGACGCGCGCTTTTTATGCTCAAATTCCTGATCATCTCAGCCAAGTTGCCGCAAATTGGAATTTGACCCCACATTCCTCACAGCGACGGCGCGTGACACATCCGGATCGCATGATGTGTGGCTTGGTTGGATGATATTGAATTCTCCAACTCAACTTGCGATGAGAATTTCTCTGAGAATACGGTACCTGAAAAAAAATGATCGTTCACCATCATGCATGGTCAATACACAAATGAGCCACAAGTGTTGGTTGCATATCCCATATCTCCATTGAGTCACATAAGATGCCATAAAATCAACATAAGATCTTCACCACATGTAAATCCTATACTTGAGTGGTGATTTTGTGCTCCCACGCCTTTGACCTGTGCCTTACCACCATAGTCGCCGCGATCTGGCTTCATAGTTCCATGGAAGTTGGAGCCCCCGAGTTTGAAGCCGAATGATATATATGTGGTCCCATGGTACCCATTATCTGCATTTATTTTCCATAAGATTTATGTATCTCCATGATATATCCTCATTCTATCTCCACAATAATGATGTTCCCATGTCTCCATCATTGAAACAGCCAGCTGATCCACACCCACAGGACGGATCGAGGATCCGCAACCATGATCCACACGGCAAAGCTGGAGGAGAGCTGCGAAGTCACTTGACTCAACTTCCAGGCCTGCCGGGGGGGAGGTTTTCCAGGTAGAGTCGTGTCCAAAGTTGTAACTTTGGATGATAGATAAAGGGAGGCTCCTCAGAATTAGAGTTGGCTACCCAGAAGTAGAGTTTGGTCTTTAATTATTGCCAAGAATCACGCATTCAAGTTTGGACTGTAACCTTCCTAACCACATCTCACCCCGATACTAATCAAGAAATATGAGCAAGAGACCCCGCAAAAGTAGCAATGCATCTTTNGCATTCAAGTTTGGACTGTAACCTTCCTAACCACATCTCACCCCGATACTAATCAAGAAATATGAGCAAGAGACCCCGCAAAAGTAGCAATGCATCTTTATATAATTAAAGTCATTATTGTCTAATGGACCATTGAAACCTTGAAAACAAACCCCATTGGGGTTTTTGGTGCTGCTGGCGCTGCTGGTCCGTGCGCCCCATAGGGGCCTACCAGAGGCGGGGGCTGCCCTGGTGTTTTGGGTCACATAAGGTGGCAGGCCCACTTGTATAAATAAAATAAATCTTGACCGAATGGTGGTTTCATAAAATTGACCCTTTTAATATTAGATATTAAGTTGTCAGTGTAATTTCATAACGTAACTTTACCCTTTCAAGTTAGGAATGACATCCAGTGACCCCAGAGGAACCATATTACTACTGAACCCTAGCAAAACCATCATATACAATGAAACCAACCCTACAATCCACTAGGCATGAGTCAGGGGGCAGAACTAATGCTTTCATTTGATATCTTGTATTTTGAAAACCTTTCTTAATAACATCAGATCGGCAAGACCCTGTGTCAAGCTTCTGTGGCCGTGGCCAATATTAAAACAACATGCGGAACCCATGCGTATATGTTTTTACTGTGGAACATAAGTGTACCTAATATCAAAAAAAAAGTACAATAAAATACATTTCTGTATGCACACACTCTTTGTCAGCTTCGTAATTGGTTTTTTTGTAAGCCATGGGTTACTTGTTTTCGAACCACGATATTGATGCCTTGGGGCCAGCAAAACCAAATAAGTAAGTTGTTGTATTGGTGCTTTACCATGCCTTACCCAAGGGGGATGCTCATTCGAGCTAACATTGGTATAGACGCTGGAAATTCAAGCAGTTGATAGAACAAAGATTTTAACTGACTATGCTGGTCCCATTGCTATCTTGTAAAACATTGCCAGGCTGGCAGCCCAAGTGACCTAAAGCCAAAACTTTGCGAGGTATCCGGATTGGGAAATTATTCTTCATAGGCATATGTAAAAACCAGTGTTTATCACAATTTAGGTCTCCAAAAATGTCTCTCCAAACGGTATGAAAGCTTCAGCGTCAAAACTTTTGTCTGCGAAATTCATGCCATAATTGTGGAAAATTAATTTTGGAAATTAGGTTTTCAAACATTTTGGGGATTTGAGACATGCAGATATTTCCCAGCCGGCGATGTCGACGTGTTTTGCCCATTCTAGTATTGTATTCCTATTGCACCATGTATTCCTCAATAGTAGGCATTCGCCAATACAAGAGAAAGTGCCTGGCCCGGAAATATCTGCATGTCCTGGTCTCAAGTGAGACCAGGACATGCAAATATTTTCCGGCCAGCAATTACTGCATGTCCTAAAATTGAAGAAACTGCCAAGACCTATTTTCTGTAATTAGGTCTTCAAAGATTTTTGTATCCAGCCTTGTGTACATTGTGTAACTACCCGATGCTAGAGATTGCTGTGCGCAAGACGAATTTGTGTGTTGAAAAAAACTTCCCAATTCCAGTTAAGATTTTAAAGGTAGTAGTTTGCTGGTATGTCTTGACCACGAGATGATGATTCAGAAAGACGATTTACATCACACTGTGCGCGCGCGCGGGGGTGGGGCAGCAGTGTTTGTTTCGAATGCAGGGCATGTCAAGACATTTTGTTTGTGACATTGGTGGTTGGATTGGCTTTGTGCGCCCTGCAAAGCTTCAAGGAATCTATTTTCAATCATGAAAACCAACGAAGCGAGCGTGCATACAGGAATATAATATATATTTGTATGTTAATTAATTTGTTATATATATATATTTTTTTAGATCACATTCTATTATATAACTATTTCCTGTAGTATGTGCATATGCATACCACAGAAGCTTGACACAGGGTCTTGCCCATCTGATGTTATTAAGAAAGGTTTTCAAAATACAAGATATCAAATGAAAGCATTAGTTCTGCCCCCTGACTAATGCCTAGTGGATCGTGAGGTCGGTTTGAGCATATATGTATTATATATATATATGTGTGATATTTCCGCTAGGGAAGGTACAATAATCTTAATAACAATAATAATGAAAAAATGTAAATATGGTTCCCCTAGGCCGAATCACCCCCACCTCCATTGGATATCATTCCTAACTTGAAAGGGTAAAGTCACGTTATGAAATTACACTGACAACCTAATATTAAAAGGGTCAATTTTATGAAACCACCATTCGGTCAAGATTTATTTTATTTATACAAGTGGGCCTGCCACCTTATGTGACCCAAAACACCAGNGGGGTCTCTTGCTCATATTTCTTGATTAGTATCGGGGTGAGATGTGGTTAGGAAGGTTACAGTCCAAACTTGAATGCTTGATTCTTGGCAATAATTAAAGACCAAACTCTACTTCTGGGTAGCCAACTCTAATTCTGAGGAGCCTCCCTTGANAGGTTACAGTCCAAACTTGAATGCTTGATTCTTGGCAATAATTAAAGACCAAACTCTACTTCTGGGTAGCCAACTCTAATTCTGAGGAGCCTCCCTTGATATATGATAATAAATTTTGTGTATATATATATATAAATATATTGATAATTATTAGTATATACACACGATATGTAAATATGATACTTATATAATATACATACATGAATATCTACATAATACATGAATATCTACATAATACATGTGTATATATATATATATGTATAATTGTTTGATCAATATTCATATGTTGTTACTATCGATATTCAAACAGAGCAGACACATATATATATATACGTAACATATACGTAGATATTATAGATATACATGTATTTTGGATATACATGTATATAGGATATAGATGCATATGTATATATATATATATGTATATTAGACCCATTAGATCACATATGATCACATCATCTGTATGTTTTCCAATGTGTATTTTCCATTTTTGAGGGCGTTCCATATTTTTCCCTAAAACCAATACATGTAGGTTTTCTTCAATTATCAGTATCCAAATATGATTGAATATCTTTACATAATCATTTACATGCAGTTTTAGTTGTCTTGATCATGGATAATCTTGGAGGAACACACCCACGATGAAAATCAATAGGTCGACACATCCCCGCTCTCTGAAATTGTGGGCCTCCTCTGTTTCTCGCAGATCTGCCATAGCTATCCTGGATGTGTGCGAACCATGTAAAAAAAAAGAAAAACAGCAATCAGCGGCAAGCAGAAAGTGGTGAATGGTTTGAAACGGGTTTGCATTTGAATTTGATATCGATACTCCGAAGAATGTGACCAAGTTATCAACCCAAATCTTTCAGGTTCTTGAAATAAAACCTTTCTTTAAGCTGGAATTAGCTGTGGATTCTCGGATTTCTTAGTCAAGTTACCGCACTATTCCCACCTGCCAGCCGAGGCACTTGTCCACCCGTTCTGTCTCTGTCAGCTGTTGCACCTCGGTTGAAGAATCGCCTGCAACAAATTCCATCGGCTGGGGAAACACCATGATTTTATATAATTGTATATGAATTCATGCTCAAGGAAATAGCCAACTTAGCCAACCGATGATTAGCCCAAATATGCGTTGAGACCATTAGATGAGCTGAAACATCTTCACAAAACCAGAGAAATTGGAATATAATTACGAAGCAATCGCGTCAAAAGGTAAGAACATGACAAGCATCAACTGACCCTACCTGCACAAAATGACTTGTCTGAGTCAGGGTACACTCTTGGGCGAGACTCCCGAAGTCTTGGTTATTCTCGGAAAGTTCATGTTTGCGAATTTCGTCATAGTCAGAGAAGTTCCCACATTGGGTTAGTCCCATGAAACCAGCTAGTAGAACCCCATGGTTTAAGCCATTATTTCATCTCGGAGACTGGATCTTGAAGAGCAGAACATATACAAATTCAAATTAGTACATAGTGTTTCACGTTTGTTTAAAGAAATGCGTCAAACATGATGTTTCAAATACCCCAATATCTGAATTAAAATGTATATTTTGCACATTAACTCATCATTTTTCACCTGAGCAATGTTCAAAAGCCACTTATGCTGGTTGTCCAATTTGTACTACCAGTGAAAATGGATAATGAAAATTCCTCCAATATTCAAGGGATAGTTGCGACTATATATAACCATATATAACCAAAAATGATCATATACAATCATATAATATCATATATCATCATACATATATCATACGTATATATATATATATAATCATAGATCATCATTTGTATACATATACATGTATATACATATATATATATATATATTATATATATATATACAATCGTCATGAACCCCCAAGCTGATAACCTGTTTCAACAGGCTTTCTCCGGACGCCATAGGCACCACCAAGGAGAAGAATAGGCCCTGTCCAGTCCATGAGATGCTGATCCCCAGACCTCCGAAGAAGGCACCCACCTGGAGGGCTAAGAGCAGCTGGAAAACCATGGGGGGAAGGAGATTTTCCATCTGGCCATGGTTTAAAACCCTGGTACCTAGTGAACCCCAAAATAGCTGGTAAATGGATGTTCATCCCACTAAAATGGATAATAATAGGTTTTGACCCACCCCCATCTGATTTCTGAAGAGAACAAGGGAGAATTATAAGAATTGGTAAAGTGTAAGGTGCTTATAAGGCCAATTAAGGCCAACCAACAGTAAGTTTGGAATATAGCCAACAAACACGGTGATATCACCGATCAAAACTATCCAATATGGGAAGTTGACCAATTGATACCAATTGAATATGGGGAGATCATCTAACCCAAGTAGGACTTAATCTATCAACAAAATTGATACAATAAAAACGGGTGTAGATCCAAGCAACAGGAGTTCAGCCAACGGAAAATGAGCGTTCGTCTAGCCGAAAGTCAATAGCGCTAATGTAAAGTGTTATTCACGCCACTGAGACTGAGAATGGCAATATTAGATATTACCCAACAAACATAATGATATGTGATGTCTAGGGATCCCTGATTGCAATGACCAGTTTTTGAGTTTCACGTGGGACACCCCCAGGAATCGCATCACATCTTGCGCAACGTTGCAGTTGTTCGCGGGTCGCCCGGTATGCAGCCACGTGGCCAATGCAAGGACTTGACACCAGGATTCATCCATGCTCCATCCTGTGGGCACTGCTTGTGATGAATCCAGTTCTACATGGTGTTTCATATGCTGTAATACTACAGATATGGTCATCCATCCGGTATGACCCCATACTGTAAATTATGAGTGATATCACACTACTGCAGACATTTTGTGACTTGAAGCCATGATCAACTACTCATCCCTCAAATCAAACCTGATCCGTAGCAATACTTGCCAGTGTCAGCCACCCTCCCACAGCAGCCAGGTGGATCCTCATACTCCCCATGTTCAATGGCCATATATCAGGGGTGTATAATTCCCTGAAATTGTAGGTTATGTCATGTCTCACATTCTTTTCCAATAGATCCCCATCAAATTGATGGTTATCTATACTTCATATCTGACATGTGTATTAATTTGTGTTGCTTACATCCACAGATCTGCTTGGTGAAATCCCAATCTCCACTGCTTAAATCCACCACTTTTGTGGCCTGAATCCACAATCAACCTGGGGGTCCCCAGATCTTCCAAGCCCCCAACCATTCTCCCACTCCTTCCGGATGATCAACGATCGCAGCTACGGTGGCGAAGCACAGCAAGTAGATGCTGCAGCACATGAAGCCAATCACCAAGCCTCTAAGGGGGTTGTTTAGCTTGCTTTGGTTGGGAGGATTTGGGAGAATCTGTGGCAAATCTAGCTGAAATCATAAATGATCACAAAGTGCTTTGAGGTTGCTATAAATGATGATGGGGGAGAGCCTTGAGCAGTACAAATGATCCTTACTCACATGGGCCATAGGATTAATTAACTGGTCATCGCAACTCAGTTAATAAAATCCCTATTTCATCCTTTTCCAGTGTGTTACTTAGCCACTTACTAACCAATTATATAACTAAGTCCATACAACTTGGTTTATTGACACTTACATCCGCCATGAATCATGGTTACCCTCTGGTAAACTAACGTAGCTATTGAAAATGGCCATAGAAATAGTTGATTTATCCATCAAAAAATGTGATTTTCCATACTTATGTTAGTTTACCTCGAGGGTAAATCCCGCCAAATAACCACTTCACCGATCTCCCACGTGCCGTGCCTTGCTTGGGACTGAGGCTGCTGTTCACCCAGGGAGCCAGGCTAAGCGATGCCACCACATTCACCTTGGAGAACTGTGAAGCAAGCAGAAACCAAAGGTTGGCTAATCTAAAAGAGATGGGATCCAAACTAAACAATTTCCTCAAAATGGTGGTACAGCCCATTTTGAGCATCCGAATTGGACGATTTCAGTATCCGATGGTGACGGATCCACCATGTTAAGACGAAACCTCCTCGTATTAACCTGCTGTGATTAGCCAGTCACAAGCCTTAAGGACTTCGAACAAAAATATGATCCCTCTCTAGCCAACATGAACAAATCCAATACGAAACCATGATTTCCGGAAGGGGGCGGTGTATTCTTAGGGCCTTGGGGTAATTCCTCGGAAAACGTTGGTTTGAACATGGGAAGAATCTTCCAACACCAGTGACGACGAGTCATTCCGGACCCATGGATCATCAAGATCTGCCATGGTCATGTTACATGCTGCTGTATATGGGGTCCCTGGCCATCCCACCATCATGAACGGGATTCCCAACGTCTTATCATGGCTGCATTAGAAACCTTATGCCAGGGGGGAATAGGCATCCCCTGACGCCTGTGGGAAAGTATTTACCAAGCTTTGAGTATAGTTGCTTATCTATCCCATGATACATTCATATCCAACCAAATCCCTTTATTTCCCAGGGTGAAGTCCCATTTTGCCACCCTTAAATCCCATTACATCATCGTTTTTCATGGCAAATCCCATTAAAAAAACATAGGAAAATCCCATGCAAATCCCATCTTTTGATGTCAAAAGGGCAACGCAACTCACCGAGCTTAGCGGCAGCGTACAACATGGCGTTGGCGGCACATCCCAAGGAATGACCCAAGGCCTCAGAGCTGTCTCCGAAAAAAGACCATGGGATTCCCCAAAAGATGTACGGCCATATACCCTCTGGTAAACAGCCACATAACTATGGAAAATCACCATTTTTCATGGGAAAATTCACTATTTCTATGGCCATGTTCAATAGCCATGTTAGTTTACCAGAGGGTATTCGTTGGATTGGATTCAATCGATTAAAACATTGAATTGGAACAAAGGGAACATTTCATCCCTGGGATCTTAGATACGCGGAAAATTGGATTCCCTTAAATTGTTGGATTCCCTTCAAACATTGGATTCCTTTAAAACATTGGACCCCCTAACTTCATGTATTGTATTTCATGGCCCGTTTTTGAATAAAGTAGCTTTGTTTGAGGATCCTTTTTTGACACAGCCATATCGTATGTTATTCATATCTTCTTTGTCATCCCAGTCATTCCATGTTTATTGATCATGTCCATCACATATCTTTTGTCAAATGAACATATATAATTCTAGGAATGAATGTGCCATGTTTCCAATCTCACTCCTAAGCTTGATTGACCATTCCTCATCAACAATAGTCTCCATGTCGTTGACCTTACTCCTTGACATCCCATCCTCCCGGCTGGAGCCATGATACTGCTTGGGTAACAGGTATCCCTACTATGGCGCATCATAATCCCCAATAAACCGGGTAGATCCACCCAATTTTATAACCAACAAAGCATGTTGTATCAATTATATTACCCAAATCTTTGGTAGCAAAGATCCAATCAAAATTTTATCATTCATGACTAAGTCCCCTTTAAACTCCCGTGAACTATCAGGTGGTTGAGGAAATCTAGCTCCAACTGGCTGCCTACCGGGATGCCCCGCAATGGAAGAGCACATCATCGCAGTGGTCAGTGCTGCTTGGCACAGGCTAAACGTGCAGGCCATGTTTCGAAACGCCGTGCGACCTCGGTGCTTCATAACCGGCAGCCGGAAGAACCATGGCTGGGAAATCACGGGTCCCGGGGATGTTATAATGGGAACTGGAAGTAAATGGGGGAATTTTCCAGCCATGTTTGGTATCAATTAATATCAAGTAGTTGAGATCATCATTACGATTCCCCTCACATCACCATGGTAAATCCCAGTGAATCCTCATGAAAAAGTCGTAGTTTGAGGACCCTTTTTGGGACGATCCTTGCGATGGTGGGCACTGAAACGAGATGTAGATGGGGTGATTCAGATTGGGCTATAGATAGAATGAAAAGATGGGGTTCTCATCGCGATCAATGGGGTTCTGATCCAAAACAACAGAGAACAGATGAGGTTCTTCTTGGATATAGATGATAGAATTGCGGGCTTAGAATTCATCAACGGGAGCTGGTAAATGGCACCCCACAATCTCAGACAAACGAGGCATCAATAAGTGGCCCAGAGGCATTCGGGGAATTTATTTGTGGCTGACTAGCTGGACACCACTGGCAATCACCCCCGGCAATAGGATTTTATGCTATATTCATCTATATTCAACAGGTAGATCATCAACAAATACCAGAGGGCAATCATGTTGCCAGGTTGAAGTTATGAAGTCGCTGGAAAATGGGTCACGCTGTAGAAGGTGGGGCCACCGTTTACAATAGCTAAGTTGGTGAACATAACTTGGTTCACAGTCGAATTTTCGCGTGGATATAGTTCACAACGTTTAAAACAAGTTTCTGGGGGTAAAAAAGTCACCAACTTACCGGGCCAAGTATACTTTATGGTAGACATGATAATAACTATAGTTTTTCTGGTGTCAACCAACAAACATAGCTGGAGCCCACCTTGTAGGAACCGGATCAAGAGTGCTGCTCCCCTTCTGACCATCAAGTTCTTTTCATGTCGACACAGCCAAAAAATCCGGACTTTACAAAAACATATGGTTGGGAGATTCTTAGTAGCTCGCTGGATCCCATTTTAACACCTTTGCTCCAACGACTGTGTCGAATACTCATGCGGTAAACCCAATAACAAACCTCTTTCTACGGACCAATTGGGGAAATTTCTTGGTGGTTTGTTACTGGGTTTTCCACATCCAGAGCTTCAAAACAAGTAACTGTCATAGTTCACTTCAGCACTCATGGGTCGATCACCAGTCTTTGAACCAAAAAATGGCTTGTCTGAGACGCACGGAAGTGCACATTGGAGCAGTGCGAACCCAACCTGACAGTTCCCGCACATGTACCTGCCACAAAGATTACTTTGTCGCATCATCATACATGGGTGTGTCAGAAAAATGCTGTATACCGTATACCTCAAAAATTGACACTTAGTAGTGACACTTGTGATGAATTAAATGTTGGTGGTTTTCCAATAATATTCCGACAAACCACAGTGATTTTCAATCAATTCTTCCATGTGTAGCAGGACGTCTCTCCTAAGTACAGGGAAGCCTGGAAGCAGCCGTCAGCCATGTCAGTGATGGCCCAAGAGTGGCCATGGCCATTGGCTAGCGATCGCCAGTAGGGAATGAAGGTTTGTGAGTGGGTTGGAAACCTCAAAAATCTTCCCCCCCAAAGTTGTGTGGTTTCAGAAGTTCTAGGTTTCACAAGTCTGCTGATGAGGCAGCATAAGCCTAATTCCTCTTCTGATGGCGCCCTTGCCAGTCGTTCTTTCTGCAGCTTGAAGCAGTTTTACAGGTGTCACATGAGCGCCTGGTCGACGCTCAAACTGCTGCGGAAGATCCCCAAGTCACCATGGGTTTCAATACCAAGTCATGGTCTAATGACTTGGATGATTTTGGGGGTACCCCCATCACTTGGGACCCCTCCATTTAATCAAAGGTGCTGTATACCCTTTTGACAACAAATACTGATAAAGCATACGTTTGAGGCAAAATATCTAACCAACTGAGGCTTGCCCAGAAGCCAAGACAATGATCTGCTGGTTGATCAATTGATGCCTTGACTTGGAGAAGAAAACATCATCTTTCCGGGGTGACGAAAGGCTGTTTGGAAAGAGAAATACTTTTCCACCATGCAATTTCATGGCTATTGACAGTAGTTGCTTCATATCCCATCAGCCGAGCAAATTGTGACAGTGACATGTTTGTTTCGGGGAGGGGAAACCACGAACTCATCAAAACCCCAACTCCTCGAGCCACGCACCTCCCGCTAGGGATTCCCAGGTGCACTTTGCATCGCACATTTTTTTGCGACGAAAAAACGATTCAGGCGACTCTGATCAGAGACTCTGGACTCCACACAGGAAGTGCCCCCCATCCAACTGTAGACGTAGATCATGATGTATCCACAATAGCCATAAGTCCATATAAATTCAGCAGTTTCCACGAAATACATTTACAAACCAACCAGTACCTAGACATTTGTTGGTACTCTACCCCTCTTCTTCCATTTTTTGTCAACCTCCAACTTCGATGGGTGTTGACCCAGGCTCACACAATGCCGTGTCCTTCCTGCCGGTGCCAAAGGGAGGAATTAAACGAACAAACACAGAGATTTCATGGGATCCCCGTGGCGATGTTTATGGGATTTCATGGGCACATACCAACAATAATAGGGATTCAACAATGAATTAAGGATAATTGTTGGATATTGACTGGGATTATTTTTATGGGAAGAATACCATGTGTGCTGATTTACTTGGTGATTTTACCCCGGTAAGCTGGTATATGTATACCAAAAATGTGCTAAAATTATGGACATATACCCACTTGTTAAGTGGACCTTTGTATACTGTTGTATAATATGTATAATGAATAGAAGGGATATGGGCACCTTATATGGTAAAATATAACCACCAAAATTCGTGGAACCGCAGCCCCCAGTAAGGCAGTCGGGGAGTCAACTAATGGATGAGATGGATGAGATACACCGATACACCGGATTTACATTCAGATGGATATGTCATGATATGTCACGGTGAACAAAAAAGCGAAATCCTATGATTGTTGCCATCCCATAACAAACTGTAAATCACCATGTCTACGGGGTGAATCAGCATTATATAACCTCCATCAAATTCCAATGAAATCACCATTGAGCACTAGTTTCTTTCACAAACCTTTGGCCTGATCTAGTCCAGATATGCTTCAAATATCTTCAAATAGTCTCATCCTTTTGTCACACTCTTTTCACCTACCTACAAAATGTTTACCTCAGGGAAGATGTTGCTATAAGATATCCCATAACTGTTGGTTCCAATGTCCCATTACATTCCCACTACCGTATATCCATGTATATCCCACTATATCCCTATTGCATGGCCATTAAAGTTGTCCAGCTATGGACGTTCCATTTTCACCATTACATGGCCATTAGACTCCACAACATATTTTCTGGGATATGCCATTGCTGTATATCCCATGTCTAAATTCCCAGAATATCCTTATCTATCTCCATTAAATAACCATTGAACATCATTGAACCATCATAAAACTGCCATTGTGTAAAGTAATCCCCTCGAATGTGAAACACCACCAAAAAAAACATGGAACATGTCAGAAATCTTCACATCTTTGGGACATCAAATGGTGTTCAATCTCAGGAAATGGCATAAAAATCCACCATTTTCACCGACCACAGGCCTCATCCACCAAGGACCTTCCGTTCTCGTCCCACAGACCCCCCGCGGCGATGGGATCGAAGGATGCACCTAGCACACCAGAACGGAGTCGCTAAGGCTTGAACCATTTTGAACCACAGAAATATGGGATTTAAACCACAAAATGTGGTGATTTCACCTTCCAAAAATTATGATTGAAGCAAGAAATGAAGATTTAACCCACAGGAATTGGGTGAATATTGTGATTGATTCATATTAGCTAAGTTGGTTTATAGCTCAAATAAATAGGGCTTGTGTTCAAATACATTGAACTACTTTATTAATGGGGGTTATAAACCAACAAACATAACTTGGGGGCGGCACTCTGCACCATAATGGGCTAGCCTTAGTAGTTCTATGTATAGAGTTAAATATATGAAACCATTGCCCAAATGTTCCATGTTTGGAATATTTGCTACAATGCCATATACTCCAAAAATCACCCAAATGTAGGTATTCCATGCATGAAGCATCTGGCTGATAGCAACACATGTGGGTTATCCTCCTCAGTAATCATCCCAGACTTCTTGTCCAGGCTGTGGTGCTGGTGTTTTGGGGGCCAATGTTGAACGTGTGCATCGTGACTATCATGTGGTTGGGAGTAGCTCCTTGCCTCCCCATTCTTGGGGCGGGAACAAGGATTCCCGTAGCTCCTTTGCTCCCTCTTAGCCACCGTTTTTTGTTTGTCAGAATGGACAATTATGACTTGTTGAAGTCAAAGTCAACTGTGAGGCCACGATACAATATGATTGAAAACACATGCATATTAAACGGATCGAATGGATCATATTGGATGATGTTAGATCATATTGGATCATATCAGTCTGAAGAATTGGAAGTATTTCCATGTTGAGCAGAAGGTTTGTTCCCCCATTTCCTGAAAAAAAACCTGGGTCAACACAGTGGCGCCCCAAAGTTGGGTAGTTGGTTCAATAGAAGCTATTCATGGTGTATATATATATATACATATTGTATAATTATATATATAGTATATATATACCTAGGCCTTCCTCAGGCCGTAATTTCAGCCCGATGCTATTCAGGCTAAAATTTTAGCCTGTGTTGAGCTTTTCTGCCAGCGTTTGGAACTTCCGCCCGTTTGAGTGTCATCCTGTTTTAGGCCAAAAATGGTTTCGGGTATTTCCACCTGTTTCGTGTGTATTTCCGCCTGTTTCGTGCCTTTTTCCGCCTGAATTTTTTGGGTGCAAAAGTGGGAAACCCATGGAAATCNTTTCGGGTATTTCCACCTGTTTCGTGTGTATTTCCGCCTGTTTCGTGCCTTTTTCCGCCTGAATTTTTTGGGTGCAAAAGTGGGAAACCCATGGAAATCCGGTTTCCGCCCGATGTGCAAAGTTCAGCCCGCAATCTGCTCAGGCTGATTTTGTGATTCAGGCGGAAATTNGTGCAAAAGTGGGAAACCCATGGAAATCCGGTTTCCGCCCGATGTGCAAAGTTCAGCCCGCAATCTGCTCAGGCTGATTTTGTGATTCAGGCGGAAATTAAGGCCATTTGGAAGACGTAGGTATACCTTTCATGGGATTGGCTAACAAACTAATTTCAAACTGACTGGGCCCACTTCGAAAGATCCATTGAATTCACCCAATTTTTGTTCACCCCACCGGAGACTTACCCTGGCCACGCAATTGAGGCGTCCCACATAATGCAGGGATGTATCCAACAGCCAGGCTGTGTTCATCGATGTTCATGCCTCGCCAAACGAGTCTGAAGTCCAGGTGCCTAGCTCAACCATGAGATATTGAACCAAGTATCAATGGAAGGGTTTTAGTTTTGTTGGAAACATATTAAATTGAAACCATGTGTTTTTGTTTGATTGTTGTTTTACCATGAGATACAGAGATTTCCGGTTTCTATATGTTTCTATTTTCCAATCTTCCAGTTCTGGGACAGTATAATGGCTATGTAACCTCTGGCAATCCCACAGTTTTGCTATGGAAAATTGCAAGGAAACTGCAAAAAATCTATATAATTCAACAACTAGGCCATTCTATAGCGATGAAATCAAGAAGAAGTACCCTCTAAATCCCTTTAGTAGTAAATTGATAAACGATATGGAAAACAACCATGGTTTCTCTGATTTGGCAACCAGACTAAGGAATCCTGATACAACCTACAACAAAGTATTTGAGTCTTCATTGGGGCATTTTGCCTTCACAGTGTCAACCCCATCCCACTCATATGGAACTTGAAGAGTTTTGTCTCATCCAACTGAAATCATCATGTTCGATCATAAATCTACTATGTTCAATATGTGTTGCAAATTTGATGTCACATGCTGACAAAACCGAGCCTACACTCCCACAAAAGACATGATAATCCCAGGATGCTGTGTCATATCCCATGTGGTTCTAGGCCTGGGTCTCAATACTTTGTCCTGCTCCTTTTGTTTACACAAGGAAGTTTAGCTAGAAAACTTGCGAGTTACGGACGATTGTCATGGGTAGCATTCCCACCATCATGTCAACCACATCATCATGTCAACCACGCATCATCAAGTAGTTGGGAAATGTTATATATAACAATTGGGGAACGTGTGAATTCACGGGTGGAAAGCACGCTCGGGCGCGAAACCTTGCGTTTTTTCGGGTATAGTAGCTTCCGTGGGCGCCAAGGTCTCTGCTTCCGCGGGTTGGGGCCTGAATGTGGGAAATTCGACAAAAAGCGCGCAGGACTGTAGGGAGAGCTCGAATTGCACTTCAAAATGAAAAAAAAATGATGTGTTCGGAGCACTTTTGGAAAATGAGGTCGGCAAACTGTGCAACAGACTGTAGCGAGAGCTCGATTTCTGGCCTGGCCACAACGATCGGAGAGACGTTCCCATGAGACCTGACCCAAACTGAGCACCGAAGTGAAACTTGGGTAGCGCGTTCGCGTCGCCAAAAAGGCGGCTTGAAAAGCGTCTTGGATGTTGGAAATGGTATTTCTGGAAGCTAAAGGGTAACATTACCTCTAACCTAATGAACAAAAGTACCAAAACATATCTAACGGGCTGAATAATATTTTAAGCATTTATTAACCCTAGACAGGCCGCGCAAAAAATGTCTCTACAAAAGCTGATCATGGATTCTGGTTGCATCAAAAACTACCTCTCTGCAAAAAAAGGTGCTGACTC
Organism: Symbiodinium sp. clade C Y103; assembly: GCA_003297045.1. NCBI lineage: Eukaryota > Dinophyceae > Suessiales > Symbiodiniaceae > Cladocopium > Cladocopium sp. clade C. The sequence goes on along the minus strand of BGPT01000146.1, from coordinate 56,152 downwards.
AATGTTTCGCGAAAAAATCATCAAGCATCTGTTCATACAGGTGTTGAATCATCTTGTTCTGTAACGGAACTTGGCACGCTGTGTCCGTCTGCTCTCAATCAACATATATCAATATCAAATATGTATATATAATATTAATTATATGATATAAATAAAAATTCAATAAATATAAATGGGAAAAGCAGAACGGAGCGGAAACAGACCCAAGAGGAAGAGACAGAAAAAGACAGAGAGGAGGAGAAAGAAGAGGATGAAGAAGAACAAGAGGAGAATGAGGAAGAAGGAGCGCATGCGGGCGACCACCTGCCAGCTTCCCTGACATGATGAGCTCAGAGCCGCCTACCATGCCAGGAACTCCCGCACAGAAGAGGAAGCGGAGAAGGAAACTTGAGAAATATGCGGCCATGTTAAGCCATTGATCCGCCACTGCTATTAGAAATGTAAATTAACTACTTCCAGCAATGTGACACAATGTTTAAATCTATTTGCGACTCTTGTTAGTTGAAAGAATGCAACTCTGCCTTGGAAACTCAATGTGTCACCTGTTCATGGTCTGCAGTGTCGTGCTCGTCCACATAGAAAGCATTCTTTTTGTCACATCAGCTCGGCTGGGGATTTAGGTGTTGGCATGCCTAGGGCCAAAAGTCACGCGGATCGGGTTGCAGTTCGGACATCTAGAGTCTAGAGTTACAGCCGTCATGCAATTTGACTGTCCTTCAAGTAGGCATCTCCAAACTTAAGCTGTCATTGCGGCATGTGACCCACATTTAGCTTGAACAAAATCAAGCACTGACAAATAATAGCTTTCATTTTGCACTGTGAATTTCTGTTGCCACAGCGACCGCAAGCAGTCGGAAATCATGAATCTGCAGTGGGCTATACTGTTCTTCAGATGCGCAGCCACAGCCTACCAAATTGAAATTTACAGTCGAAACAATGGAAGGTGTTTAAATATAAGAACAAAGCCAAAAAACAATAGTCTTGGCGAGCCATGGCACGTTGTCGACATCAGCGCCACAGAACTGACCAGCACTGAAGACATGAGTTGCTAATTTTTAAATAATATCCTTCTCTCATGTCATTTCTGTGGCCTCCAGCAATCGCTACACTCCGTCAAAATCAAACACGCAAGATCTATGCTCAGTTTTGCTGAGGCTCTGCCACTGCCACGCGGCGACGCTGGGCAGACTCTGATGACTCAGTGCGATCTTCAAATCGTCACGCCGGCCTTCCAATTCCAGACGCTGTGTCTGCAGGTCTTCAAGTGAGGCCAACACCGTGGCCAGTTGAGCTTGCAAAGCCGAAGCTTCTTGGTTGGCCCTGCAGGTCGGGCGAGCTTTGCAAAGAAATCCAACATTATATGCTTTTCCATGTAACACAAGTCAGGGATTATAAGCTTTGTCATGTACAACCCATCAAAAACATATTGGACAGTAAGATACGGGCAGCAAAAATCCAGACGACGCATGCACCGTACAAGTGGTCCCCGGCAAATCGCAGGCGTCAAAATGGCTGGCTTCCTTCGATTGACCCCACCCTGACATATCAGTTTGATATGTTCTAACACATGCTTTGCGGCACATATTCTCATGTTCTTTCTGGCATATATTGCTGACATGTTTCAGTTGACAACACTTGCTATGTAATATATTAGTAGCATGGCTTTGGACCGGGTGTCCCCGCACTGTGATGTGGAGCCCCACACACATTGCGTTTCTGGGCCCGTTAACTCATTGATTCATTGATTGGTTGATTCACTGATTCATTGATTCATTGATTCATTTGATTCATTGGTTGGATGATTCACCAATGCATTGATTCATTGGTTCATTGATTCATTGATCGGTTGGTTCACGGGTTCATTAATTCATTGATTGGTTGATTCATGGGTTCGCTGATTCATTGATTCATTTGATTCATTGATTGGTTGATTCACTGAATCATTGATTCCTTGGTTCTTTGAATCACTGAATATTTGATTCATTGATTGGCTGAAAGGGGTGTGGAATAGTTTTTGGAATTTTTTTTGGGACAGATTTTGGAATTTTTTTTGGGTTTATGCTCTGGCCCCGTTTGCCTTGTATTTGCAACAGTTTGGAACTTGAACCTGTCATTTTGC
>BGPT01000146.1:5135-53144 GCA_003297045.1 Symbiodinium sp. clade C Y103 | reverse complement strand
GCAGAAAAGCAGAGAAGCAGAAAAGCAGAGAAGCAGGAAAAGCTAGAAGCGGAGAGGTAGGAGATCCAAAAAAAATTCCAAAAACTGTCCCAAAAAAAATTCCAAAAATAAATGACCCTCCCTGATTCACTGGTTCATTGATTCGTTGGCTCATTGATTCATTCAGTGAATTGTGCTTGGATTCTTTCATGTCATGTCATTGGCAGCTCAACAACCATTTGCTCATTCCTTGATGCACCTCACAACTTCAACACTTGGTTGCTTCTGCATCTCCAAACATGTCCTATAGGCCATCTTCTTCCTATAGTTGCTTTATTTCTTTCGAAACTTCCGCCCCGGCATGGGCCGGGCACTACCTGGTATTGTCCCGTCCCTGAAACTGCAACAAACATAAGTGCATTGGGATCGTGCTTTACTCTATTTGGGGGTGTATTTAGTTAGTTGTGACCCTTCGCAACATTTCATTGACCCAACCCTGGGATAGAATTAAGAAACACATTGTGAAACCAGTGTTGGGATGTTCCCCCAATTTGGCGAGCGATCTGATGGTACTGTCATGCACTGCCTGGTAATATCTAACACTTTGCTACGGAAAATCGCGGCTTTAAAATACCTGAAATCGGCAAATCATAGCAAATCATCTGTAGAAGTGGACCATGGCTTCCATAGCTATGTCGCTTGTCACCAGATACCTTCTCATCACCACAGCCGAGGTCGGCACGTCCATAGCTCAAAGGTCGCCAGAGGAGGAAGTCCTGACGGTCCACCAACCCACAAATCAGTTGGGTTTTTCGGTCAACAGTGCACTCCATGAACCGATTCCTGGGGTGCTGGGTGGTCTTGGGGTGAATCTTCCGCTCATCTACTTGTACCGCTGGATGAGAAGATGTCATCAACAGGAAGACTTTGACTGTCCGGAATTCACATTGAATATGGTTGAATGGGATAGGTTATATAGCAAGCAGTAGTCAGCAATCAGGAACAATTTTCCGATTACATACAAGAGGAGATTTCAACATCCAGAAACTCCAGCACCAAACCGCGGCAGGCGGGAAGTCATGCAGCAAGGAGTCACTATCAGTTCGTGCTGCATCCAAGTGTTCCTGGGTTTGAAAATTGGCACCACTATATCAGCCTCATTGCACCACAAATGTCGTGGAAGTGAAAGACTATTGCTATCAACCCCACAAAAAAAAATTGCGATGGAACATTCGAGCCTTTGTCTTTGCCTCAAAGACATCTCACCAACTGGTGGAGGATCCCAGGATCATCCACTCCTTGACGGTTATTGGCCATTCCAATGGGGAAATCCATGGGGAAACTCATGTTTTTTTCTCATGGTTCATTAATAATGGTTAAACATTGTGTATAGTATCTTATCATGGTTTTGGATCCAAATGTTGATTTCTCAGATTTTTCCCAGGGACTCTGCAAGCCCAATCCAGCTAGTCCAGCTCTCTTTGGCTGGGACACAGCTTTCACCTGCCAAAAGCCACTGGGTTTATCCAAAATAGACTGCCCATGATTGCCCCTAAGATCCAGCGCTTCTATCATCATTTTCTCTACATCAAATTGCCATAGGTTCTGGAAAAACCCACCAGGGAATGACACAACAAGACCTGTACAACTCTAGAGCTCCTTCAGCTGACTATGGATCTCAGAGCAGTCCCCACCATAAAGTGGATCGCCCCACGTAACCACCGATCCATCGTCCAGGACAGCAACGAAGGCATACTTTGCTCCATAAATCTGTCGCACATTCCGAAGCCCATCTTGGACTTCAGAGTGATCTCCCCCAAAACTTGGATAACCCCAGGACACAACGGATCGATCTGCCAAAATGGCAGCAAATGCAAACTCAGTAGCCTCGAGCTGCTTCACATTCCTAAGCTGCCCTTGAACTTCCGAGCTGTCGCCACCGTATCTTGGGTCCCCCCATGTAACTACTGTCCCGTCAGAGAGAATTACAGCGAATGCACGCTCCGTGCACTTAAGCTGCTGCACATTCTTCACATGACTTGGGACTTTCGACTTGTCACCACCGAAGTCAGGATGACCCCAAGTAACAATTGATCCATCAGCCAGGATTGCAGCAAATGCCTTCGATGTAGCCTGAACATGCTGTACCTCATGGAGCTGGTCTCGAACTGCAGAGCTGTCACCACCATAACCTGGATGGCCCCATGTCACCACCGATCCATCAGCCAAAATCGCAGCAAATGCACCAATTGTGGCTTGAATCTGCTGCACACTTCGGAGCCAGTTTTGAACTCCAGTGCTGTTACCACCCCTGCGTGGATGGCCCCATGACACGACTGATCCATTAGTTAAGATCGCAGCAAATGCACCAGCGCTTGACTGAACCTGCTGCACATCCTTGAGCTGATTTTGGACCTTCGAGCTATCACCACCGAAGTCAGGATTGCCCCAAGTAACAGCTGATCCATCAGCCAGGATTGCAGCAAATGCCCTCGATGTAGCCTGAACATGCTGTACTTCATTGAGCTGGTCTCGAACTGCAGTGCTGTCACCACCATAATCTTGATGGCCCCATGTCACCACCGATCCATCACCCAAGATCGCAGCAAATGCACGTTCTGTGGCTTGAACCTGCTGCACACTCTTCACGGTAGCAAAGCGGTCAGCACCATAATCTGGATGGCCCCAGGTGAGGATTTTGTTGCCTCCATAGCACCAAATTGCCACAGCTTTCGTTGTCCCCTCCAACCCTGCTTGTTGCGCAATGGCCATCAGGTGATCTCCCTCTTGAATTCCGGCAGCTGACAATGATTGGCTTGGGTCACTCAGGACATGACCCTCTGCAGTGACAAGCTTGAGGAAGCCTTGCTGGAACACTTTCTGGGCCAAAACCCTCAGATCCCCTACTTTGGAGGACTCTGCAACTAAAATGCTCTCGGCACGACCACTGGGCAGAAGGATCTTTACCTCAAGCATCAAGTCAAACGAGGCCAGGAAGAGTGTGTCTAGAACAAGAAAAACCTCGAGTCTCTGAGACGTCTTGAGCCACCGTTTTTTACATGATCTGTGAGTGGTAAACATGAAATTTCAGCTCGCCTGGACTCCTGACCCATTGATTTAGGTTATATTTGGCAACCACCTTTTTTGGGGCCCGGCTTGAATGTCATGAACAGGGCCAGAACTAAACCGAAGGTTCCTGGGGGGCTATGTTATATTAAGAAGGGATGGCCGGGATTGCTGACCATCCAACTCTAGAAGCACAAAACTGTCACTCACAAGCTTTGCGCAATGGAATCAGCCCGACTCAATACATAACAGTGAAGAGCTCGGTAGTGCTAGTAGTACTAGATATGCTGAATATGTCCTTCCATGTATTTCCTTCCTGTGTAGAATGAAATAAAGGTCAAGTTGTGGCTGCAAAATGCAATTAGCTAAACCAGAACATGTACAGATTTCATCTGATTTACGTAAAAACATGAGAACACCAAATATCAACTACCATTTTTCCCGGTGATTCCAGGTCTTCCCATCCAGTCCACCCGTTGTGTCCCGCAGAATTTCCGTGTCTCCTTGGCCAACACTCGGATCTGCGACAAGTGCACATAGCGCGCTGCTGGTCTGAGCCTGTAAAAATGTCAAGATCAAGGCTGGAAGAATCCCAGGCGGAACAAAAAGATGGGATAAATTAATGGTTTAAAGTTTGGGATTAATATGGATTAATGATTACCCTCTGGTAATTTAACTTCGAAAATGGCTATTTTTGGGCTGATTTTCCCAGCTAGAAACCTCCATTTAGTTAGGGGAGTTTCCATGGCTATGAAATAACCAGAGGGTAATGATTCATGGCCTATTTATTACAGGATCTTACGGTTGAGATGCTCATGGGATTTATGGTTTATGAATGGTTTTTTATCGACCCTTCTATGGTTTATGATGGTTCTATGAATGGTGCATTTCCCAAATGGATCAATGAACATTTTCCATATGTCGGGAATTGTGGGGAATGGGATACTACAGTATATAGTATGGTTTAGGAACAGGTTCGTACGGTCATCGTGGAGATTTTGGGGATTCCTTGGATTTCAGCACGCTTTCATCAATATAGTGTGGTGAATGGGGGTGCTACAGTTGCCTTTCCACACCCGACTATCTTTGGCCAGTCACAAAGTTGCCAAGAGCAAAGATATCCCGACGATATTTGGCCAGAAGGATTTCACATCCACTTTCCAGCCGCATTTCTGCACCAAGTGAGTCTGGCTCGGCCATCAAATAAACTTCAATAAACAAAGACGCCGAAACAACCGCCAGATCGGTGCAATTTGTGTGCCTGCCGAGTTAGAAAATCGCTGCCCATCAACAGTCATATTTTGAACTTATTTTGAATAGTACAAGGTGGTGCTCCCATGATAAATATATATATATATATCTATCTACATCCACAAACCATGTGATAGCAACTATAGACTATAAATCAACTTCGCTAAGCATGAGGCACCACCTTGTATATGTTCAAATTCTCATAAATTCTCCATTCATGACTAAGAAACATCCATAATCCAAGAAAAGTTCTGGGTCCTGGGGTAGTCGTCCAACTCAGTCGCTGGCAGATGCTTCTCAATATCTGGCCGCTTCAGGATCTCCTCCAAAAGGGGACGACTGGACTCAAACATGGGTGGGAAATCCCCTACACATTGGAGGTTTATAGCTGGGAAAATCATCAGCTATGATTAATGACCGGAGGGTAAGCCTAAACAAGTGGAATTTCCCCTCTTCACCCTCAGAACTGTTTTATCCTCAGAAATTGGCAATTTGACCAATCGACATGGTCACTGGAATGGATCACAAGAACCGGTGATTTTCAGCATCAAATATAGGTGCCTGGAAGTGTATATACGAAATGTACATGCGTTAAACCAATCCAATGATGAAAAACAATCCGGACGGGTGACCCCTTGCTCGTGAGAATGTCAGGCCCCATGGAATGGACCCCTTTTTGTTTTCATTTTGAAAACTACCCTGCGGGACTCAAACCTGGCAATGGAAAGTCCTCGAACTAAATGGAGGTTCATACAATGCGGGGCCCCCCCAGTTGTAAGTTGGGTTATAAGATATACTTCCCCATAGTTCCAAGTATCAGAAACTATGGTTATTGGAGCTACAAACCACTAAATGGGGGATTTTTCATGGGCACCCTTTGATTCGCTGTAGACCATGTCATCCATCTGTTTGGCCGAGATTTCTGGAAAAACCTAGTTTTTGTGTTGGTCAAATCTGGTTTGTGTGTTGACAAACGAAATGTTCTGCGGTTAAACCAAATCATAAAACATCACCAAATACGCAATGATATACCAGATAATGGATGGTATATATGGTTTGCACTATCCAAAATTGCAGGTTTATTGGGTTGACCACATCATATAGTCTGCTATAAACCAGTATACCAGGAACAGACTTATATTGCGCTAAACCCAGTACATAGTGACATAGTGTATAAACCATACACAAAATTGCAGGTACACTACCCCCCACCCTCAAATCCAGCCGGGTTTCTCATCATGTTCACCACTGAACTGGCGGTAAATTGGGTATACGCGCCCCATTTTCAGATAGACCCCTTCCCAATATTTATGTATATATATATATAGTTTTACATATTATATGTATATGTATATGTATATAGCAATATTTATATATATATATATAGTTTTATATATTATATGTATATGTATATATCATATGTATATGTAAGTATATATACACGTATCCCATACCACCATGAATTCCCATAAATCCCAGCAAATTCCAATATAAAACCCCGTCAAACTCCATTAACTCTCCATCAAATCCAACCAAAATCCCATGAATGTCCCAATCAAGTCGCATAAAATCCACATAAAATCCCATGAAAATCACATTAAATCCCAAGAAAATCACAGAAAATCCATCTTATTGTCTCATGGGATGATAGAAGACCATACTCCAGCCCTTCAACAACAGCCGTCCTGCGCTTTCTGCGCTAGACCACCCGCGGCATAGTCCAAGATGCGCATGGAAAAACTCGACACCTTGAGGAAGGGCCACTTTTCAAAGGTCTGAGATATTGTTGTGAGAATCATGCATGAATAAATATTGCATTTTTGTAGCATTGTATAAAAGGCCCTATCTATATATGTATCATTGAATATCATGTCAATTATCGACAAAATATATGTCGACCTTGAATTGGTTCATAGCCATGAGGATGCCAAAAGGCCAAAACCCTGAATAGCAGCTTGATCACTTAAAAATCCTGCATAGTATATTCCTTTGTTGCAAAGAATTTAAAACATCCCACCAGCCAAACAGAAGGACATGCAATCGCAAAATGGTTGCCGTTCAAGTTGTTGTTTACTTATGAATCCTCCGAATGTGTTTTTTTTTGTTTGAAATTTTATACAACTATCATGTTTCTCCTTGTTAGATTGGGATGCCCCTACTAACCATTAAATATATATAGGGATGTCACAGGGGTCGATCGTGATCAAATTCATCCAGATATATCCCCATATCCAACTACATCCCCGTGAAAAACCACTATACATCATTTGTTAATCAAGTATGCTCAAGTACTGTCAAAGCACCATTTTGCGGCTGAGTAAATCATAATCACCTTTGGTATCTCCATATAAACACATTTTGCTTGAGTAAATCACAGTCACCTTTGGTATCCATATGAAAAAAACACAAACCACCACGTTTATCCCCCCGTTTTCTCGTGGACCTTCGCATCCCACCGCCTGGCCTTCCCCTGAAACCAACGGATGGCATACCTGCTGCAGCTGTGGCCCGGGTGAAGACACACATCAAAAGCTTCGGTGTTGGCACACCAAAAATGACTTGTCAAACATGGCAATTTCACCACGAAGTTTTTTATAGACAAAATCACCATGAGATTCATGGTGGTCTGTTGGTGAACAGAACTACAAATATTGTTGGATTTAAAGTGGTTGAATGGGTGAAATTAAACATAACTTACAACTATGTTGCAATGGTTAACTAGTAACAACTAAGCGACGAACAGGACCCTAAAGTTTACTTGTCGCTCCCAGTCAAGTATGGGTCAAATTTAAAGACTAAAGACTCAGCATCAGAAAACCGCAGATTTTGGTTCATTTTGGCTGGTGAACCATCCCTTTTCGGAGTACCCAGCTTTGTCCTATACCCTGTTGTTTTCGTGATCTTCCTAATATAGTATGTATGTGAATGTCCAGCTAACCCTAAGATGCGCAACAGAAAAAGAATGAACCGTACTGGTACTTTGACTCTGTCCTGCAGTACCCATCTGCATGGCCCATCTGGCTCTGCAGAAGTTGGCTTCAAAAAATCCCATTAAACAATACAACCAATCCAACTCGACTGTTATTTGTCACAGCTAAACGACTTGGGATCTTCACCACAGAGTGCTGCAACATCTGCTTGCGGGCCTCATGAAGTCTTCAAGGTCCAACTCAGACCTCGACAAGATGGGCCCCTATGTGATGAGAACATTGATTTCTACCCCCCAAAAAAAAACACCTCACAAATCTTGTTCAACCGATTTTCGCTGCAAAAAACATATGTCTCAAGTAATTTGTATTGCATCGACTTAGCGATCGTTTGGGTGCCCCACCTTGCAGGGCTATGGAAAATAGATGGCATATTGAAACCTGCAATCTATGGAATACTTGATGGTGGAAAATCCATCTTCCAGGGTCCATACAGGTGAGGCCCTCCTGTTCTAAGTTGGTTTATAAACCCATTGGCTGTAGTTATATTCCCCATGAACCATAGTGAACCAAGTTGTAAGTCAACTTAGCTGTCTAGGTGGGTTCACCCATGATTCACTAGATCCATAAACCCGCGATAGATCCAATCGTTTTAATTGATCGTTAGCCTACATTGGTTTATTGTTGCTTATAGACCGATGGCAATATCAATCACCATTGCTTATCAATCCCCATTTTTGCTGATCAAATCCATAATTTATCATAATTCCAATCTATAATCTCAAATTCCCTTTCTTTTGGTGGTCAAATCACCATTATTGGAATTGTCTTAGCTATAAAAAATCCCTGAAAAAGTGGACCCCCCCAGCTAAGGCAGTTTCTAACTTGCTTACACATGTTACATGACCAAGATTATGGGAACATGTAACCATAGTTAAAAGGGGGACATAAACCAACCAACAATGAGGGCTGAGGGGACCACAGAAGTAATTATCAGATCCAACTCAAGGGCAAGTTGTTCTTGTGAACTTCACAGGTTCGATATTTGGCTTTGTCTGAAAATATGGTATAACCCCGCATGGCCCATTTTAATAGGAATCACATGGGGGGCTTCATAACTGGGGACCCCAATAGTTGGATGGTTTATGTCATGGAAAATCATCTCCAAAAATAAATGAGAACTGGGGGTAATCCCAACGACTTAGGAGACCTCCATACGGGACAATGATGGTTTGTCAATGGATTTACAGCTACCCTACAGAGAAACTACCGAGTCGCCACAGGCGTGGTGCAGGATCTCCCGCGTTGATGTAAACCGCCTTGGCCATGTCTGGAAGTTCACTCCGAACCAGGGGGAGTTCGCGGAGGAAACAATAGAAAGAAGGATATTCAACCAACAGTAAAAATGGATATACCTCAATCATTAGCCATGGTTTCTGAGAAAATAATCAATCTTTGTCTATACCTTGGTGATTTAAGCAACAAAATTATGGGATTGTCTCAAGATATAGTTAGTTTACTTACGAACCAATTTTTGGGAATATCACATACACCATTTTGAAGGGTGTAAAAGGATTAGTGGTGATCTAATCCTCATATAGGCAAAATGAAGACTTATGAAGGACATGATATTACAAAAACAACTTGAGCAATGCTGTCTTGTGGTCCCCAATTGTCAGATAGACCTATCAATGTGGTTTGTATCTCTTGTCTGGCTTTATGTTTGGTTTAGAACTCCCATTCAGTGTAGATGCTTCTGCCATCTTCTGCCATACCCTCTGGTAAACTCACATAGCTATTGAAAATGGCCATTTATAGTGGATTTTCCCAATAAAAATGGTGATTTTCCATGGCTATGTTCGTTTACCAGAGGGTAAACCTTATAGTTTTTTCTGTTTCATCAAACCCGCCTTCGCTCAGAAACTGAGCACCACCATCTCGGTATCTCCCACTGAAAAAAAGGCCACTGCCGAGTGACGGTGCGTGCGTGGATGAAGGTGGCAAGGTCCTGCAGTGGTTTCAGTATCTCCCCTCAAATGGATGGTTTCAACCCGCTGAAAACACGATGTTTGTCGTTGGGACCATCATGCCAAACGAATTCAAATATGTCCAAATGCAGTGCAAATTCCCGACATCCACCATGGTTTCTGGGTGAACGGGGGAAGGGAGAAGAATATCACAGCGTGGCTTACATCCCATTCCCCCATTCACCCCATTTCCACGAAATCCCCTGAATGGCTGGGGACCATCATCCCAGGGCTGCCCACCAACCAGATTTCTATCCTCTGTCGATTCTGGGGCGTACTTAGGACATGGCTGTGGGTTATCCTAGGGGAATCCAAGATAGATATGGAAAAGCCATATGGATTTTCCCTACATGATCTACGATGAGTTTTCCCCATTTTAGTTTGATGTTCATGGCCATTTGATGCCATAAAAAATAGGCAAATTTAGATGATAAGATTGTGATAATCCTCTGCAAAAAAAATCTTATCCCATCTTATCCTCCAATTTTCGCCAAAAAACTCTGGCTTTGGGTCAGCTTCACTCTGTGAGTCTGTACCAATTACCCACTGACATGCGGTGAGAAAAGAACAGTTGGTAGTTAGATCAGTCAATTTTCGGATGGGTAAACGAACCACGGCGCTATTTGGGATAGGGCGATCCTTCTTTTTTTATGTGTACCCGTTTCAAGATTTTAAAGTGCCTGCTGATCCGATATATTCACTGCAATGATCATGCTGAAACTATCCAAGAAATTCTTGGGGTGCAAATCAATCTGACATGAAAAAGGGAATTTCCGGCAAAAAAAAAAACTGCAGCTATCTGTGCCCGGCCCCCATCCACACCAGTCCTGTCGGATATCTGAGCCCTGTGCCGTGGACATCCCCGGAGATAGGGATATGTTGCTGGAAATGACGATTTTGACCATTTGAAAATGTTACTTCATCCAATGTATATATAAAATTAGTAGTAACCGATGAATACGTTTATTTAAAGTAATTTAACTGAGATATATATATATAAACATGAATATATAATTATATAACTGAGATTCTGGGATTCTGATGGGACCATCTGCAGTTCCCAAGAAACCTGCAGGACCCCTCTTTTAGCAACATCATCTTCTAAATCCAAGCTTGAATGTCTTTCATGCTAGAGATCGTTGACGTCATCTGGAAGCCTCCAAGCCCGGAGAACTGGACAACATGTTGGTGTCCATCCCAATTCGTAAGTGGGTTATAACATCTTAGAACACCAACTACCCTCTGGTGATTTAAGGGTTTGCTATGGGCTGTAGAAAGTCACCTTTTTCATCCGTTTTCAAGAGGTAAATCATCATAAATTATCCATACATGGGCCATTTTCCGTAGCTATGTCAAATGATGAGAGGGTAGTTCAGCCAGGAATACACTAAAATGGCAAGGATCGAACTGATCCAACGACCAATGTCAAGGTGGGAGTAAATTTCTCACCAGCTATTGCCTGTCAATCTCAAGCTTTCCATTTCACAGCAATGTCACAGCAAGCACATGGCATACCTTTGCCAGTTAATGCTGTCATGCCCAGAACTTCCTCGCAGTAGCGGCATAAATCTCTATGACTTAGAGATGAATCCCTATCAAAATACCTCATTGATCCCACTCCTATTACCCTCCGGGAATCAGCTCCGTGGCGTGGAAAATTCCCCGTTGAAGTCGATGATTCTTCCGACTAGAAGCCTCCATGGCTGGGCATGGCCAGGAAGTCCCACCTCCGCTGCACCGTAACACATGGGTGCGCCAAACGCAGCACATCGCGCCTGGGGAGGAACATTTGAGGAAACAAAAACTGATGGTATTGGAGAATGTCTTGCATGGGAATTAGTTCTATAGGTTTTATACACTATCTGATTATTTTACATAGCCATGGAAAATCCCCGAACTAAATGGAGGTTTCTAGCTGGGAAAATCATCCCGTAATTAGCCAGCTATTCCAGCTAGTTCTATAGTTACCCTCTGGTAAACTAACATAACTATGTAAAATCACAATTTTTAATGGGAAAATCATCCAAAAATAGCAATTTTCCATGGCTATGTTGGTCATAACCAGAGGGTATGTGTTTTCGAAAATCCAGTGGGTTGAAGTGATTCTGTAGACCAAAGGCCAACCAAGTCGTGGTTCGTTTGAGCCCAAAGTCACCAGAAAAGCGGGGATTGAAACGACAGAAACATGCAAAAAAGATATAATCTCTAAATCTGATCTTTACATTATATGTATATATACAGTATACATCTATAATTATATATATATATATATTATGTTCGTACTATTTCTGTAATTAAATCAAATCTATAAATATAATTGAATTATATTCAATTATATGCACATATCATTTAGTATCATCTCCAAAGTAGCTATCCCTGCACCCAACAAAATCCAACAACCACCTCCTGAAGCAGTGGATGGAGTGTAGTTCCTTTGACGCCATCCAAAAAGACCTTCCGAGGTTTGGGTGGAGAAAGTCCCACAAGAATCCCGAGCTTTTGTGGGTTAGATTTCCTCATAGTTGGAAAGATATGGAAAGATATGGAAAGATCATGGGTTCCTTATCATATCCAAACTTATGGATTTCCATATCTTTTGTGGGTTTTATCATATCCAAACTTATGGAAAGATATGGAAAGATCCTAGTTCCTTGCAGTACATACACCATGTTTCTTTCATGGTAATCCCTATAAATGAACCATGTCAGTTGGCACTATATTACTATGTCACTTCTGTCTACCACTGCCAGGTCAGCGTCACGCCTGCAACATGAAGGCTAAAGCCTGAGTTTTTTCATGGGCCATGGAGGAAGCGACGGTAAACCAAACAAAATGCAATCTAGTTGGAGGCTTAGAATGTTTTGAATGTTTTGGTATTTTAGGGTGTCATCTTCGATTTTATCCTGGAGTAGTCCAACATAGTCCAACAAGCTGGATGATTTAACGCTAAACAAAGCTAAACAAAGAGAGGGTAAGCCATCAGAAGCAAAGTCAGATACAAAACACGTCCAATTCTCAGCTTTTGCCAGGTCGACTTGCCGTTGCCTGAAAAGAGTGACAGTCTCAGAGTCTGAGGGCTGAACATATTGACCACCAAGAGAATGCCCAGTGATGATCATCTGCTTCACCTCAAGTCATGTAGGAGCTAGTGAGCTGAAACAACATGTGGGATCCCCATTTGAAGCACTCACCAGTGCGTCTGGGATTATAAAAATGGATTATTGATGATTATTGGTCATTTCTGGGCGTTCTGAGGTGAGCAACTGACACACCACTCTCATTTACCTCCCCCAGGTATGTGTGGGGCCCCACATCGATGCTGGCTAGCGGACGTTCTACTGGTCATTACTGGTCATTGCTCAGGGCGAAAGTTGCGATCGAGCAGCACCATCTTGTACACATCGTTCTAGCTGTTCCTGTTTGGTTTTCAGGCAGGTTTTTCAGCATCTTGTAATCCCGTTTCCCTTGCGGTGAATGATCATCATTTTCCCGTGAAAATTACCACAAATTCAGGGATCCCGGTATCCCCATTTTTCAGACAAACCATGACAAACCAAAATGGGTAGTTGACCAGTGGTAACAAGGCGTTTTTCACCCGCTGACAACCGAGCAGAGCTGGGCCCCATGTTCACTTGTCTTCCCTAAAGATGATCATCGATTTCTTGTGTGCCATGGCCAATGGTGGAGACTGTACCCTGCATTTTTTTGGTTGACTGGCTTGTAGCATATGACTAATTTATAGCAAGAAAAAGTTGAGTGGTACGACTCGGTAGGACCCTCTCTCGAACCGGTGGACCAATTTCTTCCAGTAAACTCCCATCCTAAAACTTACTGGTGCTTATAGTAATAGTATTGGGAATGGGGGTTTCATGACCTATAATAACCATGAAGTTGATCATCCCAGCAACCCCCATTCCCTATACTAAGCACCAGCAAGAATTAACCGGACAAAAAAAACAGACCCGTCCAGCCTGTAAGGCTGGCCACTGCTGCACTCGCAGTTGCGCTGTGGCCTGGATCTGTCGAACAAGGCAGGGTATCAGCAACTTCCGCGGCTTATTTATGGTATATGGATTGTCACATGGCTATGAGTCAAAACCCTGGTACCCTCGGTTCACCTCAAAATAGCTGGGATTTATGGATGTTGATCCCACTAAAATTGATAATAATAGGTTTTGACCCATCCCCATATACTATCATGCATAGTTCATAAACACATCCAATAGATTATATAGATTAAAGGTATCCCCGATTCTTGAGACAGAGCCATAGTTGGGGATGGCCCAAAAGCCTGGAACCACACATTGGCTGGTTGTCTTTTCCCTTCACCAAATCATCTTTGGGCCAAAACCATTCTTCGCCCAAGTAGACTTGAATCATCTGAGTCACCCTGTAATGTCAGACCTGTCACTCGTCAACAGAACGTCATGGGTCTCTGGAAAGGGTGGAAAGAATAGTATTGCTTTTGGGACCAGCCATTAGTTGTTTGTTCATGTGAGCAAGGCCAAAAGACCCCTTTCCCAAAAGATGATATTGGTTCGTTAATAGGTATTCCGTATTCCTATGAAAGGAATGAACGCGGTAAAATAATCATATGGTGCAACAGCCTAGAACCAACAGTTTCGGTATTTACAATAATGGAAAGTCTTGGATACCACTACCATTCAAAATTAAAAAACAATAGCTGGTTAGTATCTACCCCCATAATCCCCCATAGGGGTAAACTAACGTAGATGCAGACAAAACACCATGAATAGATCATGTTTCTAGGCCCTAGGCCATCCCTTTGGCTTTGACGTCCTTTTCTATGTTCACCGGGCACCCGTCCCCATGGCGGTTTTCATGGCGTTCCGAGGTGCATGATAGGCGCCGTGATGGATGAAGGTGGTCCGATCTTGAAAGGTGGCGTCAAACGGCGTGTAGTCGGGACTCACCGAAGCATTGGCCACGAAGTCGTTCCTAGCGGAGGGATGTCTTGTGGGGCAACCTTTCCCATGGATTTTAGGGACACCCAGGGATACCCACGGTGAAAAAATTGGGATTGAATGGCTTTATAAAAACCAACTTAGACTGGGGATTGGCAAGACTGGGGATTTGTGTATCAGATTTAATATGATTTATATAATGGGTCTCAACACATAAACTTGTTGGGTGTAAACAGCCACTAAAACCTGGGATCAAATATGATTAAAAAAAAACGGACAATTACAAAGGGCTACCGAAAATGCTGATTCAGCACTGTTTAATCAGCAAGAATCGATATATCAACCAAACACAATACTATAGTTGAATTTATCAATACAAGAACTGTATTTATGGGATCTGCAGTTGAATGGGTTCAACAAAAACAGTTTATCAATCGGGGGCCTGCTTTATGCACCACCAAACAGATGTGGGCCAATTCAGCAAAAACACGTGTGTATAACTGCATATGTTTCTCATAAACAACTCTGCATATGTACAGTAAATAGTAGGGTCAAACTTGGGTATCCCCAAATTTGCATTGATTTCCGCAGGCAAATGACCAACATCCGCTGTTGCTGGAATTTCCCAGGCCTAACAAAAAATTGCCCCCATCTAGTCATCTGAGCAAGGGGTGGATATGGCTGGATCACAAAAAAACTGCCGGCGCAGTCTTCCACACCCCCAGGCACTTCATCTTAGCAAAACAACGTGCCAGGCATCATAAACGATGAACCCTTGAAGACCAAATAGACCACCTGAGGGAACGCGGTGCCGGTGAGGACTCACCCAGCAGCAATCTCTGAAAAATCGCCAAGTACCCAAAAAGCTGAAATGTTCCATGCACTTTTTCATTATAATATGTTATATGTTATAATTAATATGTTCTGTAGATTTATGTAGTCTGAAACCAACTTCTCAGAGTAAGAAGGCGCATCAGTCATCATGCTGCTTCCCAATGACTTATGAGATAATTCCCGAGGTGAGACCTGCAGAAAAGCCCCATATTCAGATGAGAAATGGGGAACTGTAGATATGGGGGTTTCCTAAGTCATGGGGGTACCCAAAAATGGATGGTTTAGAATGGAAAATCTATCTATAAATGGATGATTTGGGGGTACCCCTATTTTAGGAAACCTCCATATCATTCCTTACATCGACCAAATGAGGTTGAGACCCACCATGGGTCTGTCATTCGGCATAGACTCTATATGTCACGAACCCAACGAGATCCAGTTCTGCGCACTTCAAACAAGAATAGAACATCTCTGAAGAGAGGGTATACCTCGAAACGTGCATTTTCGGTCATGGCAAATCATAGTTGTCGATATTGAATCCTATTTGGAAAAAGAAAAACACATGGGAAGTCTTCTAGACAAATGTTCAAAGCCCCAAAGGCTAAGCTATCTTTTCGGCATACCCTCTGGTAATTTCACATAGCTATGGAAAGTCACCATCTTGAAAAACGGTAAATCATGCTCACTATTTCTGAGCCATGGTTTCCATTCCAGTTCGCTCAGTGTAGCAAATTACTGGGTCTATAACAAGCATTCAGCTTATATTACTGGAATTTCTGGGACTTCAACACACCAGGAATGCTTTTAGGCATTCCTCGGCCAGGAAGATCCAGTCATCACTGTACCAAAATTGTACTGGGACTTGCTATATGGAGATTTTTCCAAAAATAGGGGCACCCCGAAATCATCCATTAATAGACATGATTTTCCATGAAATCAACTCTAAACCAACCATTTCTTGGAGATCCTCCCACCCTGTTCCACTGATCGCCGAGCCACAGAAGATCCGGGCAGCACGGCGGTCACCACGGCGGAGCGCGCGGGACTTCCCAGCAAAGGATCGTCCATAACGCTATGGACCTGGAGCAGCGGAGCGGCCCACACTATGTGGGGCCACCGTTTGGGCCACCTACCCTCTGGTAATTTAACATAGCTATTGAGAATGGCCATTTATAGTGGATGTTCCAAAGAAAAAAAATGATTTTCCATAGTTATGTTAGTTTACCAGAGGGTACCTTGGTAGGTTGAAGAGTCCAATGTCTGGTGTTTCCTCATCAAAACCTTTTTGGGAAATGTGTTTTCGTTCATGACCAACAGTCACAGCGTTTGCTCAGTTGGTTTATCATTTATACAAAGTGTTGGATTTATGGTAGGCCGAAAGAGTTAATGGAGGCTACAAATCAAACCAACTGAGAACTGGGGGCAGCTACCTAAATTGGAGCTAAACACCAGGACATATATAACCTTGATATATAACCAACAAGAATGGGGATTGATATTGAGTTTGTGTGAAGTCAAAGGTGCTGCTGTCATCATCTCCAAAGTTCCCAAGGTTTCCTGCCTGGGTTGAAAGGAGTAAATGTGGGATTCTTTGTCATTTATGGGTCATGGTTCCACTACTTGGTCATGGGGTTGTAAAGACTGACATAAGCTAGTAGCAGCTAGTGACACCAATGTCATATACACATACAAAGTGAACCCCCACATTATGTCTGCTGCTTTAGTTTCAACCGCTCAACTGTAGATATATCAAAGTCAATTATATCCACAATCAATTCAGCACCACACGAAGGGCCTCCATACGTAGGTAAGTTGATTTATAACTAGGTAACTAGGCGAAGTACAGTAGGACTTCTGGTGAACATATCTATAGTTAGATGGGGTAACCTAAACCAACTTCTAACGAATGGTTTCCGGCCGTTTCCTGAAAGCACTTTGTTGCTTGTGCAAATCAACATCAACTGGATGTTTGGTAGACAGATGGACCAAACAATAAATATATGAATATGGAAATACCCAAAACCTTTGACCCTGTAACAAACTGCGAAGCGGACACATATCAACATGTCCAAATTGAAGCAAACCACCAACCAACCATCACAATCACATACCTATATATATATATATATGTATCTATATATATATATCATATTATATATCTATCTATCAAACGTCCTAGGATCCTAATCAGCTTAGTCTAGATCATCTGAGAAATAGGTTTGTCTGAAAATAGGGTACCGCAAAATCCACTGGTCAATCATAATGTTCCTATGAAAACAGCCATGTTGGGGTATCCATTAGTTTCAGGCAGACCCATATCTAGCGGTGCCAGCCTGAAATTTCACAGGGCTGCCGTCGACCCTGAAATCAAGGCCACAGCAGTTTCGGGGTGAAAACGGGCTGCACGTCGTCTGGTCAGACTTGGGTAAAACATCATCCAATTTCACAAAGAAAACCTGATGTTTGACGATTATGTTTGATTTAAAATCATGTCAGACCAATAGATGTGTATTCGATGTCAAACCATTAGGATCCTTTGTAAAACCATAGGATCCTTTGGGGAACATCTCACATCAAATGGAAGGGATGGAGCAAAGTTGATGATGACATACCACAAGAATCCATAGCACATCTGATGATGGTATTTCAAGGGCCTGATCTAAGAAAACTTTTACAGTTAAGCTTCGAGTGTTTTTGCCCAGTAGACCTACGTGGTTTCTTTCATTTTTTTTTTGCACCAATTCCGGCTGTCATGATGTGTTTTCCTCATTTCTGTTGGTGTCAAATCACAACTTCCAAATTTCCAAATTTCCTCAAAGCTACAATGCACATTGGTCAATCCCCAGTTATCCCCTCTAAAGTTGGTTGTATGATTTAAGCTTAAACTATATCCGCAGTTTCATAATGGAGGTTTCATGAATGAGGTTTCCTAAAATGCGGCTACTCCCAAATCATCCAAGGATTGTCCATCAAAAACCATTTTGGGGTACCACATGATACCAACATTTATGGAAACCTGGAAACCTCCATTGCTATGGTGCGAAATGATGGTGGTATCACCCACACGTCCCGGGGCCCACGAGGTGCTTCATGGTTGGCACCGCATAGGGCTTCGCTGGATCTGCAAAGTAGATCCATTCGCTGAGCCAGGCGCCAACGAAGTCCTCTCACGAAAGATCTCCGTGGTTTGGAATGGAGGAGGTAAGAACAAGAAAAAGATGCAGATGTGTTACCTTTTTTAAGAAACAAACACAACCTTATAAGATGATGTCAGTTGATAATTTCTTGTTGGCAATGGAGAGTCTTTACATCGACCTGTGAAATCCCCCTCAAGGCCGTGGGATGATTCTTGTCCCCCCCACGATGGGAACCTGAGAATGTTCTCTTTGAGCTTCATGGAACCAGAATCATAAACCAAATGGGCTGGATGTATTCGACCTC
Organism: Symbiodinium sp. clade C Y103; assembly: GCA_003297045.1. NCBI lineage: Eukaryota > Dinophyceae > Suessiales > Symbiodiniaceae > Cladocopium > Cladocopium sp. clade C. The sequence goes on along the minus strand of BGPT01000146.1, from coordinate 34,694 downwards.
AATGGGAACCACAACATATCAAAACATGTCAAATTCTGCAAGTCAACATGAAAACTCGTTCTCGCCATTGGTGCAATATATCCGCATTGACTGATTGTTAGTTGCTCCAACCTCAAATTCTGCCCATTTCTGGTAAATATGGCAAATCGTGGTGAACCCGAGAATGATAAAGTATGACCAAATTTACCGGAAATATGGTGTAAAGAGCCATCCCCAATTGCAGGGGTACTGATGGTTTTACCATGTTTTACCACATTAGTAATAATGATAGATGTTCGACTTCCCATCAGGTGTGTACATGTTTTGTTTGTAGTTCAATTGCCCGTAACTTGGGTTCACCGTTAACCAGTACTCAACTGCTATTATTAAAGACTCTTGTGAAATGAAAACTCATTTGTTTGCCGGATGGAATCATGTTTTTTCTTATATACAGTAAATCCCAACAGTGCCATGTAAACATTGGAACCACCAGAATCTGGAATTGGTGTGTGAAATGGCGAAATCCCTCACTACATGGGACAGCGTCGCACTGGAACATTGCTTTGCTGTGGTGGCATCTACCTTTTTGATGTGAACGTCCTCCCTTTCAATTAAACCTGGCGTGCCAACTGGGAAGTTATGGGTTTTCGAAATTCGGATCAAATCATGCTAAATCGTCATTTTTACTTGATATTGGAATGCATCAACACCTAGTATACTTAAGTAAGTATATACTATGCTTTTTCAGGGATGCACATCTATTTACCAGCAGTTTAATTGTGTACACAAGGGGATTCCATGGGTTTTGACCCATAGCCGTAGCCATATCATCATGTTCGACAGCTTGACACCACAACTCCCAACAATATCACCATTAAATCCCATGACTCTCATCAAATCACCATGAAATATCATGAAACATCACTTCAAATTCCATCAAATCACTCGAAAATCATTCAACTCCCACGAAATCACCATAGAGTTTTCCATAGAAATCCTAGAAACTCCACCCACCCCAAGTCGGTCACCATCCCCGTCCGCGTCACCCGGCAGGGACCTGTCCTGCATCAGAGCACTGCCCAACTTCGAAGAGATGTCCGGGGTGCCGTTGTAGCCATGCTCCACCGGATCGGAGGACTGGCGCGACAGAGTGGCTATTTTGCAGTGCTTTTGGATATGCTATCTATCTATCGATCGATCTATCTATACATACATACATACATACATAATTAATCATAATTATACATACATATCATGTATATACTGTATAGATGATCTTTTTGTATTCAGCTGGAATGATTAACTTGTACAAATTAAGAAAGTGAACATAGAAGAAGGCATCTTGCTAATGTGCCATGACAACCATTAGACAACGACTTCCTATCCAAAATGGGAGTGACCTCCCGTGTAAGTTCGTACACTGCCTGCGATGCAACCATGCAACCATTCTAAGGTTCGGGAGCGTGAGACCAGCAATGCTAACTCGTCGACTCTTGTGCAGGCCTACGGACTTTTCTCACCCTTATCATCAAAGCACGTTTGAGCTTTTGAAGAACGAACCATTCAGAGAAAATGGAAACCTGAGCAACAAGGAAAACTTTAATGCATGTTTGTTGATATTTTTGGTGCAGCTATTGGGTTGTTTCATTGCTGTGCATTCAACCCATACAGGTTTGTATGGCAAAGTCATTGGGGGACGACTTCATCCATTCTGAAATGGTTGTTTTACCTAGTAATTTCACGCAATTCACAAGGGAAAAAAACAGTGCTCCAATTGGATAATTTGCGTTTTCCATCGTTGTCTGCTTTCCATCCTTTTGCATATCCAAAAAGAATGTCAGGGTCTCAGGGATAACATGATCAAACTAAATCAGCTACTTGGCCACCAACCTAAAGTTAAGTATGTAATTAGCTACCTCGGAAAGCCAAGGGTTGATTTGGGGAATATAACATGATATAACATGATTTAATTACATGGTTTATGAACCAACTTATAACTGGGGAGGGCCCACATTCTATAACCCACTACCCCCAGGTCGCCCGTCAACCTCTACATCCATGTCCACGACTTTCTCGGCGGACGGCTTCGCCGCCATGGGTGACGTCTCCTGCAGGAACTGCGTGGTCGCCCGAGGTCGGGAACGCTAACTTGGTATAGATATGTGGGGGTTTCCATATATGGGGGTACCCAAAAATGGATGGTTTATAATGGAAAATCCATCTATAAATGGATGATTTAGGGGTATCCCCATTTTAGGAAACCTCCATGTATAGATATCTCTGCAGATAGATGGGTGGGACTAAATAAACTTCCAACTGAGGGACAGCACTTTCTGCATATTTCTTGCAGCCATACATGAGGGAGTATCCTCGAAGAAGTTCTGAGCACCCCCTAGCTAAGTTGCCTTACAACTTTTTCATCTAGGGTTTATGGAGGATACAGGACATCTATAGATAATGAATGGGGGTTATCATCCAACTTACAACTAGGGGGACCACCATAGATGTTTCAACTCTTGGTTTTGCAAAACTGTTTACGGCTTGTTCAACACTGCCATGCTCGCGGCAAAAGGCTACAATATCACAGGAAGGGGCCCCAGAACGATACGTAGGCTGGTTTATAGGTCCAATAACTATATAGGTTTAAGTGGTAGATATATCAAACTACAGTAGAAGTTCGGTATAGGTCCAATAACTATAGGTTTAAATCATAGATACCCTCCAGTGAACTAACATAACTATGGAAAATCACCATTTTTAATGGGAAAATCCACCATAAATGGCCCTTTTCAATAGCTATGTTAGTTTACCAGAGGGTATATCGAACTAGTTCGGTGGGATTATCAACCCAGAAACAGAACGAAGTTCGGCTCCGTCCTCTTTGGCTTCGGCTGGCTGATAGACCAAGATCTTCGGCGAATCCCAGGGCAGACCGCACAAAGCTCCGCCTGAAGCAATCGACGAAATGCGTAGTTTACGATGCTTCGTCCTCCATGGTCATGAAGTTGCTTTTTCTGAGTATCTATACAGAAAAAAATATTTCAATCTCTACCTATCTATCTATCTATCTATCTATCTATCTGTTTATCTATCTATCTATCTATCTATCTATCTATCTATCTATCTATCTATCTATCTGTTTATCTATCTATCTATCTATCTATCTATCTATCTGTTTGTCTGTCTACCTACTTGATGTTCAACCGTTTTCACCCATTACTATTCTGTTTTATACACTGTACCTCCAATAAATTCACTTAGAAAATCATCAAACATCCAAGTAAACTTCCATTCTGATGGCTTTCCCACCAGAATTTACCCCCCTTGGCACCACCCCTGACCCATCGCCTAGGACAGTGCCGAAGCCCCACTTGCCATTGCCCGTGCCCAGAGATCGGATATCGATGCTGGAGGCTGTGGAAGTTACAGGATCCACCACCAAGATGTCGTGCCTTGACTTTTTCAACTAACGAAACATCGTTAGTGATGTAAAAAGAATTGAACATGGAGAAAATCACTTGACATTGAAAATCACTTGACATTTTCGAAAATAGAGATTTTTTGGGTCAAGTTAGTGACTTAAAGTTTGATTAGGCACATAATCACATGTAATCACAATATAAGAACATTGGACATTGAACATATGAGTAATGTGAATGTGGTAAAGTGACTATTGTGAGTAGTGTAATGTTATCAATGCTGTACTATGAATGTGGTAAAGTTAGAGTTAATAACAAACCTGACCTTTAAGGATGATTTTTTTACAACCCATTTAACCGGTGATATTGGGAATGGTTTATTTAGTCAAATTAATGATGCAACAGTTGACTAGATATGTAATTGATCACTAATGAACATTAGACATTTAATTCATGAGTATCAAACATGCATGATGAAGTATTATTCTTAGAATATCTTAGAATGCCATTTAAAGGAAGCTGTTGTGCCTTTCAATGTTTGTAGAATTGAGTATGTTATGTTCAAAAAACGGATTGAACTTGTGAAAGGACTAGGATCTAGTATTCAACATTACTTAGTGTTAATTACATTTAATTGCATGCCTATCTGTATGATCAATTCTCACTTTTTGAACTTTGGGGAAGCTGCCAGGAGATTCAAGCAGCTCACCAACAAATGATGTTGTTTTGATCGTGGACGGACACCCTCAGCTTTGGACAGTATCTGAATCTTTGGAAATTCCGAAATGGCTCATTGACTTCTATGCTGAAACTTCCAAACAAAGTCCACGTCAGATTGTTAAATTCGCGTATATCTGGATAAATACAACTTATAGATACATATAGCTAAACCATGCTAAATCCATCTAAATCATTCTAACCCCTCCTTGTTCTGATACTTTTCAGTGTGGTGTCTACCCAGATCCTGCCATCTCCTAGGTCCATGACAAGGTTCGCATGGTAGGGCACCGCGTAGATTCTGCCCCCCAGAACTGCCGCAGATTGCCACTTGGCCGTGCCATCACAGATGCGGCTCACGTCGATCCCCGACACCTCCTGCGGTGCTGAAACCGGCTGAAGCTGCTTCAAGAATGAATGACATCAGTTAGCAAGAAATGCCAGACTTCTCCAGCATATCTGAGGGATGAAACATAACAGAACTACAACTATCCAAGAATGATCATTCAAAGTGCAGGATTTACAGTTTGTAAACGTCAATCACCAGGATTCAAATAAAAAATAACGGTTGGTTGTTGGATGAGCCGCACATCAGACAATTACATTGTCATTTAAAAGCTGGTAAGTAACCTATGGAAAGCAACTACAAATGGAGGTTTCAATGGAAGATCATCGAACCAAAGGTGGATGTTCCATTGGCATGTTGGATTACAGAAGGTATCCCAAAAGCTACGTGTACCAATCAGCAAACAAATGTCAAGGTATGATTGTGAAATCCAAGGAAAGATTCAAAGCAGTATCATGGCCAAGCATTTGCAGCAGGTTTTGGTGTCAAATTTAACAGGAAGCACTGGACACCCGAGATCCCAGCAATCCACTTCTTCCGAGACCCAAGCTTGACCCACACGCATTTTACTAATGTTTAAAGTAATAGCTGAACACTGTTCAAACTAGGAGGATGTCCCGATCTTAAAAGCTTGAATCCCCATCTTTGTCAATCTGGTGGTGTTTGTTGCTTAAATATGCCCACTAATATACACACCTCTTGTTGGCTAATGTCCATATCTGTGCCACTTCAATTCCCATCTTCTTAGCACAAACGGCGATTATTTTCCTCGATTTTTCCAGCTGGAAACCTCCATTGATAGTGCGTTTCCAATTGCCATCTTTGATGATTGGAGGCTAATGGAGGGTATATCGGTATATCCCATAATCATCCATAATCATCCATAATCATCCATAATCATCCATAATCATCCATAATCATCCATATTCATCCATAATCATCCATAATCATCCTAATAAACCCCAACGAATCCCATGAAATTTCCAACATTTTTTTCCCATCAAAGTTCAGCCGTGGTGGTAGCCACGATCATCCTCGGTGGCTGGATCGAAGACCAAGACCTTGGAGGCGCGGTCCGGGATGCCGTAGATCTTCTGTGCCACCACGACGCAGCTGAGCCACTTGCCTGGTCCAGTGGCTACCTGGCCGCAGTGGAGGAGGGTTTGGTCCCTGATTTCAAGGGAAAGAGAATGGAGAGAAAACTAGGAGACACTTGGGAACACAATAAAATGGTTTATCTCGTGGGAGGATAAGGGGATGACATTGGATTTAAGCAAATAAGTTGGGATTTGATTGTATTTTGATCATACAAAATGGCATCAAGCATATGACGTTGATGAAGTCATCTACAATGTTCCGACTGTGTGAGTATCCAAGTTGACCAAACACAGAATTTGAGCATCAAAACAACATGGGAATTCAACCATCAAAACAAGGAATCCAACAAAAAGCCACTGAAAACTCACTGATTGGCGCTTTCGACCCATCCCAGTCACAGAATCTAAAACGCACATACGGAAAGAAAGTACAACGGGTTTGAAACGACAAGCTCCAAATTTGATGGGTCAAAAAGAGTGGGCGTGTCCAAAGAAATATTTTTTAGAACTGAAACCCACCGACGTACGTGGCTTTGGAGGTCTTGAACTCTACCTATACACCCTGCAAGTACCTATATAAATTCAGATGTTGCGCCATAATTTAGTACTTTTACATACTTTTACCATCTTTTACCACTTTGTATAGGTACATGGAGGGTCTAGATAGCTACTTATAAATGCAGTTCTGAGCACCCCACAGCTGGGTTGACTGGGTAACTCCGCTAAGAGACGGCTCGGGTGTCCACATGCGACAGCCGGTTGTTGGAAGGATCGTAGATGAGGATGCAGTCAGCGTGGCATGGAATGGCATACAGCATGCCTTTCAGGGTAGAAACATGGAAGGGGGGGAGAACTGAAAGCCCAAAACACTCCACCAAAATGCTACTGTCATAGCCAAGAAGCCAAAAAAAATGGCAGCTAAAGGCAACATGAAGCCGAACATCTGCCATGTTCTTCAGTTAAAATACCTGGTGTCGCCCTGCCTTGGAAGGCTACGGCGCACAGCCACTTGAAAGGTCCCGTGGCGTGGTAGTTGGTGGGAACGCCCACTGAGGAATTGCTCAAAGGATCATACACCAGCAGGGCATCTGAGTGGCATGGCACACCAATCACCTGATCTGGGGCTGAAAGAACATCTTGATATAAGTTCTAAACATGGGGGATTTAAAGTCCGCAAAGACAGGGATATTTCGGGGATTGATATTTCCAGTTAATGGGTATGTAAGCAACAGGAAAACAGGTCATTTGGTCAACTCCATTCTGATAAGTTAGATGAACACCACCCAAGTGTTCCAAAACGCCAAACAGAAAAACATGTTTAGATAGCATGCATTCCCGACATGTTGCAATCTTTACTTTGGAAGCTGACATCCAAAATAAAACAGATACACACCAAATCCCATTCAAAGCGAAAACTCCACACCCGCGCCTTACCACCCAGACTTAAGCCTGCCAGCCATTTCAACTTCCCCGTGGCAATGTGACCGGTCTCCAGCCCACTGAGTCCATCGGACTTCAAAGGACTGGATTTGGGGCGACTGGCAGCAGAGGTGTCATGGACCTTGGGGTCGAAGACCAACAACTTCTCGGCGTTCAAGGGAATGCCGTAGACCTTTCCTGGCTGTGACGGATGAATGGAATATGAAAGGGGGCACAAGGACAGATGCAAATCATGAAACTAGGCCAAGGATCACCCTTCTGTTGGAGTGGTGAAATTGGGATTGATTGAAAACTGCTAGACCTACCTGAAGACCTTTGTTGGAAGGGTTGGAAGGGTTGGAAGGGTTGGAAGGGTTGGAAGGGTTGGAAGGGCGTAGTGAAACTCAGTATTGGCAGCATAGCCAGCATGGTCAATGTCTCCAGGGGATGGTGTCTCCAGGTGGTGGTATGGTGTCACTACCTCAGAACCATACATGATCCCTATCCGTTGATCAAAAAAATCTGATGTGTATATCTCCTTCATCTGATTCAACTGATCAACTCTGCAACTGAAAGGTTCCTGCCAACGAGACCGCAGACTGCCACTTCAGAGGCCCCTTGGCGACTTTTCGCGTGTCGATGCCAGTGATTTGTTTGGAAACAAAGTCGTAGATCAGCATCGCTTCCTGAGCTCAGTCCCGATGTGCTTCCGGCTGTTTGGTGGTTCAGCACATGTTCGTGTGGGGCTGTGCTGAGCCCAACAACAAACCCAAACGTTCAATAAAGCTGATCAAAAAGACATACACGTTGAACATCTGTAAGGCTTGTTCGGGGCTTCACCACATGTTGTCCTTATGTATTTGTGTTCTCTTTTTTGGGATGAACAAACAGCAAAAGGTCAGCATGGAAGGCCGGAAGCATGCTATGCTCCGGAGATCTCCCGATCCTTTGTCACCTCTCATTGGTTACACATGTCTTCGACAGCTACGCGGCTTTGTCTGAACATATTCGGGGAAAAAAACATAAAATCTCATGTCATGGATGACGAAACTATCTGTAATGTACTATACAATTATGTTCCCCCTTTTCCAAACAGACATAGATTGAACGTAAATCCCCAATTCTTTGACAAAGCCAAAGACAGAGATTCAGTTTCAGAAGCGAAAATCCATCTATAGACTTCCTTAGTTTTCAAACTTGAATGGCTAGATCCAACTGAATTTCTCACATGCCATGGTTCAGACACATGGCATAACGGGTATGGCCATCCCACCATCATAGATATCATAGTGACAGTGGATTCCTATGGATCTCTCATAGCTGACCATGGCTATCAAAACATGTTTTTTTTCATGACGAGATGACTAGACAAATTGTGTACCCCAACAACCACAGTAGAATTTTTGTGAGATCAGGCCAAGTGTCAGCTATCTATAATTTTACATTTCATCGTATATCATCATTTTCTCAGTTTTATTCCATCTATTATTCATATTATCATGTTCCATTGTTGATACATGTTGATACTTAGTCTTAAAAAATCCCGATAAAACTCCATCACAACCAGAGATGGCCAAGCCAGCCAAGCGATGTCCGGCTTACCGACTGGTTGATTCATAGAAGATTCCCTCCATACAACAACCACTAGGTAATAGATAATCATGTGGTAAATTATTCAATAAACTATCTCAAAAACCACCATCTTTGCGGCATTGGGCTTTTCTCCTAAATAGTAATGTACAAGACCGGCCCCTGAATCTGTCCTACCGGGACAGTATTGCAACGAAGTGTCAGCCCGATCAGGGATGCCATAGAGTTTCCCTCCCAGCGCTACGGCGCTACGCCACTTCCCCTCACCCTTTGCCACACTGCGCGTGTCGACGAAGGTGATCGGCTCTGTAAAGCAGCTGGGGTCGAAGATCAGAAGGTGCTCGGTGTTGCATGGCAAGCCATAGAGCTTGCCTTGGGGGCTCGGGAGATGGATCGGAATTAGGGATTTTGATGGGATTTGACCAGCAAGAACATGATGATTTCATGAGATTTCACGGGATGCTAAATCGTGGAGTTAGCTAGCCAAGCAGGTTTAGAAGCATATAATACAACTAGGCTTTCTAGTAGAGATATCTGTAGTCAAGTGACGTGGGTCATGAACTGGGTCAACCATCTGACAGCAGTCCCCAAAAAACACCTTGTAGAAGATGGGGATGTTGGGCATACACCAACGGTATGATAGTACAACTAATTAACAAGTTCATACAATTAATGTTGTTAATGATGTTGTATATAATGTTAATTAGTTATCAACATATATAATAATGTACTATACAACAGTTAACAAAATATATAATGTTGTTGTATAAAATGATAGTACAACCAATAATATATGTGTATTATAATGTTTGTAAAAGGTGCTGCCCCACAATTGGATGTGTGTTGGTTTATGACCCCACTTTTGTTGAGACATCAGGATACATATATCATCATATATCATGATATAAGCCATCTGGTATTGGAGTTATTTGCACCAGCTTAGTGATTCCAAATTGGGTCACCACCAAATGTAGCATCAGATATTGAGAGTTTTTGTCCCATGATATCCCCATTGACATTGATGGTGAGTCAACCATTCATACCAAAAACTCTGTGTATGTACATATAATTATATATCATTATGAATGTGAATTAGGCACTATAAATCAGATATATATGGATAATTATGTACCATCAAAATTCACTTGATACGATTACGCAGAAAAAAAAAACAGCGTCCTCAACGTTGCTGGGCATTAGGTTATAGATTTCTATGATATCCCCATCAATATTCCATTCATACTCCTCAACAACAATCCTCAAGTTGTTGAGCACCCATTAAGATATCCAAACTCATTACAAACAAGCCATTCAAATCCATTCAGTGCCCAGAAAAAAAAAAAAAAACTTGAAACCTATCCTCAAAGTTGCCCAGTGAGTCCAAGTCAGCCAATATTTAAAAAATATTAGTATCTCACGTATCACTATGAACTACCCTCTGGTAAACTAACATCGCTATTGAAAATGGCCATTGAAATCATGGATTTTCCCATCAAACATGGTGATTTTCCATAGTTATGTTAGGCAATACCAGAGGGTCCCCAGACCAGAAAAAAACACCTGGAAAAACATTGAACAAGGCTTAAAAATATTAGTATATCATAGTATATCACATATCACTATGAAATACCCAGACCTTTTTGAAAAAGCACATGGAAAATCATCCTCTGCTGAGTTGCCGCCCAAGCCAACTCCAGTCCACCACCTCTTTCCACCTGTTGCAGCCAGACTGACGTCCACGCCCCTTGCCCCCGGCGTCGAAGCCTCCGCGCCCATCGCGGCGAAAGGTGGCCCGGTGAAACGCACCAGGGGGCCATGGCGGAATCCCCTGGGCAGTTTGGGTACGGGAAATCTGGGGAAATTTGGAAAGAGTTGTTGATGATCATCAAACACGAGAGAATTTATATCAAAGAATTATAGAACTGAATTAACTATAGATGAAGTTCATGTTCTATTCTATTGTTTCATTTGAGTTTTGAGTCATGATGAGTGGATGATGTCTGAAAACACGTTGGGATGATCCACCTATAATGGTGGAGGTAACAGCAGGAAACATGCAGAGACTTCTGCAGGCTATGGAGTTTGTCGCCTGCAAACATTAGGCAGCTGTCTTCACTCCTGTATAGGATTGGCAGATCCTGAGGTTCCGTGTTCGCTATGTGATCTTTTGTGACTGTATGTTTGAGCCTCAAATAGGTCGTCAAACATTAACCCTCACAAGAAAGTGAGCATCATGATCGTCAGCAAAATCAATGCACACTCTGATTCCTAACTGCTTCCACATTGAAATGATGTAAGTGTTGTAGCTGTACTGCATATGAACCGAATCATATTTATCCAAGATGTTGGAAAGCAAACGGACAGGTTGCTGCAGTCCGGTACCTGTTGCCGCTGATCAAGCGCCAACGGGTCCTCTTTTTGCTCTCTCCACATCTTCATGGTGCTCATGGAGATTCAACCAACCGACAAAATCGTGAAAATTGGGTGTAAAACCGTTAAACCAAGCGGTTGATGTGGATATCATTGAATCTACTGGGCGATACGCTTCTTTCGAAAAGTGACCCCCCCCAAAAAAAAAAAATGAAGTTGTGGATGGGGCAAATCCAAACCACCAACAATCACAAATTGTGAGGCTTTGGTTCAATCCCCAACGAGCGGTCCAAACTTCTGATTGGATTGACTGGATCTTGGCCCCCAGTCATCCAGTTCGCGAGGTACTCAAGGGCCCATGAAGTATTTGAAGTTCTGGTCAATGTCCAATCTTTGAATCTGATGCATCTCAAATTCTCAAGTCTTGGCTGCTCCAAGTTGAGATATCTTTTTTGGGACCAGCATAACCCACAGCCTTTCCTACGCCCAGTGCACTAACTACTGCCATCTTTGGGACAGATTGCGCCTCGCAGGCCTGTTCGCTGGCAGCCCAATCAGCTGCATTCAGAAGGGCGATGGAGACTGACACGACGCGACGCGACGGTTCCACGGTCCAAGGATATCAGATGCACTTTGGGGGTGCAGGGGTGGAAAAAATGGGTATAACTATGGGCTAACAATAATGGTTAATATATATGATGATGGTTACTAATGGTTGTATGATAATGGTTATAATCTAATTAGTGTTAATGGCTCTAACTATGGGATTCAAACCTCCATAAGTTGGGATATGCGATGTGTGAACCCTCATTGAATCTTCAGAAACAAGACAAGATTGGTGATGGGTTTCTACCATGGTCAACATCCGGCCAGGAGATGGGACGTCATTGCTGAATCCAGCCCATCTTGATCTAAGAATGAAACGATCTATGCTATGATCCTTAAACCCCAGCCGAATACTGGTGAGCCCAATTCATGTTTGATTGTTCTTCCCACAACGTTTATGAGTTCATAGTTCTAAAAACAAACATGTCCAAATCCTTGTCCACAAACTGAGTTCACTCATTATATATTGTGCAATATGTTGCAATATTTTACAATATTTTACACAACTAGTTTTAAATATCATATGTTTCCCACCATTCATGGAACCGCTGCGAATTCCTCGGAGGATCATCCTGGGTTATCCCCCGTAGAAGGTGAACTCACCCCATTTACCTCTGGTAATTGGTTGCAGTTTGAGAACTGAAAGCCATGGCCCATTTATTTTTTTTTGATGATAAAAATGATGGTTTACCTCTGAAAAGTGAATATTTTCCACAGCAAAATGTTGAATCACCAGAGGGTACTAACAATTGATGGCCCAATTTTAAACAAATGGGGTCATCCTCCACATATGTTCCCTGCCCCAAACTGGGGGTGAACTACCTAAAAATCCCCCAGCAATAGTTCGATGATTTTCCCGTCAAAATCATTAAAACCTCCATTTGGTTCCGGGATTCTTCAGCTGGCCATGTTTGACTACTGGAGGGTATATCCCAGAACTTTCAATGGTTATTCATGGGATATATTAATAGAATATCAATGCAACATTATATCGGTACGGGGCAAAATGAAAGACCTCGGCAAAACCCCAGATTTTGATCTATTGTTTGTATTTTTTGTGTATTGGCAATCCAATTATTGGGTTCCCCAATTTTGACCCATACCCACATGGCTATGTGTCAAAACCCTGGTACCTTCTGTTCACATCAAAATAGCTGGGATTTATGGATGTTCATCCCAATAAAATGGATAAATTCATAGGTTTTCACCCATCCCCAGATACTATCATCATATAGTTCATAAACAAATCCAATAGATTGTATAGATTAAAGTTTATCCCCGATTCTTGAGACAGAGCCATAGATGGGGATAAGAATAGGTTTCCACCCATCCCCATATAGCTTCTATAACGATTTCCTGGGTATAACATGGTATAAATATGATGGGTTTCCACCCATCCCCAGATGATGAAGCAAAAATAAGCTCCACTTTGTTTCCGCTGCTCCTCCCGCCTGTATGGCAATCCTTGAAGAACTCGCTGGAGGACTCGCCGCGGACCTTGCGTGCGGCCAAGACCGTGATGGGAAAAAACCACGAGTTGGACAGAAACGAAGAGACCAAACAGTTGGGGTGATTTTGCCATCTATTCAAACATGTTTAACCATGAACAAACATATAAATTGAATTTGAACCGTGAAAAAAAAAAACAAACACGGAATTTCATCATGAAACATGGGGGATTTCAGTATCAAACATGAGGGTTTGACAAACTGTTGTTGTTGTTGTTGTTGTTGTTGTTGTTGTCTTTGCCCAACATGTTGGAATTTGCAATAATTAAGCCCAACATTGCCATCAAACAATGGGAACTAGGATGATAGTCCTTTGGCTAGGCTTGTTGGTTTATCAACCCATCGAATGCTATAGATATATCATGATATATCGAACATAGATCCTAGTGATTTCATATGATTTCCAGTTAGCCAATAAGAAACACCCCTCTACTAGACATGTCACCTTGTTGTCTGGATAGAAAGATCGTTAAAAACCATCATGTATCATGATATACACCGTAGTTAGCTTGAAGCCTCCACATTGGAGACATCTCTCCTCCCAGGATCCAAGTGCCATCCCTCACTTTGCCATACTGGTGTGAAGATGTGTGAAGTAGTCCCCAGGTCCCAAACACATCCAAAGGGGATCTAGGGGATGAACCCCTAGGGAGATGGGATGAACTACTTTCTCCTATCACGCGCTTCGGAAACTCAATTCGGAGCACCAACTGGCTCCCCTTTGTCTATCTGGATTGTAATGGAATATGGATACGCCTGGCTCCTTCGCTTCCTCCATTCACCACCAGATAGACATACCATTGTTTGGGAGAGTGATGGTCAAATCTGGCTTCCAAATCAAACCCCTTGGTAGGATTTGTTTCTTCCAAACCTGCAAACCCAGACTTCGTAGCTTGATCAGCATGTAGTGACCACATCCAACTCAATTTTTATGCACGTTGCCTTTGCATGCCTTTGCTGTATGTACAGGAAACATGTCACCCAGTGCACGTTGGCGCCGAGCTCAAAAGCTGAAGGAAACCTCCGAAAGGTAGCAGCGCGAACGTGGCTTTGTCTCAAAATAGGATAGCTAATGATAGCTACCCCGACCTTCAAGTGACTTATCATTCGTTCATATTGATCTCAAAAATTGAAATTGCCATACCTTGGGCCATGTTTATTTTGTTTTGGGAAGACAAACCTACATGGATCTACAAACTCTTGAGTTCCTCCTGAATCTCCGTGCTGTCACCACCAACCTTCGGTTTGCCCCACGTCACCAGTGATCCATCCGCCGTGGTTGCCGCGAAGGCACGCCCTGTCGCCTGAAGCTGCTGCACATTACGGAGCTGGTCTTGGACCAGGGAGCTGTCACCACCGCACCTTGGGGTGTCAACAACGCTGAGCCGGGCAAAAGTACCAACAGAAATGGCAACGTTTAGAGATTTTTCTGGGACCTATTATGTAAATCACAGTCAAACTGTAAAACCACGATTAAATCATCTCAAACAGCTAGACATCTAGTGGTGGTAAACTATCTGTTTGATAGTCACAAATCACCAGACCTATCGATGTCATAATGATGGTTTATCTTGGCGGAATATGTAGGATACAAACCCGTCCAAGTTGAGAACTTTTGAATAGTACATAATAGTACCATATATTATATATATATTATATCCCATAATACATAGCAAATATCATTATCATTATGATTCACTATGTATCCCAGCCTGCGAAACAAACATGTATCACTAAACCCCGTCCAGACACTCTGCTCGACCCCATGTAACAACCGATCGATCTGAGAGGATTGCAGCAAAGGCCCAACATGTCGCCTGAATCTGCTGCACATTCCTAAGCTGAGCTTGGACATGAGAACTGTCACCACCGAAACGTGGATCACCCCATGTCACAACTGACCCATCCGCCAGGATCGCAGCAAATGCGAAGTCTGTGGCTTGAAGCTGCTGGACATTCCTTAGTTGATCTTGAACTGAAGACATGTCACCGCCATCCTCTCGATTGCCCCAGGTAACAACCGATCCATCTGCCCGAATCGCAGCAAATGCTGTGGCCGTTGCCTTCATCTGCTGTACAGCACAGAGCTGATCTTGGACTTTGGAGCTGTCACCACCCAAGCGTCCATCGCCCCAGGTGACGACTGATCCATCTGCCAGGGTTGCGGCAAAGGCGAAATGGGCTGCCTGAATCTGCTGCACATCCACTAGCCGATGTTGGACTGCAGAGCAGTCGCCCCCTTCAGCTGGAACTCCCCATGAAACAACCGATCTATCTGATAGGATGGCCGCAAAGGCAAAACGCGCAGCGCAAAGCTGCTGCACATTCCTCAGCTGATCTTTCACCCGAGAGCAGTCAGCACCAAAATCAGGTCTGCCCCACGTCACCACCGAGCCATCTACCAAGATGGCCGCGAAGGCACGTTCTGCGGCCTCAAGCCGAGCCACCTTCAGGAGCTGATCTTGGACAGCAGCAGTGTCACCACCAAACTCTGGATGCCCCCAAGAGACCACTGACCCATCTGCCAGGAGGGCGGCAAAGGCCTTCATGCTCCCCTGGATCTGTTGCACCCCTCTGAGTTGAGCCTGAACTGCTGAGCTGTCACCACCACCATCTCTGTTGCCCCAGGTGATGATCCGATGACCTCCCACGCACCAAAGGGCGAAGGCTTCCTCAGTGGCTGCAAGCTGCGCTGGACTGGCGATGCCTGTGAGATGGTCTCCATCTTGAAGCTGCAGGGCTTCCAACGGTAGCAGGGGATCATTCAGCACCTGACCATCTGATGTGGCAAGCCGCAGGAAGCCTTGCTGGAAACAGTCTTGCGCCTGAAGTTTCAAGTCCCCGACTTTGGAGGACGGCAGAATGGACAGGCTCTCACTACGACCACTGGGTAAAGCTACATGTAACTTCAACATCGGGAGGCAACGGTCCACTCTGAGAAAGTCTGAACTCCTCACATGGCGCCCAAAACATCTTGAGCCAGTGGCTTTTGAAGAGAAACTCTCTTGAGTGTGCCAAAAAAATGACATATCAGACTGAGCATGACAAAACACATCCTGGTCCTGGATTGTGCTTTTTGTTCAACCAAACAGTCGCCGCTGCAGTAGAAGGTTCTATATAGGTCACGGAAAAATTTAGATTATCGATGACTATCGGGACATACAGCGCACTGCTGAGTCACTTGATGTTGTGCTTCACAGCCAAAAGATGAAAATAACAAAGTCTGAGTGATCAACTAGTAGGATACGGACCTAAATTGTGACCAACAAACTCCAGATTTGTCATGTTCAAGACAAAACCGTAATATATAATTCCTCCCGGACTTAGAAACACATGATCCTGATTTATCCCCAGCTATTATGGTCCTTCACAGATCCGACAAAAACTGCCAAATCATGGACCTTGATGAACTTCGGGTGAGCGGAGGGAAGCTGTTCGTGCGCGTGACGGCAGAGGAGTCTCTTGCACCGATGGCATCGAACATGTACAGCGACCTGTTTCGGTGGAGGACGACCCGAAGGATGGTTCAATTGGGGGGGGGGGGGAAATTTATGAAAAAGTGAGGACCCCATAGAGTTTGTTAGCAAAGTTGGTTTAATACTTGCATAACTATAGGGTTTATGAGGGATATGTAATATAATGATAATGGTATATGATATATGATATAATGTATATAATGGTGTTTATCAACCAACTTATAACTGGGGGGGGGCCGCCTTGTAGCAGACGATCCTTTTACCCAAATGACTGGGTCTGGCCTTGGGGATGACTTGGGTAAAGGTCAACCGCTGCCAGCGGTAGCCATTTGAACTCAGCTTAACAGCAGCTTGAAAAAAATTCAATATCTAGAAGTAATTTGATTGAAGGCTATTGCGCATGTAGAATATGATATGTACCCTCTGGTAAACTAACATAACTATGGGAAATCACCATTTTTATATAATGGGAAAATCAACTATAAATGACCATTTTCAATAGCAAACTGTTAAATTACCAGAGGGCAAGTCGATGGGGAAGATCTTGCCAACAAAGGAGGCACTTGATCAAACAATATTCAAGTGGCCAATTTTGAGACTTTCGCCAGCACCTGCCGGCACCATAAATCATTGCGACAGAAACGAAACTGCAAAACATTTCAAAACAGCTGCGTGGAAAACTGATTGGTGGTTTCAACCCGTCAGAGAAAAAAAACATGCTATACAAGTTATACATTGCCAGAGGTGGTGGAAAATCAAACAATTTCATACAACTTCATCATCCACAGCTGCGCTCATCTCAGGAGGTCGTAATAAAGTTTACCAGGTGTAAGGTTTTGCTTTTACACTAAGAGTGGGATTCCAAGAAGTCGGATTGACAGAAACAATTCTGCAACGTTGAAGTTTGAAGGTGCTACTGAAATCAAACATGAAAATCCACCATTTGGCTGGATGATTTTCACACGAAAACCACCATTTATAGCGATTTTGCAGCTACTTCTTCCCGCGCTTCTCCTGTACTGGGCAGCCCTTGCGACTCTGGAGGCGTTTTCACTCGCAGGTCCTTGGTGAGTTTATGTCATCGTAACCAAAGCTTGGATCAATGGTGAAAAATGGGATGTGAACAGGATTTCGTGGTGATTTTATGGGGATCTAATATTACGGCAAGACCTTATGGTTTGCCCGTGACTCGTAATTGATGTTGTCGTCAACGTCAAGATCATGTATATCATGATGTGATACATGATGTATATCATGATGTATTTTACAACTCATGATAACTTATATAAACCGTAAATGAAACCCTAATTAAAGTATGCGTAGTGGTTCCATGGGGCCGGGGGATTTTATAACTCATGACAACTTATATAAACCCCAAATGAAACCCTAATTGAAGTATGCGTAGTTGTTCCATGGGGCCGGGGGATTTTATAACTTATGATACCTTATATATATATATATATAAACCCCAAATGAAACCCTAATTGAAGTATGCGTAGTTGTAAATGAAACCCCTCTATTGATTGATGGTTGGTTAAAAACAACAAAACCGTGGTTTGCGCTCCGGGCAAACCACGGGGTCTGCGCGTAATATTAGTTTGATGGTATTGGACGGGAATAGTGGGCCTGTCTGAGATTGAGAATTTGCTCCAATTTGTGATTATGGCCACGTTCACGGGGAACATGATGATTGACCAGCAGTGTGTGTGCCCCATCTTCGGACACACATTTCCATTTACTGTCATATCTGTTGAATAATGATTTGGGCAATCAGTGAGGCATTTGTGTGTGCGCAGTCATGAAAGTAGGTCTGTGTGCGAAAATGCTATAAATGAAGCATTCCAATGGAAAAATCATCTATCAGAGGATCTGTTCCATTAGCTATGTTTGATTCCCGGAGGGTAGTCGCTTAAATACCAAGAGCACAGAATAGATTTATCTTATCGGTCCCACTAGTCAAAGCTGGGTTTGGAACCCTCTGCGGTAGATCAATAAACATCACCAATTTCCGTTGGTCGGCTTGACCACTATGCCACCACCATCCAAAAGCGATGTTTCCAGTTCTGCAAAATGCGGGTGTTTCTGAAAGATGGGGTACCTAAAAAGCATGAATTTCCCCATTAAGAGGATTGAAGCAGATGGATTGATGTTGGATGATGTTGGGGTCCGTCATCGTTTTAAGACATTCCCAGGAAATGGAACATCTCACTGTTTCACGCATCGGTTTCAGTTTCCTCATTCAAGTTGCCATACATCAGGGACCCATCCACATTTTTGAACACCCATATTTGGTTACATATCCATTGAAACCATCATGATCCTTCAGAATGCTCTGTCTTATTATGCTCTACACCGCAATTTTGTTTGTTGCATAATTCCACTGTTTTTTATTGGTTGCATCACCAACAATAACAAATGTTTGCTTCTTAGATCCATCATTTTGGTTGGCTAAACCTTCATCTCTACAGACCAAGCCCAACTTCAAGGTGGTTTCCCATAGTTGGCCGGCCAAGTTATGCTGAGATTATAAACCCAATCAACTTCGAGTTCGAATCACCAATCTCTAAACCATCAGTCATTGGCACCAACTTAGCAAACATCAATCAGTTACAAACATCTTGCAATTCCGTACTACTAGTTAATTTTGACATCTTACATAAATCACAAATCATCATAAATCCATAGAAATCATCAAAAATCCGGCAGAAATCCCGCTGGTTAGTGGTTCAAGCCCTTTCAAACTGGTAGCTCCTCAAGCTGATCTCAGGTTCCCTCACGCTATCGTGGAGACCAGGAGCAGTGGAGGCCTTGAAATGTTTAGGGGATTTTTATGGGATTTCATTGGATTTTATGTGGTTTTATGGGATTTTGTGGGATTTTGTGGGATCTTGATGGGATTTTATGGCATTCTGATGGGATTCTGATGGGATTCTAATGGGATTTCATGAGATTTGATGAACCATTGGATTTGAGGTTTCCGCCCTAAATTTTCAAAAAACCCAAAAGGTGTGTCTCGTTGAGGTGCTGATTGAATGGGAATCCACAGAGGGGGCAAAATTGTCCTTTGCCATGCAATGAGAATCAGAAAAATCATGTTTTTTTTGGTGTGAAGATCTACCCTCTGGGTTTTTTTCGCAAGAATTCTTTTTAGGCTTTACCACCACGAAAAGGTTCGGAAAGAAGGAAACGTAGGAAACGTGTTTTTGTTTTTTAAAGGTGCATTTTTTTTTATACGGGAACCCTAGGGTTCATGTAGATCTTTGATTCATCCCATTCCGGAGAAATTCCTTCAAACCATGAAATGTGAAGCAAATTCTCATCGGATTCACCAAAGGGACAGTCAAGGACAATTGAAATCATCCCAATTGTTGCTGTGTCTGAACTCTGCACATAAGGTACCAAAAAATTGATGTATCGTTATCATTTCCCCATTTAAATTGCCCTAAATTGGAGATCAAGAGCCCATTTTCAGACACGCCCATTGCTCATCATTGTTGGTTATACACCATTATATCACCATAGAAATGATATAGAAATACAACCAACTGAATCCCAACCCCCCAACCAGCCTGACTTCGTCGTGAGGATGGGGCGAAGAAACCTGTTGGCCAAAGTTTCAACCAAAATGACAGGAGTTTTTGGCAGTTTTAGTGGAAATGACTTCACAACGGAAGTCATTTCATTGGCTTTTATGGGAATATAATGGGATATAACAAACAATATGATGAAACAATGTGGATATAATATGATATAATTGTCTGTCTGTCTGTCTG
Source organism: Symbiodinium sp. clade C Y103 (assembly GCA_003297045.1). Classification (NCBI taxonomy): domain Eukaryota; class Dinophyceae; order Suessiales; family Symbiodiniaceae; genus Cladocopium; species Cladocopium sp. clade C. The sequence continues at coordinate 14,394 of BGPT01000146.1, read as the reverse complement.
TCTGTCTGTCTGTCTGTCTGTCTGTCTGTCTGTCTGTCTGTCTGTCTGTCTGTCTGTCTGTCTGTCTGTCTGTCCTGCCTGCCTGCCTGCCTGCCTGTCTGTAGGTAGGTAGGTAGGTATGTAGGTATGTATGTATGTATGTATGTATGTATGTATGTATGTATGTATGTATGTATGTATGTATGTATGTTATGTATGTATGTATGTATGTATGTATGTATGTATGTATGTATGTATGTATGTATGTATGTATGTATGTATGTGTGTATACATATACAAAGCCAAACATGTTTTATCCAAAAATGTGGATTTCAGTTGATTTCAAAGCAGGTCTTGGTGAGAATTGCGGGTTTTGACAACATAGTATTGTTTTGATGGCATCAATTGGGTCTGCCTGAAAATCAGGGATACCCCCACATGGCCATTTAACGGGACATTTATGATGATTCACCAGTGGGAGAATCCTGAAGCGGAGGACATGTTGATATCTGGCAGGTGGCACGTCCACCAAGAGGCCGAAAACATGTCGTTGACAGGTGTGAAAAGATGTGAAAAGGCTTCTGGGACCAGGGATAGTATCTGAAGTTTGCGAAATGGTGAGTAACATGGTGTTGTTTTGACATGTTACAACTAACCTTGGATTCCATTGACATGGAATCGTCCGATTGAGAATGATTTTCCTACATCCCACATATTCCCATGTACTTCTAGACATATACAATCTCCACATGGGCGTTTGTCAAAGTTAGTGTCCCTAAACATGGATGGCCAATACTAGAAAATTACCAAACTCTGTGCTTCCGTGGGCCTTGGATCTTAATACGTTTCCCAATGTATAACCAACTTGCCTGTCATAAATCATCATAAATCCATCCTCATGCTTAGTACCTATCAGCCAGGGGAATCCACACAATATACCGTCGAGTAAACTAACAAAGATGTCCTCCATTTGTAGATTATCTTCCTAAGGAAACCATAGGTTTTTCACATCTAGGTGAGTTTACCCTAGGGTACCCTCAAGTAAACGAACAATTGGAGCCTGAACATGCCCCATTTTGAGTGGAAACTACTGTTCAACTACGTCACGCCGTGTCGTGTGGCTTGTGGGCGGCGGCGGCGGCACTTTTCTTACTCAACATGTTATCAACGTAGCATCAAGAGCGTCTTCCAAGCTACTTCAACATGTTGTCAACGTAGCACCAAGGCGTCTTCCAAGTTACTTCAACATGATATCAACTTAGCATCAAGAGCGTCTTCCAAGTTACTTCAACATGTGATCAACGTAGCATCAAAAGCGTCTTCCAAGTTGCTTCAACATGTTATCAACTTAGCATCAAGAGCCTCTTCCAAGTTACTTCAACATGTTAACAACGTAGCGTCTGTGGAGTCGTTCCAGTTGCTTCAACATGTTATCAACGTAGCATCAAGAGCGTCTTCCAAGNCAAGTTACTTCAACATGTTAACAACGTAGCGTCTGTGGAGTCGTTCCAGTTGCTTCAACATGTTATCAACGTAGCATCAAGAGCGTCTTCCAAGTTACTCCAACATGTGATCAACGTAGCATCAAAAGCGTCTTCCAAGTTGCTTCAAAATGTTATCAACTTAGCATCAAGAGCGTCTTCCAAGTTACTTCAACATGTTAACAACGTAGCGTCTGTGGAGTCGTTCCAGTTGCTTCAACATGTTATCAACGTAGCATCAAGAGCGTCTTCCAAGNCAAGTTACTTCAACATGTTAACAACGTAGCGTCTGTGGAGTCGTTCCAGTTGCTTCAACATGTTATCAACGTAGCATCAAGAGCGTCTTCCAAGTTACTTCAACATGTTATCAACGTAGCATCAAGGACGTGGTCGGAAGAACGTTATTGCCCCCCACCCCTATAGATTTGTCATATCTACAAAATCACACAAAAACTCACAGGCCACCGGGCACGGCATTAGCAACTACTCATCCAGGCCTCAACTCATATCAGGGTTGATTTGTTCCTTGGAGGGATGCTATATAACCCTTGATCAAAGCTGCACTTTACCCTTAATTGTTTATCATAAATCATATATCCTAGGTATATCGTATTAATTGCATTCCATTAACTTCAATTGAATTCCATTCAAATTCCATTACATCGCATTGAGTCACCACTTAAATTCCTTAAATTTAGATTTGAATTTCAATAATATCCACTGAATCAACATGAAATCAACATAAATCAACATGAAATTACCATTGAATCACCATGAGATCACAATGAAAAACCTCGAGTTTCGCCTGCCACAAAGTCCCCTTGAGGTGCACTGATGAAGCTCAAGTCCTACGGTGAACGCTCTTCGCCATGGAAAGACAGAGGCTGAACAAAAACCATAGGAAAACCATAAGAAAACCATAGGAAAATGGTGATTTAATGGGATTTTAATTGGATTTCAATGGGATTTTAATGGGATTTTAATGGGATTTTAATGGGACTTTAATGGGATTTTAATGGCATTTTAATGGGATTAATGGGTACCCTCTGGATTATTATAATCCCCAATAGATAGGTAGTATAATCCTCCAACTAATTATCAACCAACAGGGGTGTAGAAGCCTCTGAAAATTGGGAATAACCTCTGGTAATGACTAACAGTTTGCTATTGAAAATGGCCATAGAAATGGTGGATTTTCCCATGAGAAATGGTGATTTTCCATAGTTATGTTAGTTTGTCAGAGGGTAAAACGTCATTTTGGTTCAACCATAATGCCATTCACTGGATTGGTTGAAGGGAAAATCTACAGGAAACCATGGCCTTTACCATGAAATATAGGGGTTTCCTGTAAATTTTCCCATTAACCAATCCAATGACTTTTTGGTTCAAGCACAATGCCATGGTATTATAATGGGGAAAGCTATGGTATCGAACTTATTAGATGACGTTTGGGCAGCTATGGTATCGAACTACTACCTTCCTGGTAAACCACACTTTTCGGCATCTTTTTGGGGGTTGGTATGAGGGACACTTTACAGGAAACCATGGTCTTCATGAAAGCAATGATAGGGGGTTCCTGTGAAATTTCCTATCATCCAAGCCTGGGGGTGACTGAAAAATTATTTCTTCCTTATTATTCGTGGATATTCCAGATTTCCTGACAAATTTATGTGGGCATTTCGTGGCATTTCTTGATGATATTTGGTGGGTTTGACAGCAGAAAAGTGGATTTAATGGAATTGAATGACATTTTTCGGGAATTTGCCACGATATCGGATAGAATAACTAAGATGTGATTATAGTAGATGTGTGTGAGATGGTGGAAATTTTGATAGGTAAATTCATGAATGAACCACTGGATATTTGGCGACCAAAAAAAAAATGAAGGCTCGGCGTGGTCCAGTGCTAAACCAGAAGGTCGTCAGGGCAAGGGATTTGATACCGGACAGTATGAGGGGTGGATGGGATATCGATATCTATATGTATATAATTATGTATGTATGTATATATAAATATCTATCTATGTATATATATATATATATCTGGTCACCCCCCCAAGCTCTACCCCAATGATCCCCCAGTGAAGGTTTTACCTTATCTTTCCCATGGGCCCACGCTTGACTCCACTGACTCCAGTGTTAGCGCTATCTCAGCTGGCCTACTACATGACCACATCATACTGTGGGGACGATCTAACCAATACAAGTTGGTGCCCCCCGGACACAACGGCGACCACAAACCGCAACAGTTGGAGTTATTTGCATCAACTTAGCTAACAAAAATGAGTTACCCTTTGGTAAACTAACATAGCTCTGGATGCCATGGCCCAGTTATAAATGATTCACCTATTGTAAAAAGCTGATTTTCCATAGCTATGCTGGTTTATTGGAAGATATTGGAAGGTATACATGCCATTGTTTGCTGGTGAAATCTCCAGCGGTTCAAGCCGCGAAAAAAAAGGGGGCCGTCCCTCCGGCCTTGCTGGCTTCGATCTGCGCCACATGAGCTGCGGCTGACATAAAGAGCATGGCCTACCGTGGACATCGACAGGAGTTGATCTGACTATGGGTCTTGGTATGGCACGATATGGGGGTTTCCTTAAATGGAGGTATCCAAAAATGGATGGTTTATAAGGGAAAACCCCACTAAAATGGATGATTTAGGGGTACCCCTATTTCAGGAAACCTCCATATGTTGCTAGGGGAACTCATTCTGAACAGCATTCAAACAATGTTCCTGAGGATTTTAAGGGGATGTCTATATATTTCTTGGGGGTTCCGGATCATCCAATCCATAACCATCTCCCCATCTAGGTGGAGCCCAGATTTGATTTCCACCTTCACACAGATGGCCACCGCCATGGCGACAATGTCAAACCTCAGTTGAGCAGCTCAGGTGCGCAGAAGTCCCAAAGTCGATCTGCGCATCTGAAGAAAAGACGGATTTCATGGGATGTAGGGATTTCATGGTAAGTTATAAGTTATATACTGGGATTTTGACTGGAAAACCGATGAGATGGCTTTCCAAACGCCATTGTTTCATTGGTTGTTGTTGGAATTGCCATTGTGTTCCTATATATTAGGGTCAACCATTGGTTTGATGCTCTTGGAAGCCCAGAGTTTGCCAACAAAACAATGGGAGACTCACGGTCGAAAGCTGAAATTTGACTATCAAGTGTGTCTTCTACTGACACAGCAATGGTCGGTTGATGACTGAATTTGGCTTGGATCAGAACCCATGCAATAGCCTTGCTGTTCGTCCCAAATTAGCTGGGATTGATGAATGTTCATACCTCAATTCCCAATTTTGGGCCAACAAGAAGATAAGGATGAACACTCTCTCATTTCTTGGCAAACAAGCTAGCTGGAGACAGCAGCGTCAATTCACGTTTAAAACCACTCTTGTTTGATGATTAGTCCGGGGATTATACTACCCATCGTGTTGGGGATCGTCAACTCACCTGAGGCTCAAACAAGAAGGAATCCAAAAGAGTCGAGAAGAGCAGCACCTTCCAGCTGGTGGGGGACACAACCTTCCCTGGCTGGAAGTTGTTCCTCATTGGTTTTCATATGATACTATGTTTTAAATTTCAATATATTTCAACCCAAGGCGGTCAACGCAATTAATCTGGTTTTGACACAAACACACAAGTACTGACACCAGAGCCTATACTCAGCTCTGTGAAAGGAATCTATATCCTGTGTGGAATATATGGGATCTCAGTTTGATGAAGCAATACAGTAACCATTGCTAGGGGTCGGCGTCCTGTTTATGTGTTTGCTTGTGCTTTCAAAGAACTGTAGAGGTTTCATCCTACAACTACATTTCAAAACATCAAACACATCTGAGAAACAAACCCACAGTTCATCCATTGCCAGGGACACCACTACCAATTTGTGCTGCTCAAACAGCCAACCTTTCCTTGTCTTGCTTTCTGGGCTTAAAACCACGGCTTCTATACACTATTTTCAATGTAGATTCCCATGCAGCATACACGCATATCATTCTGCAACAACAGACACCGGGAATCACCAATAGTTGCAGGAACGTTCAAGTTGTCTTCCAACCGCTATGTGGCAGGGTCTTTGTTAGTCGGGGGAGGGTATCATTCAATTCAATATCTTTCAATCAGTCGCCTTACAGCAAACCCACAAAGCAAAGCGAGTCGCCCATGGAGTTAACTGCTGTGCAAGTGGGTTTTACCATGTTGCTATGTCAACCCAGGATTAACATAACTCCCCGCTTTACGAATAGTCGAGGTATGTTGAGTTGCTTACGGAAGGCTTTCCAAGGATCCACCAATGTTTGGTTCCAAGAGCATTTTGTGCTTTTGGGAGAACGGACACAGCGCTTCTTAGGTTTATCGCAAAGACATGAAAGGGGAAAAAAACATGAACAAATACACTTCTTTGGAAACCCAATTGCTGTCTTGCCACTGTCCAGATCCAATAAACAAATTGCAAAAGGCTGGTGGAATTTTACCGACAACATAGTGAAACCCTTATGAAAACTTGGTGAAAATCCGGTGAAAGCATGTGAAAACTCCGATGAAAGCTCCGGTGAAAACCCAGTGAAAACCCGATGAAAACATGGTGAAAACAAACCTGGTGAAATTATCACAACCTTGGTGAAAATGGCAATTATTCGAAAGAAGCCTGGTGCTCTTTTGTTCATGTTGAAAAATGCTTGCTGCAATCTGGACCAAAAATGGTTTGGACAAAACACTTCTTCGTCCTCCGCAACTAACCGCTACTTTGAGCGGTAACTTAACAGGGGTTCTGCCAAGTGACATCGTAATTTGTCACTGTTCAGGGGTTTGAAATTACAACTCACCTACAAGGTGAGGCCCACGTTTACGATCGCCAAGTTGACGCACTAATAACTTGGTTAACTAATGTTAACTATGGTTTATAGAGGATGTAACATGATGTAACTACAACCACTACAATGATTTTATGGATGTTTATCGGCTTTTATCGGCTTTATAAACCAATAGCTGGTAGGCTCCACCTCGGTATGACCAGGTGCCCCCCTGGGCGCCAGCAGGGCGAAGATGGCGTTCCACATGCCGAAGAGCTCCAGGTTGGCAAAGAGCCGCCCCAGATCGGGATCCTGCCAGGGGGCTGGAGATATAATGGATGATGGATAGGCCCCCCGCAGTGATGTGAACGTTTATCTATCAACCCCATGAATGTGTCTAATCAACCATTACCCTAAACAAAAATGCAGTTGAAACATCCCACGCAAATTGTGATGAAGTTAACTAAGTCAACCTCACGTAAACTAAGATAGATGTGGAACACCACTATTTGTAGATTAGTTTCTTAGGCTTTCCCCAACGGTTTTCCAAATGTTTTTTCTATGTTTTCCCTAGGGTAATCTGTTCTATCTGTTGGAGGTTGAATTGTAACTATGAACCATGTGGTCTTACATCACCAGAACTGAAGTCCCATTCAGAAATCATGGATCTGACAAGGTCGAGTCATTCCGGGAGTTCAGATTTGAACAAATCCAAATGTTAATCAAATCATATTGTAATATTCAGTTTATCTATGACATTTCTGATTAATCGGTCGGACAATACCGCACTTCTCTCCTCAGTAATCAGGAAGAGCAAGCCAACGATGAGCCTCAGTGCTATCTCACTGCAACAAGTGCTAAAAGCCATCCATAAAACCTGCAGCAACCCAACTGAGCAGTGTTCAAAACTCTCCGTCATTCCCTTTTAATCCTCGTTGCTCAAAAACAGGATTCCCAGTTCATGATGATCATCCCCAATAAATACAGTAAACAGAAGTAGCCCCTCACGCACGAACCATCAGGGGTTCTGTTGTACCCAAGCAGCGCCAAAGGTTGAGCCAATGGTGGCAGAAGAAACCAGACCTCGTAGATTTTGGAGCAGAGCACGGAAATCCCCGACCGAAATGCAGGTTTTAATGGGAAACTCATCTGTAAATGAGGGATTGTCCAGTGCCATGTTTGAGTACCGTAGTCCTGCAGGCCAATTGGATCTGAACATATTCTGAGAGGCGACCCAGTGGTCATCTTGGGCTGTATCCCAATGGTCTGTTGCTTGTATACTCATTTATCTGTCACATTCCCACTCTCACAAATTGAAGAAGGTTCCAATCATGATGATAGGTAAATCATGGGATTGCATTCTGCCTGCTTCATGAACTTCATGACATCCATATTTGGATGTGGGCCAAAATGCAACATCCCCAAAGTGGGGCAATTAGAATAGCACTGTAGTAGTCCAGTCAGTTTTCGTGTTATTCTTACTACTTGGAGGATCATCACTAAGCAAGTGGTCAATAATCGGGGATAGAAAAGTCTCCAAATCCTGGGAAATCCACTTGACAACTGGATGAACTGACCCCGGTTCCCAACCAGCTACTGAATGTGTTTTTTGCTCTCAAAGTAGGCTACCCTCTGGCAATAAAACACAGCAATAGAAATTCCCCCCCCAGTTTACTTCGATGATTTTCCTAGTTCAATGCCCCCCCTAGTGTATGGCATATTTACCAACATTTACCCCCCAGCTGACCAAATGTATAAGGACATATTCCATACATGGAGCATATATGGCCACAAAAAAGTTCGAGACATTTCCGAAAAAGACCACAACTCCTCAAAATGTTTGAACATGAAACATAATCATTTAGATAAAATGAGAAAAAATGACCCAGACCCCACCACTTTTCCGAAAACAAAAAACAAACACAACACCACCAGGCTCCATGGGGCGCATCCTGAGCTTCGGACCAGCCCCGCTGCAGCGCTGGTCTTGAAGAGGATCCAGAAGACCAGGCTGAAGACCATCAAATCGAAGGCCAAAAGGCACGTCAGGGACCTGACGGCTGCGGAAGTCATGGGGAGATGTTCTCCCTGGGGAAATCGTCAAGGAATAATATGTTGGTTACAACAAGATTAATCAGCTAATCCACTAATTCATCAAGATTATGTATCTGAATCATTACTTAATGCATAATCTATCAATCTTGTCAGGTAATTAACAATGATTTTTTTCCGATTTATAGTAGAATTAACACACTAGCGGGTTTACTGGTGAGGGGAAGTGGCTGGAAAGGTTGGGAAGTTTGAGATTCGGTTTGCATTTTTCATGGATTAATGTATGATGTAGAAATATGAAACCGCAAATCGGCGATGACCATGAGGATGACGATTGACAATGACCTGCAGCGAAAAAAACAAAGACAGATATCGATGGGCCAAGAATGCGGGAGGAACATGCACCTTTATGTTGCATGATGTATGTGTTTTTCACCAAATATGAACTATGCAATTGACATGACCAATCAAACAAAACTATTGGAGGTAAGCTGGTTCCACGCGCAGCGCCAGGCTGCAGGAATCGAAAAAAAACGCTGCGAACAGAAACAAGTTGATTTTTAGCGCGGGAAATCCATGAAAAGACCCATAAAGCACAATAAAATAACATCAACCGCTAATCTCAGTCTTTCATAGTCTCTTCCATGTGTATTTTCAGGTTTCAGCAAGGGTATGTTAATATCCCAACAAGTGAAACCAAACCGTTAAGCGAGCGGGCAAGCTAACCTTTTGACTCGATCCGCAATNAGCGAGGCTGGCCCATTTACCAGGGCACGAGGTTTACCCTCGGCCTACACCGTCGAAACTCTTTGTACATGAGGGAAAACACCAGCATTCGAATTTGAAGTAAAAATCCATCAAGTGAACTCTACAAAACGTCAACCTAGCGACCTCGCCATTGCTGCCACTCCGCTCTGCCGTGGTAGTACACCTTTTGGTACCAACGG
>BGPT01000145.1:437242-478909 GCA_003297045.1 Symbiodinium sp. clade C Y103 | reverse complement strand
CTCTCACTACTGGGAACTAGAATGGCAGTACGTCGCATTTGTCTGCGTAAACGTTTTCGAAAATATCGGTGGGCGGCATCCAGTAAAGATCTACACTGAACATTTCGGGTCAAGTTGAGCCACATATTCGGGGTTTGTTCAGCAGCTCGGCGTTCCTGCATAATTTCGTTGCATAATTGCAGCTACAAATGTCATAGAGATATAGATACTATAGATGTTCGGAAATTCAAACGTTCTCATATTTGAATGAGAAGTCTCTCACAAAATCCTTGTGCCCCAAAGTTTATCAAGAATGTGCCTCCAGTTGCACCGGAGTCCCGTGCCCCAAGCCAGTCACCGAGATCACCCAGTGGTTGGCCGCGATGCGACAATCGTCACCCGATTCCAAGGGCACCATCACCTCCTGCGGCCACGCAACGCCCCGCACACCCTGCTGCCGTTTGCCAGCCAAGGTCCGTCGCAGCTCTACCTGTGGCGTGGAACCGAAGAAGCCCAGCACCCCGCCCATGCTGGCCACCTCTGCTCTGGTGGCACCACTGACAGTGGTCCTCTGGGTGTTTCCCTCCCCAAAATCGATGATGCGAAAGATCGGCTCGTCCTTCTCCGCTGTGGTTTGGATGTGCAGCCTCCGCACGTGCCAGGGCCAGCAGAGTTCGTAGGTCCACCAGCCGTTTTGCACGTACTGACAGGTGCCTTCCAAAGGTTCCAGCAGGCTTAATACAGCGGCGGCCACATCCTCATCCACCTTGCAGCAGGCTCGAGTTTGGAGCCGCACAGCAAACAAATCCCCTGGAGGCCAGCTGTCATCGGACTGTACCTTTGAAATGCCAAGGCTAAAAGGCCATTGTCTCCTGGTCGGTCAGGGCGAAAGATGCAGAAAGAATATCAGATTCATCAGATTTCATTAGGATAGATCCACCTTTGCAATTGTCATCGTTATCTTATTCATCTTCTTCATCATCACCAACATCTTCTTCTTTTTCTTTGTTCTTCTTCATCATCCTCGTCTTTGCCATATTATATGTATCAATTTTATCACAGGTATCATCGTTATCATGCTTAGCATAGGCATAGATAGGCATAGTATGTAGTCTTTATCGTGTTTGTCATCTTCATAAGCTTTACCGTCATTATCTTTTTTTATATTTGTCGTCTTCATTGTCTTTATCATCCTTATCATCTTTGTCATCTTTATCACTCAAACTGTAGCTCTGTCTGACCCACACCCCAACCCTCTCCTCGGCATGGTTTCCGAACAGCTCCTTCCATCCTCAGCTGAGCGCAGCACGTTTTTAGGCATCTTGAAGGAGGTCTTAGGCGCACCACGTTGAATCCAGCGCAAGAACAGCGTCTGGCTCAGAACTCCCACCACCATTGCCAGGTCTTCCCCCATCTCCGTAGGCATCCAGACATGCTCCCCCAACATGCAGGGTACGGGCATCCTGCGCTCAGCTGTCCCTGTCTCCTCGGGCTGGCGGCAGGTGCAGTTCAGTATGGCATGCAGACCTGCCCCCAGGTACCGCTGCTCAAAACCCGCCATGCCCGCGCTGTCCAGCCGCTGCTGCCGCTGGGCCACACGGCCACCGATCGAGAGATGCGAACCTTGAACTTGTAGTCGGATGTAAATGATGTAAATGTAAACCCATCCAATCCCAAAAATGTATGTCAGACCCACCGGCATGATCCTAAAAAGTGCAAAAACAAAATGTATTGCTACCATCTATCCAGAAACCGATACACAGCTCAAAGTCCTGCTGATCGTCCGTCTGCCCTCGGACGCAATGCCCTTGCAGCCCAGCGCTGCGCAGTTGCGCGGCATAGGCGCGCCGGCCTCGGCCTTGCCCCAGACTGGGCAACTGACACTGAAAACGGCGGCCAGCGACTGAGAGGTTCACTGCAGCGGGAGTGTCATTCTGATGCTGCTGTAAGGCCTGGCTGGATGAGAAGTGAACCACATAGCTGCCGGACTTGGGTATAAGACCCAGCAGCAGCGGCCAAAGCATACGGGGCGACGTAGCGCATGGCAAGCTGCATGCACTGTGTTCAGCCAAGTTCGAAGGGAGATACCCAGCAAAATTGATCCCGTTGGGCTGGAAAACAGAAAAGCTGTTGGGTGGCTGCGTGGCAGTGGGAAGAATAGTTGTGCTACATTAGCTGTATTCATTCTCGTCAGGACGCTGCAGCCAAGGAAACCAGACAAGAACTCTGTAACTCCTACTTTTTTGCATTTTGTATGTGACATCTTTGACATCAAGATGCATATGAATTTGCTCAGGGTGGGCGCATACAAGTGTATACATGAATTGATCACTATATAATACATAAATAAATGAATAATCAATATATATATATATATAATTATATACATATATATATATATGTATATTTGTCAAGTAGCTCGGGCTTTGTAGATGTTGGTGCCGGGCATGCTATCAATTGTCAACATCTTCTGGAAAACGATTTGGTGATATTTGGTGTTACCGGTAAGCACTGTTGAGCCGTAGGTGAAAGCAGGCAGCATTTCAGCGGGTTTCCTACCTGATGTGTTGTGGCGCGGCACACCAACCAGATTCCTGAGCGCAGGTTCCACCTGACTGCGAATAATATACAGCGCTGTTCTTCTGAAATGTTCTCAAGCTTTGACTTTTTATGCCATTTTTGCAGGACCAAATTCATGTCTTTCCGAACCTTCAGTTTCATGGACATCCTTTAGACAATTTGAGCCAAACAAGATTTTTAACATGTTTTGATTGGGAAACTCTCGCATTGTTGGGGCTCATGGCCTGCGCAATTCCCGCCTGCGCAAACCATTGTTCAACTCCGAGGGAGAGACAGCACCATTGCCATTGGTGTCTAGAAACCTCAGCTGCTGAAAATCGCTGATCCAAGCAGCGTCTGGTGCAAACAAAATCCTCCAGCTGAATTCCAACATATTCCGAGATTCCCTTCAAACATCTTACGAACCACTGATCACGGATCTGTTTTGGATGGTTTGATCCCAAACCCTCCTTAACATTCCTTTACCAGTTTTCAATCACACTGATATCTTTGCACTGAATCGCTGCATGGGAAGGCAAAACCAACTCTTCATCGTTGCACGACGAGTAGCCGAAAGATTTCAACAGATCGGATCTTCCTGGCGGCCCCAGGGTGATCCGTCTGATCCATCCAATGGCTTCCTTAAAGTGACTACCGACGGCCCAAGTCTCCAATCTGAAGTGGACTGGTACTCTACGTTCAACAAACACACGGAAATCACTAGAGGTCTATAGGTTTACACAATCTCAAATCTTGAGGAACTCAAGTACATATTTGCCGGATGGTAGGTATGCCAACCTATCCAACTCATTGCTACACTCCCAAACTGTACAACTTGTTTGGTGCGAAACCTCCTGAGCAACAGAATGGTTGCCTTCCCGCAGCACCTTCGGTTCAACACGCCCTTGATCTTGGCCATAATGACGTCGCTGGCTGTCATGGGTTCTAACCTCGAGGTAACATGACTTGACAGCGGCGTTCAGTCAGGAATGTGGTCTGGCCAACTTATGTTGGAAATATCTGGGAAGTGGTGTATATCTATCTATCTATCAATCCAATCCAATCCAATCCAATCCAATCCAATCCAATCCAATCTAATCTAATCTAATCTATCTATCCATCTATCTATCTATCTATCTATGCACATATACACATGTGTGCATGTATGTATAGATGCATTTGCTATATACATATGTGTGTGTGTGTGTTGTGTATCTATCTATTTGTTTATGTACGTAATTTTCTGTTGAAATATTCACCTATGTATCTATGTATCTTTTTATTTATCTGTTTACTTATGCATCTATTCATGTATCTATTTGTTCTATTTAGTTGCTTATTTACCTATACTTATACATTTATTTATTCATTTAGTCAGTTAGTGTGTTTTGTATTTATGATGTGTATACATATATACATATATAATTATATGGACAGATGGAATGCCCTGGTCAGACTGTTCTATGATTTGATCAGCCCTATGCCATGATGCATTTGTAGAGTTTGCACAGAGCCAAACTCATTGGCATTGCCGAGTGGTTTATCAACCCCCAACCATTACCGGAGACAACGAGATTGTAACTACATTCAGTCTTTCAAGGGGAGACCTTTTTCTCTCCGCTTACGGCAAAGATTCCTCCAAGCACCGGCAAGAAACCTATCGCGCACACTGCTTAGATCCACCTCTTAGAGTCCGACCCGTCCGACCCGGGGGATCATCTCAGTTGCATCCGGGCGACTGCTTGGGCTGTCTGCGATGGCTGTTCATTCGTCCTCAGCGGAAGCCCAAGTGTTGGTGGTTTCGATTGCCACCCCAAATCATAGACATCATGTGGTCTACAAAGACATTTTTCATAGGATGCCCATTCAAAACACCTACCAGTAAGTCCCAGGCATGAAACCTCATTTCTAGCTGCACCTGAATTTCATATAACTATACTATACATATATGTATGTGTGTGTGTGTGCGTGCATGTTATGTCATGTTTATAGCTATATTTATGTGCGGGAAGTGCCACTTCTGTCGAGCATCTCTCCCGCTCGGTCAGACACCCGTGCCGATCTTCACCTGGACAACTGGGGTGCTGCAAGGGACCCAAGGAAAGGGGGCATCGTCGTCCTGAGATTTCCCCACGAGAAGAGTTGGAGAACATGGGATGTCTTAAACGCTATGACAAAAGCGACTGATCCATCGATGGGGATCAAACGAACGAAAATTGGGAGTAGAACTATTTGGTGCCATTTGTCATATCTATTCATACATATCCATAAAGAATATACATAACTATACATAGGTATATATATATATATACATAATTACATTACATTACATTACATTACATTGCATTGCATTGCATTACATTACATTACATTACATTACATTACATTACATTACATTACATTACATTACATACGTACATAGATGTGTGTGTGTGTGTGGCATGCATGTACGCATTTATCTCCCCCTTTTCGATATTTCACAAGGGCTCTTTAAGACCCGATCGCTCGGCACCTGCAGATCCACTCGTCGTGTGGATGTTCACCAAAACAGGCGGTGGAAATCACTGGAGAACTCGTGGAAATCCATGATTTCATTGGATTGGTTTAAGGGAAAATCTTCAGGAAACCATGGTTTTTCCCATCAAATATTGGGGTTTCCTGTAAATTTTCCCATTAACCAATCCAATGATGATTTCCATCATGAACAGAAACATCATAAAAATATCAAAGACATCTCTGAAACACCATGAAATTTCAAATGTTCATTTTCCCAGGTGGATCATCATCAGTTTCTGGTGATTCTTTAGCAGTCTTCAACCACCAGAAGGTCCTCGGGCTTGAGTCGAGGCACTGGGCAACCAATCGCCACGTTTGAATGTTATCGTGTGCCCTTCGGACATGGCGTCATCCTGGAGTGGTGTCAGGTGCAATCTTTGCTTAGCAGCTTAGCATCATCTCTTCAAGGCTGTTTCTATGTGTTCATCGCCGGCATCAGCCTCACATATCATCATCATCATCATCATCATCATCATCATCATCATCATCATCATCATCATCACCATCACCATCATCATCATCATCATCATCATCATAATCATCATGATGGACATCGACATCAACGACAACACCAATACATCGAATATGGCAACGATAGTGGCAAACCATTGTTGACATCATCCTTATACCCACCTTGCTCAGAAGCCACTGGCCGATGCCCAGCCGGCTCCTGTGAACCCTTGTGTGCAGATGGGACTTGCCTCAGACAGGAAGCATATGAGCTATCAAGATGGCCCATGCAACACGGAAAGGCATGCACTTGAACTGCATGCACGTGGGATATAAATTTGTGTGTGTGTACATGTGAATGTGCATATAATTATGTAGATGTAAAAGTGTACACACACACACATGCATGTATATATATATATATACGTATATGTATACTATACACAGTTGGGTAATGTTGGGTCAAAATTGGATACACAAGAAAACTTAATGCTGGAACTATGGTCCGCAGGTCTAAAACTTGTCACCCACGGTCACCGTGCCAAGCTTGCACCAAATCCAAGTGACCAGTCAACAACTTTGGGTTGCTGAGGCTTTGTGGACGTCCGGGTCAACCTCATTTCCAGCTGCCTTAGCTATCTGGCTGGTGTGCAACTGCTCCTTTGAGGGGAAAAATTTAGATATTTGGCAAAAAAATGGATTCTGCCCTTTTTCATGGTCCCATAAGTATGGAAACATCCGTAAGCATTGACCCATCGCCATTGAAATTCAGAATTCATAGTATCCAGGGCTGCCCGCTTCGAGCACAATGCCTCCCAACCCTCTTGCCTTGACCTGTGGTGATGGTAGCCCCACCCCAAGCAGAAAAAAACAATCGGGAAAAAATTGCTGTAGATCGAGGTGCTGACTTTGGACTGTCCCTGGCGAACATCCCAAGTATGCCCACTGAATATTGAGGGATCCATCTGGCCCCTTACCCTTCCTTTGGAGGTCAGCCAAATCCAAGTGTCTTCAGCAGGATGGCTCCCTGCTCGTCCTGCAGCTCAAGGTCGAATGCGTGAAAACCGCCCAAGAATTAAATCCCCGAAATAAAAAATCCAAAAATAAATAGATCCAATCCAATAATGAACCAAGGCTTGGCTCAGGGAGGGGAAGGGATTCGTTCCGTTCCGAAATCAGGCATCCAAAGGCAAATGGGCGCTGTGTGGCCCAAGCATGGGGCACCGGCACACAAAATTGGTCCTGTATTAATGCCAAACCATCAAAGTCCAAGGGGTCAAATCCTTTTGAGCTATACGGAGATTCTTGACCCCATTGGATGGTTTTAACTTCTAAGCATCCAATTTTGCATAGACAGACCATGAGGCCAACAAACACCAGAATTGGATCAATATGATGAATGGAAGATTTACAGGAACCATCCCACTTTCTATGGTTAAAAGATGTTGACAGTTAAAAATCAGAATCTCCTAACTTCTGGAATGGGATGGTTCCTATGGAAATAACTTATCAAAAATCAAAAATCATCATAAATCATCATCAATCATCCCATTGGATGTTTCCTAACTTAGCATTTTTCCAGGCCTTGTCCAGCACGCTCAGCAGTGCATCGAAGCGTTCATCTGACAGCGCAAGGCCCAGAGCTGCCAGCCCCCGGCGAAAGCTGAGCGGTGTACATCGACGCTGGGCCTCGGATGACCCTGGAAATCTTAGATGTACATGGCTGGTGCTTAGTAGGGAATGATATAGTAATGATATAGTAGGGAACGATGTTGAATGATGTTGAATGGTTAAATGATTGAAATCTCACTGGAGTGGGATGATTGTTGAAAATTATCATAGACCAATTCCCCATTCCGTAAGCACCAGGAAGAAATGGAGAGTGTAGAAGTATAGATATGGAATGCCTAGATTTTTCCTGGATGTGCACATGCGTAAGATGAAGTGCCTAGATTCTTAACTTGTCTGGATGTGTGGGTTGTGTTTATTTGTACGCACAAATATGAGTGTACATATACATGTATATATATACACACACACGCAACCTCCCCCCCTTCTGCCCCAGCTCAACGACATTGTTTGTCTGTAGATATATCATACAACTGAAACATAAGGGATCAAATCCCCCACCCCATCTGAACAAATATGTTGAATGGTTTGCCAACTTCCACTTGAAGATGAAGATGAAGATGAAGATGACGATGATGATGATGATGATGATGATGATGATGATGATGATGATGATGATGATGATGATCACGATCACGATCACGATCACGATCACGGTCACGATCACGATCACGCCACGGTCATTGCGGGACCGGGGCAAAAGGCCAGGGTTTGCCGTGTACATATATATATATATATATATGTATATGTATATGTGATATGTATATATTGCATGATATTGCATATATATATATATAGAGAGAGAGATACACACACATACACGCATGACAAAAGTCATTAATCATTGAAAAAACGACTGGTGGTCCATGCATCACCTGCCGCCCGGCCGCATCCGGGGAGAACTTCTGGAGCAGCTCGGAAGCACCTCCGGGAGGGATCGGCGCCCCAGCAAAACTGTGGCGCGAGCACATGTATATCATGTATATATCTTCAAGTGTCTGTCTGTCTATCTGTCTGTCTATCTATCTACCTATCTATCTACCTATCTATCTACCTATCTATCTACCTATCTATCCATCCATCAATCAATCAATCCATCTATCTATTGATCCATCCGCACACCCATCGATCTGTCCGTCGATCTATCCATGTATCCATCTATTGATTTTTCTATCTTTCAATCTTTGCTTCTCTCTATGTGCCCGGATGTAAGATCGGAATATATCGGAATTTTCTCTATGTTTGGTGGCCAAATACCTGAAACCACCCAGCACTTCGGATGGCCCCCAGCGACCCACGGACCCAGCGCCGGCACCGATCTGCGTCCGGTTCAAGGTCTCTCGGAGGCTTCGCACCACCTCGTGAGCCGACTCCTCCTGGAGGTGCATCCCAGTATAGCAAGAGTTGAGAAGCCACAGAGAGAGAGAGATTTATAGATATAATGTGGGTAAAACAATAATAAACCACCCATTTGGGAATGGTTTATACCACCCATCTATGGTGATTTTGGGGA
Organism: Symbiodinium sp. clade C Y103; assembly: GCA_003297045.1. Lineage (NCBI taxonomy): Eukaryota > Dinophyceae > Suessiales > Symbiodiniaceae > Cladocopium > Cladocopium sp. clade C. The sequence continues at coordinate 470,223 of BGPT01000145.1, read as the reverse complement.
TGGTTTATTATTGTTTTACCCACATTAGATTCATTATGATATATCTAGATGAATGAATACTCTGTACAAATGAATTGTTATTGACCACATGCAAACTGGCCAATTTTGATACACGTCCAAGCTGGAACCAGAAAATGGCCACTAACCACATGCCAATTGGGCTGGACATCCAAGCTAGAAACCAAGAAGTGGCATGTTGGTATGGGTCAACTCCTTCAATTGTGATGTTCACAGCAAAAAGCAGAAAATAGCTGCCAATTGAATGGAGGTTCACTCCCCATTAATTTCAATCAATCATACGTCTTGTCCCATCCAAATACAGTATCCATTTCACCAACCCTGGCTCAAATCTATGTTCTTGGGGTCCGGGAGAAAATTGAGGGACGTAGTGGGACCGCAACCTTCACACACCTGAAAGCAATGGCATGTGTTTGTTGAACATCCGATCAGTTGCTCCCCGGCCAAAGCGGTCCTCCATGGCGGCCGTACCCCACAAATGCAGCTTGAGCCAGGAAATAAATGACAATGCAGGTCAAAACCCATCGGTCAGACTGCGTCGGTGATTCACGCCAAAGAAAAAAACAAACAAAGATTCCCAAACTGAAAATTGGAGCTTAGTCTTCCAACAGACCCATATCATCCCATATCCATCCTGAACACCTCCAACTGAGGACCCGAACCCCGAAGCCATCCACCTGCTGTTGGAAGCCGGCCATGGGCTGCATCTGCTGCATGGGCTGCATGGGCTGCATGGGCTGCATCTGCGCCATGCCCATGGCCTGCATGCCCATGCCGGGCATGCCGCCTGCAAGCTCAGCCGATGGGGGTTCACCACAATGAAACTGGCTAGAGCGATCCAGAATGGATAGTGTGAGGTAACCAGATATATAATACATTATATATATATAATATATATAATATTATTTTTAATCTCAAAAGCTTGTTTTTGGTGGGTTCCATGTGGAATTTCAGGCACCACTGCACACATCGTGCGAGATACCCACAGCAGCTTTTCTTGCAGTCTCGATGGTTGATACCGCGGTGGATTCAACCAGCACTGCCAAACAGGATCTGCCGTCTTTCCTTCGCGTTCCCTGGAGCATTCATCACCAGCAGCAACATCTTCATTGCCAGCATCACTACTACGCATGCTATGTATCAGCATCTTCGTCAATATCAACATCATCAATTCTTCTCATTAGTGCCAAACCCCCATCACCATCGGTTCAGTTCTATCTCCATGCTTTAATGTGATAAACCCAATCATTCATTTTGAATTGGGGACAATCTTATCGCCCATTTCTGGTACACTTCTGGATGGTTTCCACTTGGGTTTCCCCCCACCAAACAAGGCCCCCAGGTGCCTATGAAGCCACTACAGGAGCTGCCACCTACGCCGAAGTTGCCGCAGCCCATGTCGCCTTGGGAAATCCAGGGTGGTGGGGTGCTGCCCAGGTTGTGGCGGTGTAAGGTGATGACTTTTTTAATGATGATTGCTTCTGATATCAGTGTTAAGATATCATATTGCATCATGATATCTTGTTACAGTATATTATTCTATCGGCATTCTATTCCAATCTATTCATATTATCTTGCTTTGTGTGATATTAAATCATACTATGCTAAATAGAAATTCTATTATAAATCAGATTGTATGATATGATATATGATATGATATGATATGATATGATATGATATGATATGATATGATATGATATGATATGATATGATATGATATTGTATCATCTTACATCATATTGCATTATGATTTGTTCTATTACATTTGGTTTTGCTGTAGCATACAGTATTACAGTATGTTTTATGATATTAAACTATGGCTATATTATATTGTATCATGCTGTATTATATTGTATTCGATAACGCTATAGTATATCATATCATATTGTATACGCACACTTATATTGTATACTTATACCTATATATATATATGCATACGTATACTTTACATACAGGTATACGTATATGTATACTGTATACTTAAATGTGTACGTATGTGCATATGCATATGTGTATATGTGTATCTATATGCATCTGTGTATGTATATGTTATTGTATGTGTACATCTGTGTGAATATGAATATGAATATGTATTTGTATTTGTATATGTATTTGTACATGTACATGTATGTGCGTGTATGTGTATGTGTTGAGTCTGTAAGTGCACAGGTGTATGTATAATTATGTGTATATATATATATGTGTGTGTGTGTGCGCATATGCATATGCGTATGTATATATATATGTGTGTGTGTATGCGTATGGGTATGTGCATATGTATATGCATAGTAAGTGTATGTATATGCATATGCATATACATAGCTGCATACGCATTGATCGCGATAGAGATGATGACAATGATGAGGTAGAGGAGGAGAGGGAGGAGGAGAGGGAGAAGGATGTTTGCACAGTTGGTGGGATGTGGGTATCGCAATGCTGATTGGTTAAAGTATGAACTGTTGAGATTGAGATGCCTAGCTATGGCTTTCACACCATCCCATACTGAACGTGATTCATTCGGCAAAGCCTGCAAATCAAGAAATGTCATGACTAGAGTTGGTAGAGTCGGGCAACTAAAGCATTGTTCAACAGTCACCTGCACAACAAAAAAAGAAACGTCAGCCAATCATAGTTTATCTCGGGGCTTGTGGAGGCTTGTCGGCATTTCGACCCGTATTACACCAAAAAAAAGTACAAATATGACAAAAATTGTTGTTCTCTGGTTCCAAATTCTGACCATTCCACACTGCAGCCCGATGGCAACCGCCGCATCCGCAGCAGCCACCGCAGCTGCAGCCGCAGCAGCCGCCGCAGCAGCCTCCGCATGGGTCGCAGCAGCCCGCACAGCAACCGCCGCAGGGGTCACAACAGCCGCAGCAACCGCCACAGCCGCCACAACCGCAACAGCCACAGCCAGGGCCTGGGTCAAAGCCATCCAGCTGGGTCATGGCTTGCAAGTGGGTGAGCACTGGCTCTGGATCGCAATCACCTTAGGCCTTCACCGCAAGCTGCCACAGCACAGCCACCCTTGCCTCCTGCTGAGCTGTGCATTGCAATGAGAAATCCTTCTGTTGAAAATTGAAAAGGAACATCGCATGTAAAGGAGGATTGTCCATTGCCTGAATGAAGGGTACCCAAAAACCCAAGGGGGTTCCCTGTATCTCAACACTTGCATTTGAAGCAAGGTGGCTGCAAAGACTCTCCTCCTTTGTTAGGCCTCAGTGCCAGCCGCTCTGCTGGGTCCTTTGGGGCCCTGGGGGTGCTTTTGGGAAGTACTGCAAGCGGTGTGGCATGCCCAAAACTTCAAACATCTATGTACTTGCATCTATCTAGCATGGCCAGGGATGGCACCCTCCGTCAAACAATGCCTGGGTATTGAATCTGTGGAACATTTGCAGTGAGCCGCATGGTGTGTTGGTCCAAGGGGTCGTTCCATTGGGGGTCATGGAGGCACCCTCTGCTCAAAATCTCAAGGATGGAAAAGTCACAAGAAACATTATGGGCAGAGATAGATGGTAGACATGCAAAAAGCATGGCCGGCTGTTGAGCCCAATTTGGATGGTCAAAACCTGTGATAAGACTTGTAATCTGGTTTTTGGTGGCAGCAGCTGTGATTTGTGTGGCGCAAAATATTGCCATGAACCCAACGATTCACTGCAGCCCCAGTGACGTGGGTCTGTCAAAGGCTGGGGCAGCGATGACGGTCTGGCCAGGCCTGAAAATATGGTCATGGCAGGGCCATACGAACGAGCTCCCATCGCTCAAGGCTCCTCGACATGTCATGGAATCTGAGGGCCCGGCTTGACCTCGTGCTGCTGGTTGGCCACTACCGAGGATGCCTAAAAATCGGGCTGTGATTCTGTTGGGATGGGGATGACTGGGCACGGGACAATGGAAATGATGGGATATATATATATATAATTACTATAGATTTGATGTTGGTAGAATAGTCTGACCAATTTCCACCCATTCTGAATTACATTTTGAGAAAATGCACGGAAATTTCCCAAGCGTTTATATAAGAAATGTGCAACCTCTATTGTTTGTCATATTATTCTGGGCGCCAGAATCCGAGGCTTAAGATCCGCTGATTTCCTGAATCATTCCAGATGGATAAGACTTGAAGCAACGTCACCACTCCGCACACCACCTCTCCGCCTCTCCGCGGCACGATTCTTAGGATTCTGGCATTGTTCGGATCCTTGTAGCTCACAAAGGCAATGCCCTTATTGCCTGGGGGCACCTCAAGTCATGCATAGCTGTTCAGCTGGATGGTCCCAGCATCGTCCAAGGGAACTCTTGGGTCTTGGGGGAAAGCATCCCCGCAAACATGCAATGAAGAAGCCAACCTGAATTTAAGAAAGGATGGATAAATCGAAATGTTCTACTGTAGACTTATATGTGTGTATATTTAATCTAGACTCTAGACATACATGTACGCACATGCAGCTTGAAATAGTCCCCAGCACCTCTGACCAGAATTTGCGGGTTGCATTCAAAAGACTGATCTGCCAATGTGGCCAGCGGCAAATGGGACTTGATCGATATGAGTCGAAATTGAGAGCCCAAAAAAATTACATGAACCTTCTGTATCATATAGGCTTGACGAAATGATCTCCCAAAGCCGGTCCCAGCTGTCCAGTAATGGCTCCACAATTCAGAATCAGTGACCCCAAAACACCAGCAGGAAAATCGTCTTCCAAATTCCAAAGCCATATTTTCGCGAAATTAAGGAGTGGGAGGCCCTTGGTGTCAGCTCTGGGAAGCCCGCATAGCAATCCGAGAGCTCACCAAATCTGCAAAAGTAAGCCTGCCGCTACGGGCGAATGTTGTGAGGCTCGAGGCCAGACCCATTGCCTAGGGTTGTCCCGAGCATAGCAGGGTTCTATGATTTCTATTTGCAGTACAGGATCCCCCCTGCTGATCAAACCTGGCACTGAAAACATAACGTTCCTCTACACAATCTATCCCACTCAAAATCCTGATTTCCCATGGCCAGCTTTGAAAAAGCCACTGCTGGAACCTGGCCAACTGGTAGTCTCTTGGCACCCCAAACCATCCAAGACCTTTTTTCCGCAGGTCAGCGCGAAGCCCACCGGAAAGGCACGAATCTACAGCTACCGATCTACAGCTGCCGAGGTTGGAAAACTACTACCATACTGTAGGACCATACTTGACGTGAAATGCCAGTGGATGTTGAGGTCTTTGGCGGCAGTATGGCCCAAACATGGCCATCCCCAGTGAACCATTTGGGAATGGGTCAAGACCTATTAGTAGCTATTTTATATAATGGGATGAACATCCATTTACCAGCTATTTTGATGTTCACTAGGTACCAGGGTTTTGACTCATAGCCATTTTAAGGACCTTCCATGCCAGTTTCCAAATGCAGTAGAGGCATTTGTGGCGACTCCCCACAAAAACTATGCCAAGATTGGTTTTTCAGGTTTTGGCCCTGAAGAGCCTAAAGAATACCATTTAACTCGGTTGTCCACCAAAAATTGGCATAGTTTGGGATCTCTATGGCTGGTATCGCTGGTCCAACAACTGTCTGGACGACCAAAGGAGGGTTCAGGAGAAGTACTTCGACATTCACCCCAAATTTTGAAATATATATTTTTTTTTTTGCTCAAGGCTCAATGCTGCATGAATGCCGCGGCCTAGCAGATAAATTCAGCTGAAAAAGGAGTCCCACTGGTGTCCCACTGGGCCGTGTGAAGGGCCAGGAGAAACAAAGAAACACAAACAAAAGCAAGCGATTATCGAAGATACTCGAAAAATCACGCCAAAGCTGAAAGGAAATTGAAATAAGATCACAAGCACTTACGGTCGTGGGACATGGTCAGGACCTATGTACTCTCCAAAAGCGTGGCAGACCATGCTATGACAACGATGGAGGAATGGTGCATTGACACTAGCCTCTTCATCGAATGGCATGCTATACAATGCCTGCTCAGTCGCGTGTGCCAAAGCGGCACACAACGCAGGAGGGTACTCTTTCAGGTGAGCGGTTTTGAACTCACCTCTAGTGCTCTTGCCAATATTGACACCCCTGGGTAGATCTGGACAAACACGCCAACGGGTCAAATGGACAGGCAGCGTTGGAAGATTCACAGCTAAGATTTCTGTCGGCTTCGGACTATCGGCTCCCAGGAGCCCCTGTGCAAACCGANCAGGCAGCGTTGGAAGATTCACAGCTAAGATTTCTGTCGGCTTCGGACTATCGGCTCCCAGGAGCCCCTGTGCAAACCGAACACGACAGATTCCCGGCAGAGTGAAAATCAACTGTACTAGAGGGAGTTTCCAGATAGAAGGTAAAGACTCCTCCTCTGGCTCCGCAGGGTGCTCTAGGATACCGGTCATTTGCTGCACAGCCAGCTCTACAATGGCTTCCAAACAAAATCCTAGAAGATCGTTGCCATCGGCAACATGGCTAAGCTCTCGCAGAGTCAAAGCCTCAAAGCCCCACAGAAACTCAGAAGAGCGAACTGGTCTCGGCTGGCGACGTGCTCGGTCTGGTAGATCAGGATGTAGGTCGACACCCCTCGCCCTCGACCAAGTAGCGCAGGGAGGCCCGCCCAAAAAGCCATGGACAAAGCCATCCCGAATGCCAGCAAGCCAAAAAGTTTGAATCCCTGGGTCGCTCAAATTGCCGTACTCCTTGTCAATTACCACATCAAGGGAGACCACATGCAGTAGGACCCCCTCCGCCTGAGCAAACAAGGCATCAAGGTACCACTGATAGTCGCCGACCCTGCGCCTACCCGAGAATGCATGCAAAATGACTCGATCGCGACCGACCTTTCTGGGAGCAGAAACATAAGGTTGCCATGGAATCTCTGCAGCCAGAAGCCCATCGCACCAGGTTTCATAGTGATGCAAAGGGTCAGAAGCCGGGCACAGCGGCTGGTCCTCCGAAATCAGAAAAGGCCAGGAGTCTGGGTTCACAAGGCGAGCACAAAGATCACGCAAGGCAGCTAAGTCCATCTGGAAGATCTCAGCAGTCTCCGCATCAAGTTGCTCATCAAAAACTTGCAGGGTCATGTNATCACGCAAGGCAGCTAAGTCCATCTGGAAGATCTCAGCAGTCTCCGCATCAAGTTGCTCATCAAAAACTTGCAGGGTCATGTGGCATTGTGTCCAGGATATCGCAAATCGACGGATCACAGTGCATAAAGTCTGAAAAGGATCCTCACCAGGGGTGCGATCAGCTAATCCATCCACAAGCGCAACCAAGAGGTCAACAGATTCAGGGGTGGCATCACCAGGTGCAACAGGTTGTTGGGCAGGCCCTTGAGTCTGCTGCGGTGGGAGAGCTCCATCATGATTGCGATCTTCAAGACGCGCATGGCTCGATCCAATGCCACTGCCAGGTTGAAAGCGAAAACCTCGAGCCCATAGGTCACGTCGGCATCGCCCAGAGTTGCGTAGATGTAGCTGCATCTTCGTGGTCGTATGAAATTCTTTCCTGCAACAGGAACACCAAGTGTCCCCAAAGAGTCGGCGTACAGCTGCAACATGGCCATGAACTTTGAAAAGATGGGCTCCTTCACCTCCACGAGAACGGCAACGAAGCCCACATTGCATGCATCCAAAATGGCCAGCCCCAGGAGTCTCACGCTGATAAGCCGGCTCCGGAACCGCAGTGGTGCCAGTATCCTGCAAACGATGAAGGATGCGATCATGGATCTGGGCCACTCGGCGCTGGTTGCTCCGCTGTTGGACTGCATGTTTAATGGCACGGTTGATGAGACGCTTCCAATACCCAGGATGTTGGCAAATGAGGTAATTCCATTGCGCAAAATGACATCGAGGGTCCTGCAATGACGTTGACCGATGGAGCTGATGCCACATCCATAGAAAATCATCACGGACAAGAGTGAGCCATTGGTCATCCAATGCAAGAAGTCCCCATTCTGCTGACGCGCCGCAGCGGTGCAACGTGGCAAAATACCGAAGACGTGCTCTACGCAAAAGCTCTGTGGGTGTGGGCAACGCCAAAGTCTCAAGAATGGCATCCTCTGTGAGTTTGTCATCAGGTCGTGCTCGCAAGAGGCGCTTGTAGAGCTTGATAATGCCAGTATGAACCTTGTGCTTGGAAGCTGCAGCCTCAAACGTCCAAGATTCTGCTCCANTCAGGTCGTGCTCGCAAGAGGCGCTTGTAGAGCTTGATAATGCCAGTATGAACCTTGTGCTTGGAAGCTGCAGCCTCAAACGTCCAAGATTCTGCTCCATATGTCAAAGCACTGCACACAACAGAATCAAAGAGTTGGATGCGGGATTGCAAACTCAGCTTGGGGTTGCCATAAAGAAGTCGGCGCTGCTGGGTGAAGGTCTGATGCGCCACGGCAATGCGCTGGTGGGCCTCTTGACGTTGGTCACCACCATGGTGAATGATACCACCGAGGTGCTTGTAGCGTGAAACCACTCGGATGTGGTAAGAGCCATGTTCCCCAAGGATAGGGAAAAGTTGACCACCATGAGCACCATAGTAGCGCTGCTTCAAGCTTCGAGAGCCTGCGCCACGGAGGGCCAAGACCAGCTCTGTTTTACCAGCTGCAAGGTTCGGAGTCATCGCAAACTCGATGCAGCGATCAATCAGCAAACCCGAAAGTAGACCAAGCTTGCGGATCACCTCTGCTGCAGAATCGGCAGCCACTGGGATGGCAAGATCATCCATCCAACAAGGTCCAAGAAAGTGGCGTGTAGAGCCATCGCCAGATTCCAACGGACATGCAGTGAAAGGATCAATTGCACCACAGGCTGGATAAGCTTCCAAAAGATTGAGTGCTGAATACTGCTGCTCCAGATCTTTGAGGACACGGCTCCAGAGATATCCAAAGACAGTATCAGCGAAGCAGTCGCCAGGACGACTTCCAGCTGTGGTTCTGCAGTAATTGTTGGTCTGACCATCAACAACGAACCATGTATCGGTGTGAATGGCTGTGATGCAGTTCCTCAGGTGATGAGGTAGTCCAGCAAGTTCAAGTGAGCAAGGCTGCTGAAGATGTGCATGGAGGTCTCCCAAGATAGATTCTGGTAGCTGAAGACGACGTGCTACAGCGGCAATATCTTGGTCTGTCCATTGAGAATGCAAGGCCAACGGCCTCAAAACTCTGTAGNACGACGTGCTACAGCGGCAATATCTTGGTCTGTCCATTGAGAATGCAAGGCCAACGGCCTCAAAACTCTGTAGAACGCCTCCTTGAGGTCCAAGAATATGATGCCACAGGAACGACCCAGGCGCTTCTGCAATCGGAGAAAGCTGCGCAAATGATGCATGCCGAGAGAAACTGGCACGCCTTAGCGGCCTCCCAATTGTTGATTCTGGAGGTAACACTCATAGAGCGTGGCCTGGTTGGACCGTAATGTTCTGTGGAGGCACTTGCCGATCTGGGATGACACCAAGAGACTGCGATAGGAAGCACAGTCTTCCACAGGCCCTTTGCCTTTGAAGGCGGCCGTTAGCTTGCCCCCTTTGTGGGGTAGTGCCTCATGCCCATGCAGAGCCATTTTCAGCAACTGCGAATACGTCATTCTGGCAAGCTCCTTGGCATGGGTTTTGCAGAGTTCAGGTGGGACCTGATCCATGCCCATAGCTCTTCCAGCTCGGACACGAGCATAAGCCCTCTCAAGGTCACAGAGGGTCGGCAAAGCAGTGATGTCAATGTCGAACTCCTCCAGCTGAAAGTGCTGAAGGTTGCTAATCCATCCTTCGCGGAGCTGCTGAGGTGATACCACACTGCCGCCCTCCATGTTGCAGAAGAAGTCTGCCCAGCGTCTCTGGAGTTCAGCACTGTTGCGACAAATGGTGCCATCATCCGACTTCAGCATGGGGAATGGTTTCTTTTTGAACTTTTTCGGATTGGTGNCTGGAGTTCAGCACTGTTGCGACAAATGGTGCCATCATCCGACTTCAGCATGGGGAATGGTTTCTTTTTGAACTTTTTCGGATTGGTGGGACCTTGCAAGCGATGAATGGTCTGGAGAATTTGGCCTGAACTTGCATCATGCGGCAAAGCTTCAAGGCGTTGCTGCAGAAGAGCGTGTTTGGCCCTACAAAGCTTCGCACGAAGGTCTCGGGCAGCAACAGTGAGCTGACAATGACAGCGAAGGGTACGACACAGCAGCGTGGTGTAGTAGGCCCGATTCTGCTGGATCTCCTCTTCATTGACAGAAGGATGGCGCCAGGCTTTCAAAGTCGCAAACAGGAGCTCAAGTTTCTGTCGCCTACGAAGGTCCTTGAGACTGGCACGTAGAGTAAGCTTTTGCGAGCGCAACTGCCATGTGTCATCATCAATGTAAGGCTTCTTGGGTTGGACCTTTGGCACAGGATGAGCCTTGGACAGTGCACTGGTGACATGGTTGGTGAATCGATCAACTTGTCCTTCAATGTCACAAGACCAGGGCTCGACCACATAGTCAACCAAAGCAGGCCGCAAACTGCCAGAGCTGATGTCATTGCGGTTGAAGGTGACGCGAGCAGCAGCTGGGACTGCAAAAGGAGCATGAAATGACCAGGAAAGTTGAACTGCCACAAGCGTGTGGTCAGGATTTGCATGGCCAGTATCAAAGTGGTCAACAACTGAAGAAAAATGACAAACATCTCGTTGGAATTGAGGTATGCCAACATGGTCAATACATTTTTCCAACTCACCATTCGGTGCTGTCCAGGTCATGCGAGAACCCACATGCATACCGAACGTGGATGGCAAACAAAGTCCCTGCAGGTCCAGAAACTCCCGCAAAAACGGGGTGTTGGCACTCGGCACATCATCGTCAGGGCCCACCACAACTCCATCAGCTGAACCAGAGGTGGCATTTGCGTCAGCCAGGAGATAAACATGGTGATCATCCTCGAGCCGGTGCCGTTCCATCAAAGCTTGCAAGTCATGCCACCATCGCTCACGATCAATGGCGGCAATGCCGCTTTGAGGTCCGTGGATGACCAGGCATAACATCTGAAGGTGAGGAGCCTGGACTCTGGTCAGCAAAATGCGGGGGTCAGCATGCAGGACTGCAAAATGTCTGCGATGAAAACGCAATGGCTTGCCCATGACATAACCATAAGGTTGAGTGGCGTTGACCCACAATTCGACGCCAAAGTGCCCCTTCTGGCTCCCCGAGGAAATGCGGATGACATTGCCAGCCGTAGAAAATCCTTTGGGTGCACGGGATTCTTGTAGCCCCAACAGGTTCAGGTGAAGGTCACAAAATTGCTGACGGAGATATTCAGTACGTCCGCTGTGGCCATGAGGACCAGTAGCAAGGGACAAGACATTGAGCGTGCCCAGACTCAGGTCAATCATGATGAGCTTCGGGGCAGGGCTCACATCGACTGAAGCAATGGACTCATCATGCCGTTCTGGTAAAGACGGAGCAGGGGCATCAAAGCCATCAGAACGAAATTGCGGCAAGCCTGCATCTCGTCTAAAGATCATCCAGAGCGACGGGAGCACCTTCTGAAACTGCTTCATGTCTAAGCAAGGTGGTCTGGGGAGGTAAAAACTCTTTTCACGTTCCGCCTTTGCGACGTGATCGACGAAGTCGTTCCAAGGGTCTCCTGAATGCCCTTGAACATGACGAACTTGAAGGTGATCACCAGGCAAAAACGCCTCTAATGTTTGGAAAGCACTGCGCAATAGCACATAGGGTAGACTGTGCTCACTGGACCCCAACATCCCATCTGCCTGTCCACATGTAGTGGATGAATCGGAGCAAAACAGCGTTGGCGTGTCCACATTGGCAGCAATGCGCCAAACAGCAGCCCACAGTAGTGCCTCCTTCTCGGCACAATCAGAGCCCACACGTGTAGTGCCAACATAGTACTTGCTGTCAGGGGCATAATGTACAGGTTGAGCCTGCCAACCAATCAGGTGTAGTTCACTGCCCGTTCCAGCATAGATTTCTCCAAGAGCGATGAAGGCCCAGGTATCTGGGTATCCCTGCTCATCAGTGAGCTCCGGGGGCTGATGTCTAAGTCCGCTGATCGATGACCCGTCAGTGAAAATGACGATGCGGTCAAAATCTTCAATAGGCCGCATCGAGTCCCACACAAAGGAGGGAGCAGCAGCAGTGGTTTCAGGGAGCTGCAGCCCTTCGAAGGAGGTGCAAAGCGGAAAAGCATCAAGCCCAAAGAAATTTTGTAGCGCCGCAAGGTCAAAGCCAAGTCGAAGACGACATGGTCCGCAGTGGCCAATGAAGTTCGCAGCATCAAAGACAGGCTGACAGTGATGAGGTTGTCCCTGATGGAGCGCTGCAGCCCATGGAGTAGCAATCTTCTGTGTGGTGGCAGTCAGATCCAAGGAGGGCTGATGGTGGACAAAGACAACCCGCGTCCAATTGGGCAAGAGCGGCTCCGTGGCTCGAATCGCAGTCTTGAGAAAGCCAACACGATGCAGCAGCTTCATGTGGTCCAGATCTGTCAGGCACCCTCCAGGAGCAGTATGCAGAAATGCAGCCAGGGCGTCAACTCCCTCCGCAGTGCAGTACATATAATGGTGGGCATCATCAGTGAGTGGACCTTGACGTGGAACACAAAGAAATTCATCGTGACCACCAAATTGGAAGACGTGGCAATCATGACCCCAATGCTGGAGTTCAGCGCGTACTGCATCTTCAGAAACTTCAGCATGTAGTTCCAGGATGGTGGGCACCTGCAGTTGTGTGGAACTAGTGCGAAGTCGTACCGCTGAAATCTGCAACAGATTGAAGTCTTCATGAGATTCCTCAACCGAGAGGGACTGTGCCAGGGAAACATCCTGCGCGGATTTGGGCCATATTTGAATGGTCACTCCATAACCGCTTCGTCCTGGCAATGGTCGATTGCGATGGAGCTGTTGATCCAAATACCAAGAGGCAAAGTCATGCGTGGCCCATGCTGAAAGACAGCGATCATAGAGGTTGGCCACGAGGAGAAGGTTGTCAAGCAGGATATGCTCATGCGTGGTGACCGCAACTTGATAAGTCTGGGTCTGTTGTGGCGAGGTGGTCTCATGCACAGTGACAAGAGTGGTCACCCAATCCTGCCGGGCATGTTGTATCATGATGACATGGGCAGCGACGTCATTGTTTGGAGTAGGAGGATGAGGATGTACCAAATGGAAGTCCAGATCAGAAGCAGGATCAAGATATTCCCTCCAAAGACGTCGAAGTTGTTCTTCCCAGTGCCAAAAATCACCGTAGAGCAAGAGCTGACGACTACGTCGACAATGCGGTTGGTGCCATCGATGATCAACAAACCAGGTCTCAACAAGGTAGGAGCGTGGTTCTTGCTCCCACGAGAAGGCAACTTGGTTCCAAACGCCAAACAGGTCGATCACAAAATCACTGGCTGTCTGCTCATTGGGTTGGCCTGGTTGAAAAGTGGCAGCTTCAACTCGCAGTTGAAAACTGGAGCATTCGCCTGGAGGGTCATGAGGTAGATCGATGCCTTCAGAAATCTCAGAGCCAACAGAATGCAACTGCACCATAACAACATCCTCTGATTCCTCAATGAGGTCATGTACTTCATATCGTCGGTGGTGGATATAGATGTCGAAGTACATGCCATCAAGAGGTCTGACACCAAATCCAGGGTCAATCCGATGTCCATTGCCGGAAAGATGACATTGAAAATGGGGTTGCACGCAAGCAAGCAGTGTGTCAGTACAGACAGCCAGTTCGTGCTGAGTGAGATGATGAGGAACCAAATGGGCAGCTCGAGCAACTGGTGAATGCCCAGCATCATAAAAGACGCTTGCAATGATGGCACGTAAATGACGAGGAACATCTTGAAGAACCAAAACTCGAAGCGTGGCATCAAATGGAGTCACTGCGATCAACTGCAAGGGACGATTGGGACGAATCCTGTCGCTCCACACTTGCCGCAATCTGGAAGGCCAGGAAGTCAGATCAACAGGAAGGGCAACGTTGCGTGGATGTCGACATGTCCACATTGTAGCAGTATTGAGAAACCAGGACTCTACCATCAGAATTGGTTCATTGTCAATGCCTCTGCCCCTAATGGTTGGATGTGCATCAATTTGTCTGGTGAGTTCAACGCGATCAAAGTGATCATGCCCCTGATGGAGATGTTGAGCATCAGGTGGGAAGATCCGATCAACAGCAAAGTTGGGGCATAGGTCATCATTGCAAACACTCTTTTGATGTTGATGAGAGCCCGGTACAAAGTCCTGAAGCAGGGTGACATAGTCCTCCGCAGAAAGGATGGGCGCCGGCTCTTCCAAATCAGGCCGGGCAGGAACGTCATCATCCTCAAACAAACTGCGAATTTCAGCGGAGAGATCACGGTCCGAGTCCGAACAGATAGGAGACGGTTCTTCAGGATGAGCTGGTATGGCTAATTTGAGGTAGTCACCATGGAAAATGTGCACAAGTGCATTGTTGACGACATCAAGTGCTTCATGATTCCTCCACAAAAGGCAGCGACCAGGATCATCATGACAATGGCCTTCGAATCCCAGGAGACGGACAATCGACCGAGTAGTGATCCTGCGCGGGATCCATCTCGCTCTGCGCTCAATGCGACTGGCTGGGTCATGAAATGTTGGCTTGTATTCAACCTCGGCCAAGACATAGCGAAGGAGATCAGAGATGGGACGGTCGCTGGTCTTCTGCAAGATGAGACATTCCATGTCCTCAGTGGCTATGTCATCTGGCCCATGTGCAACATATCGGACTCGTTCAACTTGATGTGGTGGAAGGCCAAAAGCTTGAGAAACCACTTGTTGAAGGCGTACTCCATCATCCCATGGAAGATCTCGTTGACGCTCAGCACCACCAATGTCGATGACAACTGACATCCGCCATTCATCCACTCCAGTGATTTCTGAGCTTGACGGGCCACTGGGAGTAACGGAGCTCGTGGCCTCTGATGCAGAGGAAGCTCTGGATCGAGAACGAATGCTTGCTTGAGACATCGAACGTGCCATGAGATGCATTTCATCGCCTTCAGCTGGTTCAGCATCATCCCACATATGTTCTGGATGTGGGTGTCCATGGGCCCTCAAACGAGCAAAGACCAGATCTTCCCACTCCTGAGGTGTCATCATTGGAGGAATCCGAATCACCAAACCAAGGCCATCAACAATACGCAGTACTCGATGAAGAGGAAATTCATGCCTTCCAGCTCGAATCGTACAGACACCAAAGCCACCAGCAGTCACAGCCTGACATGCTTGCAGCGCTTCTGCATGTTGAAGGACTGTCTGATGGTCAGTCCGAATGGGCATGGAGTGGGCAATGAAAAGTCTCCTCACACCCTGTGGTTCATCAAAGTAGGCAGCCGTCAAACAGGCCGCATGATGTAGTCGTGGATGTTGTACCAACAAAACAGTAGCTGCAACGCCTTGGGTGACTGAAAGGGGTATGTCAGGACTCACCAGATAGACGAAGAGATCTGCTCCAGGATCAACAAAGTCTTGCCAAACTTCTCGAAAATCAGCCTCCCAATCAATGTAATCTCGGTCAATGCGCAATGGCCTGGAGATACGCTGATGTGGATGGTAGTCATGGCTCACATAGAACGATTGGAGATAAAGGACAGGTCCTTCCTCCGCCATTTCGACAGCTCCTTCGAATTGGAGGAGGTCCCAAAGGTCAGAGATCCAAGAAGGCATCTGGCGCAGAGGAGGTCTGCGTAGATCTGGAGGGCGACGTCTGTGCGCATCGTCACCACTCGAAGGATCAGAGGGATCCAACATTTGAGGGTCCTCCTCCCTGTTGGGCTTGTCAACAGGCTGAAGTGAAAAGGATTGATCAGCTTCTGGGATCAACACGGCCAGCCGAAGCGACAGCGGTTCCACAGAAGCGAGATGTTGCTCTGAAGAAGGTCTGTGAGTTTGCTCTGAAAAAGGTCTGTGAGATTGCTCTGAAAAAGGTTTGTCCTCATTTGGGATCAACACGGCCTGCCGAAGCGACAGCGGATCCGCAAAGGGGTCAAAATTTGAAGTTTTGGGATTGTCACAGAGTTGGCCTTTGATGATAGACTTTCCATAATGTCTTGCACTCCAAGGCATCAACTCACGTGAAAGGCAAGTGATGGGAACAGACTTGCCGTACATGGTGATTGAGTCTTCAAGACCAATAAGAACATCTGCTTCGGAGGCAAAGTGAACTCGACAATCTCCAGCAGGACGACATGATCTTGTAGGGCAATAGAGCGCGGAACTGGATCTGATGCCATCGTACACCCCAAGCTCAAAGGCTAAAGTACGGGCACTTTCAATTGCACTCCATTCATTCTGAAAGTCAGGATTGGCCACGAAGCTGTGGGACCACTTCTGCACGTAGGTCTCCCCGGCAAGATGGGGAATCTGCACACACAAAGGCTCCAGGTTGGCATACGCTAAGGTCATGCTCAACCAGCCACACCAAAATCCGCCCCACTTCCGCCAGGTGGTGACATTGGTTGGTCTGAGGCCCTTGGAGAGGTTGTTCGTGGTCTCTTGGCGGTGTGGGCTTCTTCGGCCACCATTGCTTCGGTTTCCTTGTAGAGATTTTGGAGAGATGAGGTGAGGCCGGCCATGGTCTGCGTGAGTTTTGCTGCGGAAGAAGCTCCGGAGTGTTCCAAGTCTCCAATGTCTTCGTCCGAAACCTCGTGGACTTCGCCAGTGTCGATCTTCGCAGACTCCAGGGCAAGCTTGGCACTCACCATGATCTCTTTGCAACAGGCAACCTGTTCGGACAGCTTTTTCTCCTGCTCTGCAAACTGCGCTGCATACACTTGCCACAACTGAACTGCGTCGTTGAGGAACTTCTTCCAATTCGCATGTTGTTGGCTGCGAGCATGCACAGCAGCATTGTAGTTGTCTCTGGCTTCGCCATGAGCAGTGACAGCTGCAAGGAGTTGGTCCGTGGTCTTGGCGCCTTCTTTGATGGTGATCTGCTGCACTCTCTGTTGGATATCTGCTGGTAACTCTGATTGCCTGTTCTTCATCATGTGCACCAAGCCCATGAGTTCCTGGTCGGGGTCGGCCGAAGAAGAGTTCATGGTGGGCATCGGAACACACGAAGGCATCGTAGCACCAGGCATCATCGGAACATATTGCTGCACCATCATTGGATGCGCAGCTGGCATCGAGGGCGCAGCTGCTTTGGGAGCTGCCGGTGCTTTGGGTACCACAGTAGGAGCTTGCTGGTTCCAAGGCACATCTGGCGGCGGCAGCGGAGGCAGCTGTTGTGGTGCAAAATGCTGGTAAGGCATGCCAATGGGCCCGGAAGGCATCATTGGCATCTGCATCTGCATTTGAGGCATCATCTGTGGGCCAGTCTGCAATGGCTGCATGTGAGGCATCTGAGGAATGGGCTGCATTGGCTGCATCATTTGTTGAGCAGGTGCAGCAGCCTCTGTCTTGGCTCCCTTGGCGGATTTGCCACGTCGTCTCGAGTTGGAACGGTTCTGAGATTGTTGTGGTTGTTGCCAATTGGGCCATTGCTGCCATTGTGTGGACTGAGCAGAGTTCTGTTGACTCTTGCTGCCGTGCACATACGACTGGTCGATCACATTCTGCCAAGGCTGCTGACACGTCATACAGTACTGGGCAGAGTGTTTTCTCAACTGCTTGCATTGTCTGCATTTCCAAGGAGGATTGTTCGTCGCCATCTCTTCGAGGATGCGGCGTAGGAATACTGGATCGCGAGAGTGATGAATACAAAGGATCTGATAGATTCCTCTCAACTTCGAAGCTGGTAGCACTTGGATGCCGACTTTGTGAAGGTACCAAGCCCGCCGAGCCGCAGCACGTTGCCTTCGAAGCTTCCTTCGAAGTGTAGTCGACGCCGTTGTTGAGGAAGTCCAGGAACTCAAAATCCTCAGTCGCTCCAATCGCAAATGCACAGATCCAAACAATGACCTTGGGCAGAATCAAAAGCAGGAGCAGGAAGAACCAAAATGCCCTGTTCATACACCGACACCGCAAAATTGATCACCAAGCAAAGCCCGAGCTTGATGTCAAAGATGTCGAAGGAATGCCACCCGGGATTGATCACGGAGCCGGGACTCCAGAACACACTGCAACGGAATGCGAGAGGTCGGACCAATGCAGAACCGCGCAGCTATGGCTTCCCGCGGGCACAGGGAACAGCCCGCTAAAGTTCAACAGGTCGCCGTGGTGGGTTTGACCCGAAACCTTGAGCCAAAATGGCTACGGATATATATAATATATATATATACAAATGATATGATCTGGTCTTCAGTGTTTTAAGCCCAATTAAAAATGTATTGGGATTGCGTTGTTTGACTATGACAACAACCTTTTTTTATGGAGATATATAAAATTGGTATGTATGTAATTTTTCAATTATACCCCCATGATATCCATTAGATCCCAGTCAATCGCATGAAATCCCCTGATATCACCATGAGGAATTCAGATGGCAAATCCCATGAAGAAATCCCCCCTTGAAAATCCCACCCATCGGAGTCAATCCACCATTCACCCAATAAAAATCCCAATGAAAATCCCATTGACCCATTAGAATCCCCTTAAGTTCCCATTAAAATCCCCTAAAAATCCCATTAAAATCCCATTAACCCATTAAAATCCCCTAAAAATCCCACCGTAAATCCCATGATCTCGCCATTTTTTCCTGTTGAACTCTCCCCTCTCCCCTCGCTCCGCGCACCTCCACAGCGGCCTCCA
Organism: Symbiodinium sp. clade C Y103; assembly: GCA_003297045.1. Classification (NCBI taxonomy): domain Eukaryota; class Dinophyceae; order Suessiales; family Symbiodiniaceae; genus Cladocopium; species Cladocopium sp. clade C. The sequence goes on along the minus strand of BGPT01000145.1, from coordinate 451,561 downwards.
CAAAGGCAGCTGTGCCAAAGGCGGCACAGCCTTCACCCTGCTGCAGCAGCGCGTGGAGCCTCAGCGCCCGAAGATTGGGTGGATTTGACCATCATTTCATGGGAATAATGATGGGGATATCATGGAATCTCATCTCCTGGAAATATACTCTATCCCGGATATATCCTTTAGTGTAATGGGACATAAGATCGGATATAACAGGAATATCATGGAATATACTAAGATATGGCATATGGTTTATCCTGGTTCATCCATTCACATACCTCATTTAATAAACCTTGCATACAACGGGAGTATCATGGAATATACTAAGCATCGAAAAATGGAGACTGGACCAACAAAATGTGGGGATATCTTGGACATCTGTGTGGGGAAATTGGTTATGACTATTGGTAACTGGAAGGAACATTGCTGGATTTACAATCCAAAAAGCCTGATCTATGGCAGTATGATTAGGGAAAATGATGATTCAACATCAAAAATTGAGGTGTGACCATCCAAAAATAGGGATTTAGACATAAGTTTCTACTAAATCTTGGAGAGCTGATGCTTGCAAGCTGGAAAATGAATGTTTTACAAGCAAATTTATAGAGCTTTAGCGAGTGACACATGGATATAATATGGGGATTCAACCATGAAAAATATGGATTTAGCAAGTTGAACCGTGAAAAGTAGTGGATTTGCAAATGATAACCAATGTGTTTGACCAGTGTATTTAGAGCACCCTAGTTTCACGCAAATCTTGGGCAGTTTGTTGCTTCGAAATGTAGCAAAATGTTGGGAGTTTAAGATATCAAGCAACAAATCTGGTGCGTGAATCTATGACTTTTCAATGAATGTCTTCAATCATCCAATACGATTGCCACTGGAAGTTCGTTGAAGGGCAAATTTGCAGAAAACCCATGGTTTATTTGGGGGTTTCCTTGCAAACTGTCCTTCAAAATGATTCCACCAACTGGGGAAACATCAACATGTTTTAACCGAAAAAGATTGCTCGAGCAACTGGGTTTTAACACCAGCAAACTGGAGATAGGAAGCCAGTTTAAACTGGGATCTGAGCAACAAAAAGCAAGGACGTTTCGCAACAAAAATGGGGAAGATCAAGGAAAACGGATTGTGAAACAACACAAGGTGTGTTTCATTTACCTAAATTGGAATCTCAACCAAAGAACTAATGAAGTGAACCAACAAAAATGGCTACGAAAAGAAACTGGCGATATGAACCAGCGAAAATTTGCGTTGACTAACACGGATATAATGGGAATACCAACAAAAAACTCGCGAAGTAAGTGATCCTACAAACTCGGGGGTTGTGCAGGGGAAAATTCAGACTCATACCAACAGAAAAGTTGCAGTAAACGACAAATAACAATTTGGCACAATGAATCCAATCAATATTCCTCAGCTGACATTCTTTCATCCCGTGAGTGCTTCAAAACATCCAACAGTTTGATACAGGAGCTACAAGGCCCCGCAAAGATTGATATGCTAGCATCGATCCAAGCTCTTTTGCAGGTGGTACACAGGGTGGAAGCAACGTCAAATCAGCACTGTGCCGGAAATTCGAAGAAAATGTGAGACGTAAATGTGTGTGTTCGCACAAGTATCCCAAAACGCAAACCCCCAAGTTATCAGTTGGTTTATAAACCCCATCCACTAGGTTTGAAACCAAAAAGAAAAACGCACCGTTCCGGATCGGTCCACAACCTTCACCCCTTTCGGCCATGTTTGGGTAGGTTGTTTTTTTTTTTGGTCTCGAGTTCCTTACACCCTCCCAGACTTCAAACATGGAACCCAGCCAAATGTGGGCCGTCAAACATGATTTTCCGGATCATCTAATATAGCCAATTCCTGATTTTGGGTGTAACCACCATATAACCACCATCAGAAATCATTAACCCACCACTTTTTACCATTAAAAAAATTAAAAACCATCAAAAAAAACACATTTCTTCTTGAAAATCCATGAAACCACCCATTTTTCCCACGAAAAAACCATCGTTTTTCCCCCCCCCATCCCCCAGCCAAGAAACGTCAGAAGGCCCAGAGAGGTGGCCCTCATGAAGCCTTGGAAACCCTCTGGGTCCACCTGTCACCAGGGGGGAGGAGTTCATCTATGGATCTATGGCAGTTGGAGGATTTCACCTGATCTACCATCTGGTTATTTAACAGTTCGCCATAGAAAATTGCTAGTTTTGGATGATTTTCCCAGCTAGACACCTCCATTTAGTTCGGGGATTTTCCATGGCTATGTTAAATAACCAGAGGGTAACTCACTGGAAAGCCCTAAATTTCATCGTAAAAACCATGGTTTCCGGTTGAGATTTTCCCATCAACCAACCCATTTGATGAACCAGCAAAGGTGCTGATTTTATAGGGATGTAACTCGGAAATCACTGATTAAAAGAGATAAAATCGTCTCCTTACACCTAAAATGGAGGATGTAATCTGCAAGAATGGTGGGTGAATGGGGAATCATGGGGAATCTCTACTGGGATAGAATTCGATATAACCATCTAGGGAAAATAGGAACTCATCAAACGTGGGGTTTATACAAGGTGGTGCCCAACAAAAAATGGAGGATCCGACCACTGAAAATTTGAATTTAACCAGCAATACTAGGGATTTAGAATCGATGAAAAATAGCCCCAAGCTGGTCGATATGGAGATAACTGTTTTTCATATATAACCATCAACAAGAATCCGAATTGAGTATCAAAACTGGTGCCCCAGTGAGGTTAAATCGCTAAGCTGGTGATCGCTAAGCTGGTGCAAATAAGTCTTATAACCAGGGTTATGGTAGATGTATCGGAGTAGTTCATGAGGTGAAACTACGCCAACAACAACTTGGGGGTCCCACCTTGTACCATGGGGACACAGTGGGATATACAACCAACATTTTGGGGGATACCGAAGATACCCCAATTTATGTAAAAAAAAAAGTTAAATGGTGAGAGACCATCAAATTTTTGGGGCACACAATTTTTCGACAGTCCCATATATCATGTGTACCCGCGGCAAGAGGAAAGAACCCATATCAACCTGTCCAACGGTGTCCTTTTGAGGAATCTATGCGTTGTCGAATTGGTGGTGGCTTCTCTTTTCATATCTATTAAGAAACCAACCACCTGGTTGATCTGGCCATTCCAGATACGTTTTTTGGGGGAAACTGAGTAGATAAAGAGCCCATTTTCCCCCGACATGTGGCTATCATTTGCCTTTTTTTGGCTTGGAGCGACCCTGAAAATTGGGGGGAACGGCTAGAAAGCCGCAAAAACCTGGCCAGGTGAAAAAGCAGCGCGACCAACTCTCCTTTGAAACGAACCAATTGATTCGATATAACAATTCCAGATTGGACCTTAGCAGCCCCAAATGACCTGAACGCCATTTTTCTGCACTGATCCAAGTGACCCTCCCTTGCACCGGTGCTGTGCTGATGGTGTGGCTGATTCGAATCACACGCGATCCTTTTGTTGCATCAGGTCACCTGATCTTGTCAGAGCCTTTGACATGTTTGTAAACATTAGCTCTGGAGGCGAGCAGCTTGGCCATTGGCCCTGCAACTTGACTTTGAGGCTGCTCAAAGCCACATCACCGCTTAATTTGTGGCTTAATTTGTGCAAAATGCTTGTGGAGCGAGGGATTTCCGCGCTCCACTAGCATTCTGCACAAATGCATGGCCTGCGATGAATGCAGGACGTCGGGAGTCAGGGATAAGGGATACCCTTCGTAGTTGTTCGAACATAGTGTTGAACTANATGCAGGACGTCGGGAGTCAGGGATAAGGGATACCCTTCGTAGTTGTTCGAACATAGTGTTGAACTACCCCTCTTTATACATCTTTATGCCACAATTTCCATTGATGCTTGGTGAAATAACAGTTACGGGGACACTTTGGGCTGCGTGGCTGCACCTCGGCAACCCTAGCAAGGCAGCATTTTTTTTCTGATCCCTCTTCACACCTTCCTTTTCCTCATGTCTCCAATAGTCGTCATATTCCACAAACAACCGTGCATTCTCATCCTTCAACACACCATAGGCCGCCTTTCTGGGAAGGAAAACTTCGAAACAGCTCTGCAATTGGCGTCTGGGGCATCAACAGCCCTGCCAAAGGCGCCAACAACTCCACTTCCGCCACGGTGGTGCAGCATGGCGTGCGGATGCTGAACGGCCGGAGGGCCATGGGTGGAAAAGGCGTAGGACTCGCATGGTCTGGATTTGGGCCAGGCTTCCTGCACATGCATAAAGATACTAAAACTGCTGTGGATACTGCACATCACATTATCTGCTAACCAATGTTATGTATTGTCATGTGTCTCAACTGCTGCTGCCTAAACAAAAACAGCAAACGGTAATTATGTACATGTTCTCAAGCTAACCAAGGTTAAAATCATTTCGCTCATCAAGGGCAGTATGAGTTTGCAAGAGATCAGAGTTCTGCCACCGAATCAATACACATGGGATATGGAAAAATGATGGAAATTTCGCCAGAAAGAGTGGGAGAAAACGTAAAATTACCAGCAATCCAACGTCCAGCACCTTTCGTGGACCCCAGTGGGTACTGAAAATTCCAGGTGACCATCCTAGACGTAATAAGCTTTCTTTGCAAATGGATGTTCTAGTTCCCATCATGTCTAACCACTTCCATACCCCCATGATTTATTCATTGCTTCATTTTCTGACGTTTTCTTGATCGTTGATCGCCCATTGCCCAGGAACCCCATGGTACCAGCGGCCGTGGTCACTAAGGGGAACTCCCTTGCGCACCGCCATCAGCTTCAACTCGCGCTGCAACTCATGTTCAAAGGCATCCCCTGTGCACCTGCCAAGTCGGCAAAGTGGAGCAAAAAGAGGGTCTCTGGGCCTGGGTTTTCCACATCAAAATCACCAGGAGTTCTATGGGGTGCCTCTGAAGATAGGGTATACACCCATATGTTTTTTTCTTGCTATTTTTTCGTAGAAAATGATAATGAACCTGCAGAATTTGGGTGCACCCTATTTTCAGACAAACCCATATTTAAGATGGTATCAGAGGAATCATGCTTACCGTCTGTAAATTTGTCACAGTATATGATGGACCATTTTCCATAGCTATGGCTATGCTGAATTATCGGATGGTACATGGTGTCATAGGAATCATAGGTATCATTCTCGTAGCTTTTGACCCACATTCATATGGATGCTCATCCCCCCTGGCTCATCATGGGTAAATCATATTCAACAAAGACACAAACAACTCCAATATCAAATTCAAGAATTGTGCATATTCAAACATTTCTCACATGTACAACCATATTCAACAAAGACACAAACAACTCCAATTCAAGACGGATAGGGAAATGTGCATCTCCAAAATCCCATGTGATCTCGCCACACCAACAAACTCATCTTGTCGCCCAGTTTGGGTCGTTGGTTTCCGTGATCATGATCTTTGAGATTGGAACCGGAAACGTTCGAGATAACAAGCCAGAAAAGATGTGGCTGTGTCTGAAAATGGGAGATTTACCCACAAACGCCTGTTGGAAAAATGATGATAAACGAATGGATTTAGGGGCACCATATGTTCAAACAAACCCATGTTAGTAATGTTCACCTAATTCAGAAGCTGCTTGTGCTCTGCATTTTTAGTTGTTCCATCATCATCTTGTCGGTTTCTGTGGCCAATCTACTCTCCCTATTCTCTTAGATGAATTCTTCCCCTTGTTGACAGAAGCTACAAATTTCAGCGCATCAAATCTCCATGTTTCTCTCAATCTCAAAGACTGCCCTTGTCCAAAAAGTGTGTGCCCCAAAAAAACTTTGTTCCGAGGAAAAATGATGTTCTAATCCGCTGGAATTGGAGGTACCCCATTTTCAGACACAAAAAAAGTTCATCTCTTCTGGGTCATGATGAAAAACTCCGATTTTTCACGACCAAACTTTGGTGGTTCAATCCCATTTTTGCACCCAAATGGGATTTGATCTAACATCGAATGACCTATGTGCCAGGGTCAAAGCATGGTATATCGGTTCTGGTCATCCCAGCATTGTTTGAATTCCATGCATTGGCCCAACTGGCATGAGGGATGGTATGTCATATCCCTATGATATCCCCAGAAAATGGCGGGCGCCGTCCCCACATTTGGTTCATTGAATCCAAGCCATCTCAAAGACCCCATGAATTTTACTGGTGCAGTTCCAGGCAATAAGTGGGTATGTAGCCCTATTTCGAGAGGCTGGTATCTCAACTGCTCGTGATTCTCGTGCTTCTACCGTCGTTTTGACCTAAACTGGACCCGAAAGTGGCATCCAAGACCGCTGATATACCATTAGTATTCCATGAAATGTCAATTGTTTGTAGTTATATATATATATATAGATCCCAACCATTACAATTATCATCCATCACCATTCTCTTTGTTCATGTCATAAGTAACCATATATCACCCACTATCATAATCAACCATTGTGCACCATATCCCAATTGTTCCCATGATTTCAATTATCATTGACCATTAACTGATTGAGTGAAGAATCATTCATTATTGACCTTTAACATTAACCGTTAGCACTATGTAGCCAGTATCATTGACCATTCTTATTGCCAATTCTTATTGGCCATTATTGTTAACCACTACTAACCATCACCTGGTGAACTAAGAACACCATTCTTCCAATCTACAGTGATCGCCTCAAATCCTCCACGCGAAAGGAGGCCGCAGCATGGACCAGCTCCGACCAAGCCGCAGGTCTGGCGGGACCAGTGCTGGGTGCTGGGGAAATCCCTGAGACATGGCCAGAAAAATATGGAAACAATTGGGAAAGAGGGGTGAAGAAAGGAAATTTTAGTTCCAAGGATTGAGGCATTTTTCAGAGGGGTTTTTGTGATGTTATAGTTTAAGATGCTCTCCAAAACCTCTGGTTCTGTAACAGTTTGCTATGGGAAATAGCTATTTTATAGATGATGTTTGACGATTTACCTATTTCTTTTGTGATTTTCCAGTTCGCTATGTTAAATAACCACAGGGTAAATGGGAGATCGAACTGAAAGATTGTCCGTAACTATCATAAATGGTGGGGCTTTGCTGCTGGTTGAGGGTCAGTTGATGGTTCAAAATGGCTACTAAGAGTGGTTAACCATGGTTAGTGCTGGTTAATCATGGTTTATAAATATGAATAAATGTTCTCAAACGAGCCTGTTTCATTCCAAATCGCGGGGGGTTACCCAAAAGAATGGTGGTAATTTGCTACCAAAATGGTAGCATGGTATCCTAATGATCAACAGCCTTAGGCTTCATTCATCCCCCGGAATCTGCAGGTGACTTCTCTTGGGTTGTTGGCACTTTGTTGGCAGTTAATGGTTGGCGGAAATTACAGATTACGCTAGTTACATGTTTTGCAATTTACTGGTAGAAGAAACACCAATAGGATTTGTGGGATCGAATGAAACCTGTCAGTTGCTCAAAAAAATCCCCCATTGATGTCCATGTTTGTTTCATCATCCCCGAATGGCGCCATCAATATGGAGGGTATTGTACGAAGAATGGCAGCATAATTGACACAGGTATATTAGGATTGAAGCAGCAAACGGTGGATTTGTGGATTAGATATTCTCTTTGTTTCCCAAATAAACACCCCTCCAGGAGTCGGAAAACAGATCATTGTTGCTTTTGGGGTGATATAAATATGGGGAAGTTCCCAACTCCAGTTCGAATACGAATTCCGATAATACAAATACTGGGATTCCCTATGAAGGAGAATGGAATTTTACAGCCACAGTCGGGGACTTCGGGAATCATCCCCCAGGTGCCCCCACTGATGCAATGCATCCGGCATCAGGATCCTTGGCCCAACATGGCAGACGTGGAAAAGTCACCCTTTTTTCAATGGCTAAATCAACGAACGAATCATGCCATGTTCCATGTAGCTAGGTTGGTTTTAACCAAAGGGTATAGGGTTTTTGGGCGATGTTGGGGGCCAAACCCTTTTCTTTTTTTTTGTGATGGGAACAGGATCCCAACTTTAGAACGCCCCTGTTGCAGCCCATGGAGTTACAAATGCACCATATGAAACCTAACCCAACAGAACATCCATCTCCCAATACTCTCCAATGCTCTACGGGGATCTGCCAAACGCAAGCTGACAACTGTGGGTTTGGTGTCAATCCACAAGCTTGGTGACTTGTTTCGGACCTACGAGGTGGTCGTGCCATGGTTCGTGGTGGATAGATCATGAGGTATCCATCGTTCGGTGTGTTTATAGATCTCCAAATGCCAACTAAGATAAGTGGGCCGCCTCCACCGATTGTAGATATTTGATCCTCTCCAACCTCCAAAGGGTAAAAGCCCATTCAAATCCCATTCTATTCCCATGAAATCTCAAGTTCTCCTAATTTGTCATGGGTTCATAGGTGGTTTTCCCATTCTATTCCCATCAAATCCCATTACAGTATATTTCCATCGTATTCCTTTTAAACTCCTTATTTTTGCTGGTAAAAAAACACCAAGATATCTCCAATCCTATCCAGTAGATGGAAAATCCCATGAAATTTCCACGAAATCCCAGAGAAATCTCCAAAATATCTATCAAAAATCCCGTTCTCTCCACGAAATCGTCTCCAACCTCCAACCTCCAGGAACGATTTGCTTCAGGTGTCCCAAAAAAAAACAAAAAAATATGCGATTCCCCAAGTCCGGATTTCCCATTGGGAAAACCCCTCCGGGCTTCCAGGCTCCAGCTTCCGGTAGTTTGGCGCTGCGCGGGAGAGGAAAAAGGCCCACCTGGGATCCCCCGGACGGTGGTTCCCAGCTGGGGAAAAGATATGGATTTCGCATGACAAAATAAGGGATTTAACCCATGAAAATGGGGATTCTACCATGAAAATCGTATTTTTTACCATTAAAATAGGGATTTAACCCACGAAAAAATCAGGTTCTTAACCAGCCAAAAATGGTGGGATTTCACATCATTTTACCATCAAGAACAGGGGGATTCAGCAATGGATTTGGGTGTGATTTGAATCCAAACGTGGAGGTGTGCAAAGCCAATTTCTGGTGATTGGACCATGAAAAATATGGATTTCTACGATGAACAATGGATTTGTTCATGTGTCTGAAATGGTGGGCTTACCTAAAATTGCCATTTGGATGCAGAAAATGCTGATAAAGCATCAAGTTTGACAAACCCAATATCATGGTGCAAAATTGCTGGAGCAAACGACTACTTCCACCCTATGGTAGTCAAAGAGCGCAGCATGGATTGGAAATAACCAAGAAATGGTTATCATGTTCTACGATATTCCCAGCACAATTTTGGATGTACCAGCCCTATGACTCCATTTTAGGCGCTTCAATTCCCATCCATCAATTTGTTCATTGTTCACAATAAAGTTAATCTTCTGCTTTGGTTTTGTCTGGAAGCTTTTGCCTGCCTTGCTCTTTGTTCTTCGTTTCTTCTCTTAGTAACTAGTATATACTGTTCGTTGATTGCTGTGCTGGATGCAGTTCTGGAGTTCTGGATTGCCCCACTCCATCCACTGGTTACTCATGATTTTTACTATCAAACTGGCCATATGGCAAATTCATCGGTCAAAACCTTTGTTTTTCATAGTGAGAAATCCTCATTTCACCCCATTTTTTCAGGTGTTCTCTACATAAATCCTCCATTTCATGGGATGACACCCAGCTCGCAGCTGCCGTTGCGTACGCGTTGGCACCTCCCCTCCCATGGTGTTGGGGCCACCCGCTCGACACAGCACCAGAGGCGACGGAAGTAGGCAGGATGACCTAGGCTGCAAATTCTTCATGTCTGCAGATATTGGATGTGCCCTCGGTAATTAAACGTAGGAATGGAAAATCCACCGTTTTTCTAGCTGATTTTGCCATGACAACTTTCATTTATAGAGGATTTTCCAGCCACGTTTGATTACCAGAGGACATATTGTGTATGTATGCGGTAGATAATATAGTGGAAAACGTAGCTCTTGAGGGTGTACCATGTATACCGACAGTGAATTTACAGGGAACGGCTGGGAACGGTGCACTTGAGCTATCTTACTCGTGGCAAAATTAAAGATTTTGTGGAATCATAAAAAGATAGAAAAGTGTGCAAACCTCGAAATGTTCCTGACCTTTTTCGGGGAGAACCACTTTTCTATCTTCTTGGAGATGACTATTTGAGCCATGCTGAAACCAACGTATATCAGGTGTGGTCATCCGATAATGGGAATCCTTTGAATGATTTGAATGAGCATAGAAATCCCAATGCAATGATGACCATCCCCCAGTCCGGACTGGGTTGATCCAATCCAACTCACTTGGCCATGGCTCATATCTTAACAAGTCTGGTTCAGGTATTCCCTGTGTCTTAAGGATTTCACCAATGACGATCCGTGAGATGGTCATGTCACGCAAAAAAGGCCCCATTTTCCCAAGAAATTTACCCGGCCTGGTAATCAAACATGGCGTGCTGGAAAATTCCCAGCACAAACCGAAAAATCGATAGGTGATTTTCCAGCCAGCCACGTTTGATTACGCAAGGGTTATGTTCATGCTACTGGGACAACCGGACAATGATGATCAACGGGAGTACCCTATTTTTAGCCATACCCAATTCAAGCCATCCCCAATCTCCTTCAGAGTGGGTCCAAATCCGAAACACTTGCTGACTTATGCACCGAGCAAACTCCATGGGAGAATCTGTCCATCTGTTGTTGTCTGTAAACCATTTTTTGTGTGCAAAAAGTCGGGGAGCCACCAACTTATTTGTGTTTTTCTACCAATGGGGAAAATGATCAACCATTGAATATTGGGTTCCTCAACTTTGAGACAAACCAATATGTGGTCCAAAAAATATGCGCGTTCCATAAATGCCGTTTTCTGTCTGGGACAACCCCAAACGCCAAAATCCACATCTCTGTCCTACTTAAATCCCAATTGTTCATTCCAAAATAAGCTCTTTTCAGACAACCCCATGTTTTTCCTACAGTAGTTCAAAGGTATTGTTTTTTGAAAATCACCCATACTCTCGGCTAATCAAACACGGCGTGCTTGAAAATCCCTCATTTCGTTCGATGATTTTTGCAGCTATAAACTATAAACCTCCATTTAGTTTGCGAATTTCCCATTGCCACAATGTTTAATGACACCAGAGGGTAAATCTAAAACCAAACAACACATCAAGTTGGTTCCATTATATCCGCATTAAATCCCTATTTGGTGATGGCTAAACGTCCGTTTCCTAGCTATGTAGCCATATCTGATTACGGTCTGGAGGGTAGTTTCCCATTATTATCCCATTGTATTCCATTGTATGATATTCCATGCGAATACCCCACTAAAGCTATATATCCTCAACATTATGCTGCCGTGTATATATCCACAAAAATGGATATGACCAGTGTCGGATAGATAAATAATCCAGCATATTCAGTATATTCCATGATATCCCGTTTCTCTTGGCTAATCCCACTATATTCCATTATTATCCCATTGTCTTCCCATCAAATCCCATAAAATCCGATTCATTCCGGCTAATTCACACAAAATCCTGTAAAATCCCAGTATCTCCCCATAAAATCCCATGATCTTCCCATAAAATCCCAGTATCTTCCCATGAAATCCCATGAATTCCCATCGACCCATCCCCACCACCCACCTTTGCCCACGCCAAGGGGCTGATCACGGCCACCAGCTGCTCGCAGTTGCACAGGGCCACCTCGAAAAAATTCGGAGCTTATTGTGGCTGTGCTCAACTCGGATAGTGGTCTATCGGGCTTCAACCACCAAAATTGGTGATTGAATGGGAAATTCATGTGATTTCTATTGAGATTTTGCTGGATAGAATGGGATATTTATGGTGATATGATGGTTTACAATTCACCAACTATGATTTTTGTAGGGGATTTTTTTGGGGATATTGTTCTCAACAAGGAGGATATCATGGGAACATAATGGGACAATGATGGGGATATCACCATAGAATGGATTCTAGTCGGATATAATGGATGTAGTGGAGAATAAAACTGGAAATTCCACTTGGTGGGTCACCAAAGGAATCGTAAGTGAGCCAGTTCACCAGTTCACTTGGTTAGCCCCAGTTGTTTCTGAAGGATAAGTAGAGATTATCCAGCTAAGTGTGATGAACCACCCAGCAGTGGTAGTTGGGTTCCTCTGAAAATAGGCTAGTGAATCATCGTTTTCCCTAGAAACCTTGCCATAGCTTGGTGGTATACACCATTCTCAGGCCCAACCCCCTTTGGTTCTCTCACAACCAAGTTTTCTATTGGATAATGTACGCATCCTTTTTTGGGAAAAAAGGTGTATCTGTCAGATTTTCCCGCAGCTGGAGGTCCACACCCCAGCTCTGTGGGATGACATCAGAATGCCCATGGTTGAAAATCAAATTTGTTCCCAATTAAAGTCCCATTGCTCCTTCCTTTCCCCTCAGTGTTCTTGTTTAAACGTCCATTGATTTTTGGTAAAAGCATCCATTCCTACACTTCAGTGTTTAAAGCAACAAAGTGATACATCATCTTTGTTGGTTAAACTGTCCCAGCTTCCATTTACTCAAACGTCGCAATGTTCATTGGTGAGCATCCCAACTTTCGTTGGTCAAAATATACTGTCCAAAAAAAAGAACATGTTCATTGGTTAAGATTTCAAGTTCTCAGAAAATCTCCCCCTTTTCATTCGTGAAAATGTCCCATTTTCACTAGTGAAAATGTCCCATTTTCAGTGGTTAAAACCTATTTCTAGATGATGTACCTGTACCTACTATAGATGGTGTTTTCCATGATTTTTCATAGCTATGTTCAATTACCAGAGCTTAAAAGGTAAAAAGTTCCCCATGTTCATGATATAGTACATTGTCTATATTCATTTTCATTGGCTAAGGATCCATGTTCATTGGTTGGGGATCCATTTTTCATTGGTTAAAGATCAAATGTTCATTGGTTCAAATCTATAAGTCTACCATTTTCACTTAGTTGGTTGATAAACCAATCTGCCCATTTTCACTGGTGAAAAACTATTTACAGTATATATGATTTAACTAATACAATACAGAGTATTTTATAGATGGTTTAGCCATGATAATAACCAATCTCCCCAGTGGTTTAGGATCCATTTTCAGTATATTTGGATGTTTCCAATTCATGGGGGTACCCCTAAATCATCCTTTTTTGTTTAGGATTTCCCATTCTAAGCCAACCATGTTTGGGCTTTTTTCCCCATGTATGGAAACCCCCAATATCGATTTTCACATGGGAAAAAACACCATTTCTAATTGCTAAATCAAATATACAAACAAGCCATGTTCATCCCCAGATTCCAGATTCACAGATGGGAACATCATTTGGAGGTTTCCTAAAATAGGAGTACCCCCAAATCATCCATTTTAATAGGATTTTCCATTATAAACCATCCATTTTGGGGTACCCCCATTTTAGGAAGCCCCCATTTCAGAATCTGTTGCTTGCCATGGCCCGGCCTTGGTGGCACGGAGAGCCTCCTGAGGCGGCGCGCCAGCGAGGCCAAAGCCTGGCAGGCTGAAGGGGGCGCCGGTTCACAGGACTTTTTTGGAGGAGAAACTGGGGAAAGTTATGGGAAAATTATAGGAAAATCATGGGAAAGTCAGGGAGGAAACAGGAGAACCTGGGGAAGATATGGGAAAAATAGAGGGAATTGATTGGGAAAATTGTAGGAAAACATAGGAAAATCACCCAAGATGAGGGGATCGAAAAAGATTTCTCTATCCAACTGCAGAAAATTCGAGGAGAAACTCAGGAAAACCAAACGCTTGCGATGGAACATCACCATGTTTCATAGGTAAATCTTCGAACTAAATGAGCCATGTTGCGTAGCTATGTTAGATTACTGGGAGGATAAACTCAGGAAAAGAATCCAACATTGGCGGATAAAACTAGATTTCTTTCTCCAACTGCAGAAGGTTGGAAGGATAAACTCAAAGTGAGATAGAAAGACTTGAGAAATGATGGTTGGTTGATGATTAAACGCAGTTGTCTATAACACCAAAATCTACCCAAGTTTTTTTTCATCATCAATCATTAATCCGATATTGGGATTAGTTGGATATAAACATCCCCATTCAAAAATTGGAAGTTTAAGCGACCAATAGATCGGGAATTAACCATAAGAAATATGTTCATAGGGAAACGAGGATAAACCGTGGGATGGAAAGGAGGTACCGCAATTGCAGACAAACCCATATCACACATTTATGTTATATATACTATGAGGGCCCCAAATCACGAGACCAGAATGTCTATGGTTTTCGGGCGCCAGAAACGGCGCCGCAGCCGCATGACTTTTGCAGACGCGC
>BGPT01000145.1:423005-436651 GCA_003297045.1 Symbiodinium sp. clade C Y103 | reverse complement strand
GCGCAGCCAACCGCAGCAACGACGTTGACACAGCAGTCCCAAAAGAGAGCCCAATTTTTGGCAGGATTCCGGCCTCGCGCACATGGGCCCTCGTAATATTTTTGTGGGGGTTCCTAAAATGGGGTACCCTCAAAACCTCCAAATTAGGGGTAAAGATAGTAGATATATAGGTAACATGACCCATTTACCCTCCTTCTGGCTATAATTTACCTATGATGATTTGAAGCAGCCCTAAACATGATGTCTATTTGAGTGCGGATTTGGCAGGTGTTCCGGACAAAGACTCGCAGGTGGACCCTTTCTCATCTTTTGAAGAAATAGGCAGAAATCAGACTATTCAGGAATGTTCTCGTAAAGAACTCAATGACTTAAAACCTGTAAAACCATGAGTCGAAGACATGAACCTGTTTTCTTAGTTCTTGAGTTTGGAAAAAGTTGATTCATGTTGATGAAAGGAATATCGATAACATGTGGTGACAGGGAGATTCCCAATGTCATTTAAATTGGTGCTGGTATGTGGTGGAGATGAATACCTTTGTCCAATGGGAGTTTAATGACTTGGGTGAAGTGTAAATCTGTATGAAAGTTTGTCAAAACCTCAAATTATGAAAGAAATCATCTAAACAACTATCTCAGCGAAAACTACCCAGATTGTATGGAAAAGGAACTCCAATTTTTCTATCTATTTATACTTTGTTGGCAACCAAATCTAGCGACATCACCATTTGGTTGTGACGCCATGTTCACTGCAGCGAAGTTTTGACTCAGTTCCAACCTGAAAAGTTTGAGGGGGGTTCAACCAGTCGGCCTAAAAGGTGAACACCCCGAACAATAGATGGTTCGTAAGCCCTTAACAAGCCATTATCCATTGGGGTCGCCTTTTGGGGGGTGGTTGAATCCCGTTAATAGACGAGCTTTGACATAGCAGGATTGATAATAGCCATCATCAGCTTCAACATGCTGCTTTTTAAACTTGCCATCCTGGAATTTTCGGGAAAGGTGCCTTCAAAATCGTTTGACATCCACTCCCCAAAAAGGCTATCAAGGCTTCAAATTGCATCGACAGCACTGAGCAACTATCAAAAAACTTATAGTTATGCCTGAATTTTTGCCGAATGATATCTAGTAATCTAGTATACCAATGCTTCACCATATTGAAACATCTGAAACCCTGGATGTATCTTGAAACTCATTAGAAAATGCCCTCTGGAAAGTCACCGAAAGTAGGTCTCCAATCTGTTTCTTCCAGGTCATGGATTGCATCAGAAAATGGCCGAGGTGCCAATTCGACAAAGCTATGGAAGATCCCTTTCAATAGCTAATCTCATCTATTTTCAAGGGCCCTTTTATTTCCAGTTCGCAAAGTATTAATCGGATAGAATTTATATCCCAGTAGTATCCCTTTGACCATCATTGTACGGTTTATATAGTGTTTCAGTAGTATTACCATTGCTATTCATCCATAAGATATGAAGTAAACTCTCATAATAGTAATATTATCTTATATCATCCTTATATCAAGTATTTAAGTGAACTGGGATGAACTACTCAAGCAGTATTAAGGTCATCCACTTCGCAACTCTCATCCACTTCCATCTCCCCTCTGACGAAGCCACCTCGATGAGCACAGGCCTGGCGCGGACTCCAGCGTTTGATTGGAGAAAATGTCTTTTGGCAATGGAAAATCTATGAAAATCCAGTAGTGGAGGGGCAAAGACGGGAATTTTTTCGAACAAAAAATTACTATTGTACATGTAATGGAGTGAAAAAAAAACTCTCTGGTTTTTTGACATGGAAAGTGAGTTTTCCAATGGTGTGCTCAATGGTTGCATCAGTTCATGCCTGAATTTTGATATGACTATGGCATCATCGACCTGGAATATCCTGATCGCTGGTTGCATCAACTATAATCAACTATCACTTGATGATTTACCTTACTGACCATAAGCATCACTTGCAATGTGTAGTTGTAACATCAAAAATAGGCTCGTCACAAAAAAGAGCATTTTAGTCACCAACTGCGAGCAATGATGAATGGGATCAAATGGCGAGGTTTCATACTCAGCACGAGTTAGAATTAACAGACATGGCATCAACAAAACTCCGATCGTCGTCAGAGGGAAATCATGAAATCATCCATAAATCTATTGCTTTTCCAGCCAACCATGTTGGTTTCCCAGAGGTTGCGGTAATGTGGTAAAACCCAATAATCAACCACCCCCAATTTCATCAGAAATAGGTGATTCATGGTGATTCTCCAAAAGTCTTGAAACAGTTGACCAAAACTGTCCAAAATGGGGCACACAAACCCTGCCATTGTGTGGATCAAGACTTTCCTTCCAATCTGCAACATGTGCCAAGGCCAAACATGAGTATGGTGAAATCTGTTTCCTCTACCTGTACCATCTTTGTCCTAAAGTGGTCGCTACTACTACTACATGCATCCAACCAAGGCAAAAAAAGCTCCCAGCCTCCAAATCAGGAGTCCCTTCAAATAAAAACCAAAAACAACAAAAGATGGCACCTATATGACACAAAGTGACGTCAAAACCAAGTCATGATTTATTCGCAGGAAGATCAAAGCTATTGAAGTCATGGCCCATGAATAGTTCCGTGACATAGCTATGAAAAAGGATGATTTTCCAATTCGTAGACTGTGACACATTTCCAGAGGGTATGTCCCCATTGATATCAATGAATATCCCCAAGACTTCCCAACATTTACTTGGTTAAGCCATGTTAAATCACATGAATGTCAACCCTGGACGAATAAACCATGGTTCAAAAAAGAGGCGTACTCCCCAAATAGTCATGTCATCTGATACTTTTCTTATGGTACCCCCCAATGAGCAACAGCCGTTCGGGGTTTATTCATCTAGGGTTGACATTATGTAGTATTGTATATCCCATTGTATTCCATTGTATTCCTATATTTTCTCATCACATTCCCATTCAATCCCATTATAATCGTATTGTAATCCCATCAAACCAGGGAAATGCTGCCCCAACTCCAGTCATGTTCCACAAGCGGCGCTCCTTGTCCACCCAGCAGCGCATGGTGCGCCAGGAATTCATTGGATCCGTCATGGCTAGCTGCTGCTCCTGGCTTCAAAATCGTCCGTTTTCCCGATGGAAACGATATCAAAAGATGGCCACAACTGGGGGCAGTTATGGCAGTCTTACATACATACAGTATACCTATTTTGAGGTATGAAAAAATTGAGGAAGATTTGTTGGGAGGTGTCCTAGCAAAAATCAAAAAATGAGGATATTCAATCAGAACGGTAGTATTGAAAAAAAAACGACCAAATGGTGAGAAGAGAAACGAAATGATTGTCCATCAATCGTGAGGAAATAGGACAGCGAAGCATGGTTACTCAATCTCTGATTCCTGCACTTTTCCTAGAGACTGCCAGTTTACAACCATAGTTGCTAGCTAGTTCCAAAGTGGGATTGCGATCTTGCGATCCAAGCTGCATCTTCTTTCTGGATTTGGATGTCCAAGAATGAACCAATAGAACTGTGGCTACCCCCAACGAGTGCAAATGTATCACCAAACAAGTCCCACTGTTTAGGCAACTATCAATCATCCGCAAAGTGGGCGAAGAACATTTCCCATTTAGTTCCAAAGGTTCTCCCAGTAAGTTCTGCATTCAGCGAAGGGGATTTCCAGCCCGCCACGTTTTCATGACGCCGGAAGGGAAATCCATCAATATCCCATGATTATCCCATTATCCCATGATTGTCCCATTCTTATCCCATGATTGTCCATATTAATCGTATTAAAACATCTAAAACCATCGTTGGGAGAAGCTCCAGTTCTCAACATCATTTCTGGTGTCAGCTCTGCCAATCGGCACCTCTTCGTTCTCCAAGAGAAACCAAGGAGTCCTCAACGACCTGTGGGCCGGGCTAGGCCATGACATGATTGGGATGTTCCTACATCCATGTTTTGATTCGTGGAGGAGTCATGCTGAATGTGTCAAATTATCTATTTGGGTCATGATAAAGTGTTCATGTTTTGTGAAATGATGATGAATCATCCATAAGAAGTTTTGAAGAATCTTTCAGGCAAGAAATGAGAACTTTTATCAGTAGGAAAGAGAAAATATTCAAACAAATAGGTGAGCACTCACAATAAACATGATCGGAACAGCAATTTAAAAAAGGATACGTGTGTATCTACTAATATCTTTGGGTTTCAAACAACATAATCTAGATCCTAAAGACCTTTGAAACCCACACTATATAGATACACACACATAGTAGTATAATGTTACATAGATATTTACAGTTAGTATAATGTTACATAGATATTTACAGTTATATACACATACATTATATTTTCATATCGGAATCATAGTCTGTCAATATACACAGTTCAAAATCATACAAATCATCAAACGTCATCATCAAAATCGCTGGTCTATAATCTCAAAAAAAAACATCAAAACGACAGAATAAACATCAGAACAATCAACATAAAAACTGTGACTGAATTGTAATCATTCACCAACCTGAAAATAGCTGTTATCATAGGGCCCTTTGGGGATGATTCCCTGTGTAACCATCCGTCCAGTGACGTCCAACGTGAGGTCATAAACAGCTTTGCCGTCACTATAGTACTACTACAAATCACCCTGGTGAAATCACTATAGATGATTTCCCCATGATATCCCCATTCATATCCCATTATAATCATACATTAACCATATATTGATCATATATTAATCCAATATATTCACCATGTATTCACCGGGATCAAGGCCTCAAAAAAAAAAACAACTCCACTACGTGACCCTTCCCAGTGCCGGCACCTGTCGTCCGGCATCAAGACCTTGGTCCTGACGGCCCATTGCTTCAACAAGTGGACCTCGTTTGGAGCTGAAGATGGAAATATGGGGGTTTGCATAGTCATGGTGGTACCCCAATAGCCGGATGGTTTAGTTCATGGAAAATCCTCCATGGATGATTTGGGGTGCCCCTATTTTAGGAAACCTCCATATGAATCTATGCTTAGCCATCAACAAGAGTAGGAGTTCATGGGAATATCATGCAATTTCATGAGATTGCAGTGGGATGCAATGCGGATTTGATGGAATCTACTGGGATTATAATGGGATGTAATGCGGATTTAATGGAACTGAATGCGATTAAAACGGGATATAACAGGAATGTAATGGGAGATGATGGAAATGTAATGGGAAAATAGGTTCTACAATGTGATATATGTGTATATATATATATGCACAAAGACTATGTACTCCTCGTCTATCTATTTCTGCAAGAATTGTGCACCGTTACAAATACAGGGAATTGAAATTCTGATATAAACATAGATGCAGACATTAGATGCATATAGATACATATAGAAACGTACAGTAACCAAACCATGGGCCGAGAACAAAAAAAACACGAGAAATCCCGCCACAAAGCCTAGCTGATCAGCTTTCTTCAGCGATTTACGCAACTCGACGGCATTAGGGAAAATCCCCACGTCATGTTGTAATTGACATATTGCAAGCAGTACATCTGGGTGTATCCACACTGTCACTGTCCATCATTAGTTTGTTGGATGGTTGTATCTCCATATTTTTTGCATGTCGTCTTTTTTCACACCAGCTCGGCTCCCGAATAACAAAAAAAAAATCCAAGGAACCTTCTCTTGCCCATAGTCATGCATCGAGGCAGCCTGCCGCGATGGGATTTTGTGAAGCCCTGTGAGATGACCAGAACAAAAAAGTGGATGGCCGCAAATCCCTGTTTTCAGGAGACTGGGAAAAAAGAATCACGCAAGTACATTTTTGTACAATATACACATAGATACATAGATATATATTTTATAGATATCTATATATATATATTGATATATATATATATACACATCTATAAAGATATATATATAGAGATGTATAGATATATATATAGATATAGATATAGATATAGATATAGATATAGATATATAGATATATTTATATATACAGATTTGTGTATATATATATATGCATTATATGTTGTAGGTACCCCATTGAGCCCAGCCCCCGTTGCATCCCATGACCGCCCGTTTGAAAGCTGCCTGGTCTGGTGGCTGCCAAACATGAGAGATGAAGTACTCAGGCGGCCTTATTGCCGCCGCAGCTTGGGAGGCCGCTGCTAACCCAGTTACGATGTGTGGCAAAGCGTTGTGACAGAATATTCCCAGCTGTGTATGTGTACGTATATATAATATGTATATATATATATACATATATATATATATACATACATACATATATTTATATACATATAAATATATATATATATATACATATATATATATAGGTAATATGGGTTCTAAGTCACAAACCCCTTACTTACTGAGATGCATTCAGCTTATGAAAAAAGAATTCGGCAGGATTCGTTTCAGAGGAACCTAGCACTCTTCAGCGGGGAATCCAAAGTTGAGAATAGTTGAAAGTTTCGAACAGAACATGAAAACTCCTGTGGGCCAATTTTCATCACTCAGCGGCCCAGCACTCGAGCCCCAACACTTGCAGACAACCGAAAGATTGCTTTGAGTTTCAAGAAAGAATAGCATTTGAATAGAAAGTTGTCGGTTCTCTGCAAGTTGGGCAGGCCACAAACTGATCTCCCGACCGCTGCTTGACCTTGGAATAGCATGATTCGCAGCAACACATGTGCTTGCACGGATACAAAAGGATGTCGCATTCCTTCTCCATACAAATTTTGCACTCCAACCTTCTTTTGACTTCACGACTTTCTCTTTCGGTTTCGCGTGTCTTTTCTTGTTCTTTGTCCAAGAGCCGAAAACCAAGAATGGCCACTTCGGTCAACTGTTTTGCCTTCTGCTCTTGCTCCGAAGCCATCGAGTTCAGGTCCTTAAGGTACTTCTTCGTCGGCACAACGTCGAAGAAGTCATTCCAATTGACCCCTTCTTGCCAAGTCTTCACCTTCTTGTCGTCTATGGTGAGCTCGTTCTTGGCAAGGACTGTCACCTCGGGGTCTCCCTTGCTCTCTCTGTCCAGGAAGCTTTTCTTTTCCTCGTACCCGGGTCTTTGGCCGTACTTCTTTTTCTTCTTTTTCTTACCTGCTGCATCCCCGCACTGGTGTGTGTTGGGAAGTTCCAACCAGATGTCGCAAGCTCTGCATTTTCTGAAGTGGCCTGGCTTTATCGAGACGGGTTTAGGCCCCATATGGCATGGTCAGCAGCGACGCTACTTCAAATCGTGATGGACTGTTGTGCTGCAGCATTTCTGGTGGTTCGGCTCACTGGCTCAATACAACAAGTAATGGTATAATCCATTTGGTTATAAACCAATATCCATCCACAGTGAAGTGTACTATATCAACATAACACAACTTTGGTGGTTCCATATTGGTCCCATTTGGGGGCAGTTTGACAGCCGTTCTTGCTGTTGCTCAACGTCCTCTGTTGCATTATAGGTGAAGTGCAAGGTTTCTGTGACAACACCTGCGAGTGCGGATGATAGGAATTCCTATGGTGGCTAATGATTTCCAATTAAGCAGGTAGATCCAGGTAGGGATTTTTACCGTTGAGCCATAAATATCAACCATATTTGGGGGAAGAAACATCCATTAACCAGCTATTCTTGGTTACTGTAGCCATTTCGATTTTTTCTCGGAGGGTCCGGGGGACCCCAGTAAAAAAAATACATCATTCCTAGGCTCACGCTCTTCGGGCCCCGAGCTCATTTTCCAGCGCCGACGCTGCCACTTGGGTCCTTGGGGTGAAGAAGTGATGGGTCAAAATGTCAGGCCACGGCCCAGACATGGCCACTACATTTTTCAGTCTTCAACATGAATTTTTTGGGATACCCAATGAATTTTGACTCAAATCCAAACAAACCATCTGGGATTAATGCTGGAGATGCTGGATGCCTATGAT
Source organism: Symbiodinium sp. clade C Y103 (assembly GCA_003297045.1). NCBI lineage: Eukaryota > Dinophyceae > Suessiales > Symbiodiniaceae > Cladocopium > Cladocopium sp. clade C. The sequence goes on along the minus strand of BGPT01000145.1, from coordinate 428,745 downwards.
CTCGGACTAGAAGTATCCAGTCTAGCTGTGGCTTTTCCTGGTCAAATTTTGACCAAAAAACCCAACAAAAATGTTTTTGCAGGGCGGCCGTTCTCGTGCATTCTTGTTTCATTTTATTCTTGGACACATAAAACCATAGATGGGCTGGTCATTTTGTAGGTTTTAAAGCCTCAAACCTTTGATTTTGCACGAGGTGGTGCTCCCCAATTTCTTGGTTTGAAAACAACGATTTCAATATATCGCCCATACTTACCCTAGTTCTCCATACTTATCCTATAAACCAACAAATCCCGATTCTGACCTGGGGCATCACCGAGAGAAACAGTGTCTGGCTCCAGGCAAGGAAGCATCATCATCAACATCATCATCAACATCATGATACCCAAAAAAACAACCTAAATGGTAATGATTAGTGATTAGTGAAGGTAGTTTGTTGAAGAATCTCTCATGTAAGGATGATAAAAAATCAGGATACCCCCTAACCCCCCAAGCTAAATGGTAACGATCATAGTTATTGTAACATATAGTAACATATATTGTTTCCTGAACCAGAACTATCGTAAGATATACGAATATGTTGTGCCCTTTGAATTCTTGGGCAAACGATGGTGTCAGCGCGTAGAAGTAGTAATCACCCAATCTAAGGGAACTTCAGAACCTTGACCCATCCCCATTTCTCCCACAGGTGCCCCGGCTGTTTCGTCAAGCGACTGCTGGTCCAGAAGGCAACAGCCTGCGGTCGCGCAGTTTCCATGGGAAATTTTGGGCTTCCAAAGTTGGAGACTACATAGAACTGCAAGATGACTGGGAGATTGATTAAGCAAGACGATTCATAACTAAAATGGATGCTTTGAGTAAACTCCTCCATTTTGTAATTTACGACAACAAACTCTCTGGGAATCAAACACGGCTAGCTGGAAATCTCTTAAAGCATCGATTTTTCCCCGCTATGAGCCTCTATTTAGTTCGGTGATTTTCACCTAGGAATCCAGATTGGACTCTTCAAAATCTCTTGATTTCGGTGGGTGCATCGGACCCAGGTCCGGTCCCCCGTTGGGCTTCTTGGCGGGGACCTTCTCAAACTCTTCTCGCGTCTCTTCGGATTCTTGCTCCGACTCCAGGAGATACTTCCGCCGCTGCCGTTGAGCCTGGAAGGATCAGTTCTGGTAACGGTGCCCGTTTATAGCTGGTATAGCTGGACGTGTATTCCCCCAACCCGCAGTCATATATAAAAATAGGCTTTGAACCATCCCCATATAGTGGTTGCATGCCCCATTGTTGGTTGAATACCATGTTATACCATACAGAGAGAGAGAGAGAGAGATCCTTTTTGTGCCATTTTTGGTATGAAATCTTATGTTTCTTCTTCTTTTGGAAGCTGTGACTTTACCTCTCGCGCTTCCCTGCCATTGCCCTTGTGACTCATGGAAAATTGAAGCTTGTCACGGACGTCCTCCATTTTGTTTTTTTTTTCATGAAATATTATTCCATCTCTAAGAGGCTTTTCATGGGGATCCTTTCCAATGTCCAACCTGCTTGTGATCTCCTGTTGTCTCTGACCTTAGTACTTAGTAGCAACTGCGCCAAAATATCTGCTCTCCCATTCACAGCTGGATCAAATCCCGTGGTTATCAAGTAGTGAGTTTGTCACATCGTTTATTGGTCAATTACATCCCCAGTTTGGTTGCATATATTGCCTATAGCCTCAAGACCCATTTCATGCGATTTTGGTATGAAATCCCATGATTATTCACTCATCATCCCCCCCAGAAAACAGCATCGAACCCGAACAATGCGATAATCAGATCATCAGCAAAGTTGTCCAAATCCATGTCTATTTACGTTCCATCTTCATTTTCAAGGAGGGGAGTAGGACGATCCGTCCTGCATGCCCTACCACTCAGTGGTTTTTCATAACGATCCCTCAAATATGGACCGACCCTTAGCGGCAGGCCTGATGAAAACATCTCAAATCCACAGATCTTTGCGGGTTCAAATCACCAAATCCACAGAGTTGTGTTGCTTCAAATCCGCCACATCCACATATTCCACCCAATGTGGTAAACCCAAGAATCAACAATGCCATAGACCAACCATTTGGGGGTCACTTTACATCATCCCAAATAGTGGTATACCCAATAATAAACCAAATTGTTGATGGTTTACTATTGGGCATACCACAAGACATAAGTTTCCCGGTACATTCAGATATTATTTGTGTCAACCTTTCTCTGGGAATTAGATTGATCCTATTCATGGGAGTATCAACCCCATGCTCCATCAAAAGGTTTCCTCCAGCTCCGAATCGCTTCATTTACCCTTTGAATACTTAGAAGATCATCGAAAGAATCGGAACTGATTAATAAGCCCTACGTAGTACGTTCCCAATAGAAGTGGGTTGTCCCAGGTTTAAACATTGTCAACTGACAGAATAGTAGCTGGGTTCATCAATATTCGCATGGCTTACCCTCTGGTAAACGAACATAGCTATGGAAAATCACCATGTTCAATAGGTAAATCAACTATTTCTGTGGCAGTTTTCAATAGCTCTGTTAAATTACCAAAGGGTATAGCACAATGGTCAACTCCATCTCCAAACTTCATCAACCCAGCACCCCCCGAAAAAAATCCCACCTTTGGAAGCAGATCCTGTAGCCGCAAGGACAACAGCGGGGCCACCTGCTGATCTCCCTGAAGCACTCCACATGGCCTGACGCCAAACGCATGCCATCGGGGGGATCGGCTGGAGAAATGCTTGGACAATGGTTGAAAAATGATGAAGAAACAGGGAAAAAATATTGAACATGATGAAACAAACATAGGAAAATGCTTGAAAACGATGGAAAAAACCATGGGAAAAACATTGCTGAATGTGATGAAGAATTGAAGGAAAATGATGTTTTTCTTTGTTGTTGAACTCTGGAATTGTTACAAAGTGCTAAAAAACTATTCAATTCCCCATCCCAGTTGAACAAAAAGCACCAAAAAAAATGAATAGAACATCAAGTCGAAGTTTGGAGACTCAGAACTTCTTTATCCCAATGTTAAGTTTAGGACCAACACACAAAAAGTTTCATCACCTAAGACATCTTAACAACTAGTGACCGAAACCTTGCAACATCCCCCAACACACCCTCATTGTCTTCAAATCAGAGAATGCTCTAAGATCTCTGACAGGCCGTGGCAGCAACCACATTTGAGCGGGCGGATTTCCAACTACAAGTGTCCAATTTTTTTGGCTCATCCCCAGAAAACACAAAATCATGGTGATAAAGCAGTTCGACACACATGTTCATTTTTGTTTGGTTGATACCCCCTGTGCCATGGTCCAAAGATGGTTTATGGGCTATGGTCATCCCAACATCATGAACCAAAAATGATGGGTATCTTAAAGAAAAAAACTGCAATCTAATGATATTTTAATATTCACCAGCGGATGACCGTCCCCTTTGTTGAGTAAATTTAAATACACCATGTTTATCCACCTTGTTGAATCCTGATGACGGTTGGACGAACTCCATCGGCCATTGCAAAAAAAAGCATGGCACACATGGGTCCGTCTGAAATACGATTAGAAAAAAAAACATGGTTTTTCATCATGTTCATGAGTTTTCCCTATCTCAAATAGCCATTTTTGAGATGGGGGCCCCAATTTGCAACACACCCATATCCATTATTCATTGTTTGAATCCCTATGTTCTAAGGGTTGGATACCCATAGATTGGCTTGTCATCTCTCCAGCCTGCCACTGGCCACAACAGCACTTCTGCTCGCAGAACTACATAAAACACCTAGCATGGGGAGCTGGCACGACACACAGAGGCAACGATCCTTTCTGGGGACATTCTAGGCATGTAATGGGAGATCACTATCAACAATAGGGACTAAACTCACTATACTCAACTAAGTATCAATCATCAGCAATGATGGGGATTTTGTGGTGATTTCCCCAGCAAAAAACAAGTCAAATCCATCCCCGGTCCAGGCCATGACCAAACCTCTGGCATCATCAAGCAGGGTTACTTTGGAAATCCCTGAACTAAATGGACATTCAAATGAGAAGAACATCTATAAATGGGTAATTTCCCATTGCTATGTTTGATTCCCAAAGGTCAAGGGAAAAGGGACACAAAACAACTGTTCCAGCGAGTTTGAAGATCTTAAATCCCAAATACAGTGAACGAACAAGAATCAAAATGGGTGCAAACAAATACGCTCACACGGGCGTGTCTGAAAATTGCATAAACCCATGAAGTAACAATTTGAATTGAGAACGTGATGATAAATTCATAATACATAGATATTTTTTCCCTGCAGGGATTCACCATATGCAAGTGGATTCACATCTGAATTCGCCATATGCCTCCCTGTGGAATTGGATTTTTGTGGAAGGTATGGGTTAACCAAATTGAAATGACCCACGCGGGGGGCATGGAGGCTGCCAAAAATTGCATGTAAAAAAATACAATAGAGTTGGCATCAACAAAATTTGCGGTCTTACCCCGCATTCGTTCAGATAACCACACCTGCCAGCACAGGAATGAAAATAAATAAGACTCATCATGTTCAATCCATCCAAAGACACAAAACATAGCGACACACACGTAATTTCACACAAATACATTCCATTTGTGTTTGTTTCATCTTAACATGTGGTGTTTTTGAAGTGAACCATGGCTGTAAAAACAGATCATGGCCAAAAGTGAAAAGCCTTAGGTCGTTGTTAACATCAAAATCAGTGGCAAATCAACGAGTGAAGGTTTTGTCTGACATGATGTGCCCTAAATCCATAGGTTTATCACCATTTTCCGTTTTGAACATGCTTAGGGGTATACCGGTATACCTCATTTTCACAAACACAAATATTCACACATAACTGTCCAACAAACCGGGGCCTTCTACCATCTCTCTTTTCTGCGCAAAAAAGGCCGCGCTTGAACCAGCATCTATCAAGGGAGAATCGCAGCTGCCGTGGATTGCAAGCTACTCACCCATCGCCTTGCCCCAACAAACGACGGTGGATGATGTCCAAATCGAAGTTCTACACTTTTGTTAGTTTGTCGCATTTGATATCTTACAGCGGCCATGAATTCCGCATCTAAGGTCAAGTCATACAACGCCATATGAATGTTTTTTTGGGGGTGTCCATAATGTGGTGATGATCAGTTGGCGCCTGTGCCCCTTGTCGAAACGATCGTGTTCGTTGCTGTCTGCAAAACGATGCAATGACAACAATTTCTTGCTGCGAGGCTGCAGCACTTGAAACAAAAACATCCGCTGGTCAACCGTCCAAGGACCATCTTCATTGATGTGAAATTCATTGTTCCGGTCCCAAGGCCAAATTTCTGACATGGGGCCCAACTATCAAGTGTGGTCATATATATATATGTGTGTGTTTATCGAAAGAAGTGGGGAAGCAATCTTCCGAGTTACGGATGAAGTTCCATGCGCTAACAATATATCACCTGAGAAGAGGAGAACGAAAGCCTGGGCTTTTTGCGGTCGCAGTGGACTGGAGTCCGGCAACGATTGATTTCGCTCGAGCAGCCATCCCTGTGCTTNCACCTGAGAAGAGGAGAACGAAAGCCTGGGCTTTTTGCGGTCGCAGTGGACTGGAGTCCGGCAACGATTGATTTCGCTCGAGCAGCCATCCCTGTGCTTTGCACATCGGTGCTGCCAAAAATGTCTCTTGCTGCGGCAAGATGCGAAAAAGCAAACGAACTCTTTTTATGGGGTTTTC
>BGPT01000145.1:407034-419217 GCA_003297045.1 Symbiodinium sp. clade C Y103 | reverse complement strand
ACCCACCGTCACCAAATTGCTACCTGGTACATCGCCCTGCAAAATGCTCCTCCTGGACACGCAGTTCACCACCTATTTGCGCCGTTTTGCTTCCTGTAGAGGGGATCTCACCCCCACACCCCCTTATCTCACTTCGTTCGCAAACATCACTTCAGCCTATGCCTACCGGCAGGCTTTCGTAATATNTTGCTTCCTGTAGAGGGGATCTCACCCCCACACCCCCTTATCTCACTTCGTTCGCAAACATCACTTCAGCCTATGCCTACCGGCAGGCTTTCGTAATATGTGACATATATGTGGCATTTAGCAAAGAAATGCACCTTGAGAATTGCGATGGATTTCCAGCGCATCTCGGCCCTGCCCTGGCCTTAGGATGTGCGCGCCAAACGCGGCTCCAGTTGCCTCGGGGCATAGCAGACTTTGCTCCAATCTCCACCACATTGTTTGTACATGATTTGATCTGCCCATTCTGTGTTCCAAAACTCTACACCCAGAAGCAGTCTTCCGGATCCCAGAACCAAGCTTGACACCAGTGCCCTTGCAAAACCTGACATGGCACAGATTGGCACCACATCAGAAGTTGTGGGAAGGGATGGAAACCACGGGCCCAAGGCGCCTGAGCAAGGAGCAGCAGCAGCAACTCAATACCAAAAGTGCAGTTCCCAGAAGCCTCAAATGACGCAATGGTTGAAACGGTTCAAGGGATGGTCTTGGACCTTGGATTATGCCCAAAATATGTTTGGCGGATTAGCGAAAATGATCTAAAATGCTACAGGATGCTACCAACAATTGTGCTTTGTGCAAGTCTCTTTTAGCTAACCTCGCTGCTTGGACAATATCAACCCATCAGACTAAGTCAGACTCAAAAGCAAGAATAAATGCACCCTTAGCATTCGATATCATTTGCAGTCCAAAGAGAAAGGTTACAACTTGGGGGTCATGCCCAAAACGGCAGAACTCATCTCCAACCCTACTTTCTTCTTACCCCCAATGGTTCCCCGCCTCCCCATGGTGGAGTTTATGGACCCCTTTGGGATGATCATGGACGATCCAAAGCCCGGCGCCAGCAAGGCCCGGGTGCCCACACCAAGGGGACTGGAGATGATCCTGGAGACTCCAGTGACTCCAGCCCAGGGAACCCTGAGATTATCAAAAGAAAGGAGATAAAAAAAAACTGGGCAAATGTTTGATCGAATTGTGATAGATACTACTCAACTCAGTTATGTCTGTCTCTATCTGAGCTATTTAAAGTTATTGAATCATACTTACATGGAATACTAGTTCTACTTAATCTGAATGACCTAATCCAACATAATCCACAATCTAGTCTAATCTAATCTAGACAATCTGATGGGTGTTATCTACTCTTTAAGCATCTTTAATCTACATCATGAAATCCATTGAATCTAATTCATCTGTACAAAGAAATCCACTTGTATAATCTAAATATACAATCAAATCCAGTCCAGTCCAATCCAATCCAATTCAGTCCAATCCATCATCATCATCATCATCATCAACCAGTATTGGATACATCCTATTATTGGGTACAAGTATGTACATATATAAAGCATATAAACAATCCAACGTAACATGTTCATACATGTTCCATGAATGTTGCCATGTTGGCCATTGATATTGATACTTTCATTTGGTTTCCCGCAATGCATTGGATCTCACCTCGCAGAGAGGTCTGCCCCTTACACCTACCAGCTAGCTTGGCTGCCATGTGGAGGGAAAGAAGGGCAGTCCCAGATGTGACCCAGTAGGTCCATAATGTGAATCCAATCCTTTTTGCAACACCAGGTTAAGACGGGAACTCAAAAAGTCTGCTGTCTGACAAGGGGGCTGGACTGCTCTGGTGTTTGTTGCTGACGATGAATTTGGAACATCGCTGGGTTTAGAAAGGCATGTTCCATACAAGGACAGCATCTTACAACTGCTGTGGTGTCAACACACGCGGAACACGAAGAATGGCAACACAAGACATTTGAATCCCGCATCCAGCTCAAACCCAATAAGTCCTGCAGTTGCAAGCGCCTCTCACGCGCCTTAGGCCAGGACTGAAGCACACAGCCACACAAGCTGCACATTTAAAGGCAGACCTACCCACAGATCAAAATACCATCAATTGGCTTGGTGGTTTCAACCTGCCTATACAAACAATATAATATAAATCATGTCACATGTGGATCAAAAATGCAGCAAACACGATTGAAGCAACCAACCAAATGAAAATTCAAGAGACTGTTGCAAAGGACAAGCTCAACCGGGTAGAAACAGGCATCAATTATCAATTTGGCATAAATTTGCATCAATTCATGAGTAAAGGAGCAGAATCATGACTCACATACTCACAGGTATATTTACGGTGTGTGTGTGTGTGTACGCAAAACATGCAGAAACCCTCCTCCGATCATCTGGAGGAATGGCCAGCTGCAATCATCTTAGAGAGCCCTTATCCTCCAGACTCCAACTCACACTCGGATATCACTAATGACTGATTGAAACTTCACCCGTCTTGACTCGCACGTGGCACATGGACCCCCCCCAAAAAAAAAGCTGTTAATTGCACGGCAAATGCCAAACCAGAACACTCTGAATTCTGGGGCGCCAAATTGTCCAGGGCCCATGGAGGTCTCTCTTTCTCTCCATCGCCATCTGTCAAGACTGCCCTGTGGGCAGCGGCGAGAAACTGGAAGAAGACGCAAGTGCTGAATTGCACACGCATCAAACGGCGTGCTGAAAGAAACGGTGCACAAAGGTAAAACGCCGCACAAAAGTATATAAAAGTGTGGAGATGTGTGGAGATGTGTGGAGCCCATGGAGGTCGAAACATTTGATTCTCTAGCTGTGCAAGGCCGAGACTGGTCAAAGCTTTGTGTAGAATGTGATATCTTGGGCCAAGATGAAGGTACAAGTGGCTTAGGTAGCGATGAGAAGCAATGGAAGGTTCAGCTGGTTGAAGCAATGAGAAGTTTCGGCCTTTCGAAAGTATGCTGAAGTTTCAGCATGGTCAAAGGGCGCAGCCGGCGAGGCCAGCGAAACCCATCATGGACTGTCAAAACATGTCAAACGGCAGTGTGTATGCCGGAATAACTATGGAACATGGTGGAACTATGATGCTGCATGAGTAGTGGCAAACCCCCTTTGCATCCTTGTGCCATTCCTGGAAGTGAATACAGGTTACTTGATCAATCGAACTTTAAAGGGGGAAGTATGATAGCAATGATACCAGAAAATCATATAAGATTCATTCAGATTCAATGTGATCAAACAATGGGGTACCATCATCTCCGAAGAATCACCGTGTCGTATTGATCCACCACTGCATGCGAATGGGGCAGCTGCGCTTTGGCATTGGGATACACCTCCATGTCATGAGGGATTGATCGTTTGATTCCACACTTCGGAGCACTTCTGGGCATTCCAGCTGAAGCTGTATTGCACGTCTCCACTTTTCACGAACGTCGTTGACGTTTGCTCCCCCGAACCGCTGCTCGTGTTCTTGAGCTGGTGCGGCTGTCCCGTTCGAATTCGTATTCGTCGTCAACCTCTTTTATCAGGAAAACATACACACCCGCGAAAATCGTGAGCGCCGCCACAATCCATTCTGTTAGGTAGAAGAACAGAGCGAAAGGCCCCATGACAGTGAATGGTTCAAAAGAAAACAAAAATCGCACTTTGGGCCGACGGCAACGGTTTTGAACTGGCAAGCAAATGATTCCGGGCGACTAAAGAAACCGGAATGTTTAGAACATTCAGGAGCTAAGTCACACGGATAATGACCACAATTGATACACTTAAAAGGTATGTTTGTTTGTTTGATCATAGTAGTGTATGCGTGCGTGCGTGCGTGTATGTATGTATTTATGTATATATGTACGCACGTACGTACGTAGGTCTGTCTGTCTGTCTGTATGTATGTATGTATGTACGTATGTATGTAGGTATGTATGTATGTGTGTGTGTGTGTCTGTATGTATGTATGTATGTATGTACGTACGTACGTACGTACGTACGTATGTATGTATGTATGTATGCAGGTATGTAGGTATGTAGGTATGTAGGTATGTAGGTATGTAGGTATGTATATATGTATGTAGGTATGTATGTAGGTATGTATGTAGGTAGGTATGTAGGTAGGTATGTAGGTATGTAGGTATGTAGGTATGTAGGTATGTAGGTAAGTAGGTATGTAGGTATGTAGGTATGTAGGTATGTAGGTATGTATATATGTATGTAGGTATGTATGTAGGTATGTATGTAGGTGTGTATGCAGGTAGGTATGTATATATGTATGTATGTATGTATGTATGTATGTATGTATGTCTGTCTGTCTGTCTGTCTGTCTGTCTGTCTGTCTGTATGTATGTATGTATGTATGTATGTATGTATGTATGTATGTATGTATGTATGTATGTATGTNTGTCTGTCTGTCTGTCTGTCTGTATGTATGTATGTATGTATGTATGTATGTATGTATGTATGTATGTATGTATGTATGTATGTATGTATGTATGTATGTGTATATGTATGTATATGTGGATGTATATATGTTTGTATGTATGTATGTATGTAATGTAATGTAATGTAATGTAATGTTATGTTATGTTATGTTATGTTATGTTATGTATGTATGTATGTATATATGTATGTATCTATGTATGTATATATGTATGTATATGTGTATGTATGTATGTATGTATGTATGTATGTATGTCTGTATGTAGGTAACTTTAAAGTGACATACTTACATTACTTTACGATATATATAATTATATATATATATATCACATCGCATAGCACCACATCACAAACAAGTACATACGTTGACATGACTTTGCAAAGTCCTCTGCCAAGCACAAGGACGAATGCCCGGCTGTGCGTCCGACCATCGGATTATCTTTGAAGCTGAAGGCCCAGATCTGGCATGCGGTAACGATGCAAATCTCACGGCAGGGCATTCGGATTCAGAATAATTCATAAATCTATAAATCTCTCTCTCTCTATATATATATATATTATACTAATCTATTATTATTGTATAACATTGTTATCACTATCATGATGTAGTTTATGTCTATGGATTTGGGCAAGATCGGGGCTAGGCCATATATTCACGTTTCTCCCAAGCTCCGGGGCTTCTGAGGGCAGCAGCTGACTCTACCGTACTGCTGTGAAAGGCACCTTGGGTCCACCTTCAAAGTGTCGGAGAACCTGGGTGAAGAACAATGAAATTCATGTGGGCAATATGTGGGAGTTATATAGGAAGAACTGCAATGCCACCGCTTGAGGGCATCCAAGGACAATCCTTAAATCGATTCGATTTTTTTTTTCCGGAGTCCGGTCCAATTGGAGAACGTGAAGCTCAAAGGGTCCACTTGTAAGCTCATGTGCAAGTCATCTGCCGCAGTTCAGCATTACATCATATTACATCATTGTCAGGAGACACCAAACAGGCTTCTGACTCACAGAGCTCCTATTCTCCGCACATCTACTCACCCATGTGCCAGAAAATTTGAATGCAAAATTGAACCAGGCAATATTAGTCAAACAATCCAGGAGAAGAGTCATGGTCTTGCATCTCCTTGTGAAATCGAGCTCAGCATCACCGTCCCACAAGAAATACAATAGAAGAACTCAATAGGTGCAACTTTCCACAGGTTCACCAATCTGTCCGGCCACTGCCAAACCAAGGGGTGGACCTTGGCTCAGGAGCACAAGCCCGTCACTGTTGCTGCTAAGGCCTCTGCTGCCTGTACATCGGATGCCACCGATAGATGACCTGAGCCCCACAATGAAGAAAGGCCAAGCACCCACTGAAATTTCATGATAAAATCTGAAATGATCCTGTGGAAACTTTTTCGATGGGAACTGGTGTAGGGCCCAGGGGCGGTTCCGAACTTGGGTATCCTGCTTGACATTGCGCTCTTTAGGCGCGTAGCAGTGCCGATGCAACAAAAGCCGATAGAGCCGACAAAGCTTCATCCCCGTAGCGCACCTAGTCGCCGGCTGCAAACTCGAAACTCCATATGCTGCTTCCTTGGCCGAAAACGTTGCCCAGTCTGAAAGGTGTTTGCAGTTTACAGCAAGTGTAGCTGGACTGAGTTCCGAGCTGTATCAGTCTCACCTGAGCACTGGGGGGAAAAATGATGGGAACAAAAACAAGATGGTTGTGAGCATCAACCCCACCCGCCCAAAAGTATAGCAGCGCCTCGCTGGGTGGAATTCCCAAGGACCAAGCCTCGGATGTGGCTCGGCGTCATCGACATGCATTTGGCTACACTCCTGAAGCTTGGGATTCATTTGCAATGCGAACTACCAATAATGTAACTATATGTGATTAATATGATTTCATGCAATTACCAATTCTATAATCTGTTTTGAGAGGTTCATTTCGAAGCAAAACTAACATATATTCGGACAAATAATCTGGCACAAATTATATATGATCTGAAAGTACCTGAAATATGTGCCGGATTGAACCGGCGTACGCTAGAGTACATGCTGCGTGTGGAACATAGATTCTGACATGTCATCTGACACAATTGAGGTTCGCGATTCGCAGAGCTGCAGGAGGCGGTACTGCAGTGAGATAAGGTTCAGCAAAGGACACCTATAGAGACCCTCACTGGTGGGGAAAAACATCACCCGATGAATCCTGATGTCTGGTCAGGCGAATGACTTGGGGACCCGAGCCAACTGGTGCCTGACATCTTCCGGACCATGCCACAAGCCTGCAAACTCACTATGATGGCATGTGATGACCAAACATGAGAGAACCCCAGGTCCAATCTGGGACTGAAGCTGTGCTTGTCTAGCTTTTTGTTTCATGGGGCCTAGGTCAATGTTCATGATCACAAAAACAGAAACATTCCAAGACTAGCATATGACACATGATCTTTTGCTATCTTGTGCTATTGAAGGCTCACTGCCATTTGGAAAGTTGATGAACAGGGCCAAATTGGAAATGGCAACATCCAAGTGACTGGAATTAATTGGATCTATACAATCTATACCTATCTCTCTCTCTCTCTCGCTCTCTCTCTATCTCTCTCTCTCTCCCTCTCTCTCTCTCTGGTTTCATGGTGAAGGAAGGCCAACTACACATCTGTGGCCTTGTGGGCGATCTTCCCCACTGTAAGTGGCATGTCTTCCAGTGACCACGGGTCACAAGATGCTTCCAGGATCTTAAGGGTTGCGACTGGGGTCGTCTGCAAGTGAAGCCTTTATAATCGTATTTATAATATCTTATATAATCTTACTTAATACATCTTACAATACCTATGCATGGTTCACTATGATTGCCAAATGATTGCCTACACCTGAAAAGAATATAATTTGGATTCGCCAATTTTGGAGAAATTTCTAGGACTCCATTCTTGACCCCATACCTTTTCATCACGTCTCTCAGCAACTAGGGCTGCAAGAAGGCATTGGCAGCCCCGCTGCTTGACAAGTCTTGTTGAAACCAATGGCGGTCGGTCTGGCAAACATGCGAAACACTTGCTAAACACAGTGCATGAAGGATCATAAAGGCACAAAGATCATCAAAGATCCAAGATTCTGAAAGCATCAGTGAAAGCATTTAGCAGTTCCTGGGAGGTTGGGAGATTCAAAGTGTGCAAATTTAAAGCAAATGCCAAGCAGTTTGCCAGCAGCGCCGCAAAAGAAGTCCATGCATTCACATGTAAGATGACAAGGCCATCAAAAAAAGGAACGAAATCGGATATTCCAAACATGTGTCAGAAACATTCAGAAAGCTCAACCTGTCACAAACATCTGGATGACAAACTTGAACAAATCGAAGTATCAACATCACAATGCTTCATTGGCTTGGTATCACAAAAGACCTTTCAGCTGGCCCGCTGGGCCACAATGAGAGTGAAACGGTGCGAGGCAGTTCACGGCAAAAGGTCTTTCAGATTGAATGTTTTCCGCACCAATTTGGAGTCGTTTCCTCAGAGGAAGCAAAGCGCTGGGGTGCTTGTGGTTATGGATGGACGGGGTGGTCTGGGCCATGCAGCAGGAGATATTCCACATGCAGCCTTTTGCCATTGTCTCTGTGATGGATGCCCCTCAATCCCAACAATGCCATGCCATCCGCACAGTTTTTTCTACAGAAGCAGTGCAGTTATTTGGCTCGTGAAGTGGGTTTTGCCTTGTTTCTTCACTGTTTCCATGAATATGTCGGAATTGTGAGACACATCCAACTCTGCGATAATAAAACACAATAATTAGTCACTACATATGACCACTATATATTTCAGTGGGGCTTGGCTGTGCCATCTTTTTTGGCTGCTGTCATGTCAAATGTTAATTTGTACCCCGCACAGTTCTTCAGTGCCACGTCTCCATCCACTTCGAGCACTTCGCCCTCGGCTCCAAAGATGAGCTCCTCACCGTTACCCTTGACGCCCACGTGCGAAAGGTCCGTGAAATGCGACTCCAGCAGCGGTTTCGTCCCAGGTTTCCAACTGGGTACCTGGAAAGTTTCGGGAATGGAAATGGAGATGGTTACCCTGAGCATCATGAAAATTGCATCAAAAGTTTAAACGCGGTTTATTATGTTTTATAATGTTTTATTCATGTTCATCCTCTGTGATTGGTGAAGTCTGCATCTACACTTTGTTGATCGATGTTCAGGCGACATGCTTGGCAACTGTCGCACACTTCTACACCTCAAAAAGCCGAGCTCGCTCTGAACAACCCACAAGACCAAACGAACCCAGTCCATTCAGATCCATTCAGTGGCAACAGTGCTGCATCATCGAGCAGCCAAGTGGTACGACAAAACTTTGTCAATCTCAATCAACTTCACGGCAGCAAACAAACCAATCTTGGCACCGCACGACTGTTGCCCCTGCCATGAAACCCCCCAGCTCGAGCAAGGGGCATGAAACAAGCCCCATCGATAGAAGTCATCTTCTTTTTTGGTCTCAAGCCTCGATTTTCCGGGCCGTGCTGAGCTTGTAGCCTGTGCAGATCTGTGCAGCTTGTGTATCGGTGTATCGATGCGCACACGGCAATCGGTGTATCGGTGTATCGGTGCGAAAAACGTTAGCGGACCCCAATCCCGAACGCTATGGTTCATAGAAATCTTCCGATTCAACATGTTTGAATATGCTTGACAACCCCGATAAACCATCACAAGACGGGTAAAACGTAAAACTAAGTGGACACGGGATCAAAACGATCAGAACAGGCACGCCCTTCTGCGAACAAGCTGCGCAATTTTCACAATGGCCTGAGCTGCAACTTTCTCAACATGTCCAAATGACATTTTGCAGTTTTCATACCCATGTTCTACGGACAATCGAAGCATCACTTGAATCAGGACCACTGTCTTCTGCCAGGACCCAACAGGCGAGCCAATAGGATGAGATAGGCACGCCGTCAATCCAACCATTCTCCCACCCAAAATATGTGAGTCCAGGACCAAACTCAGGAGTTACGTAAGTTCAGTAACAGTTGAGTACCCTTGACCAACTTGACCTACCTGGCTCCCAAGCTCCTCTTTGCAGCCAACTGGCCCAATCCCCTTGTGTTTTCGTAGCATGTGGCATTGGATGATCAGAACGTCCTGCGAAATCCTTCACCTCGGCTCTCCACTAGTGGAAACCACTATGAGTTGTGGTGGAAGTTCAGAGGGTTGACAAATGCTGACCATCTCCCAATCTGTAGCCATCACCTCCAAATCTCACTCAAATCTCACCGTACTGGGTAGGGGAAGGGCCCAGAAAATAAAAGACTATTCCATTTGTCCGTGCTGCCAGAATGGTTGTCTCGCGGGAGGATTTATAAATGATTCTAGCCTGCCAGCAAACGCGCAACCCCAACCAGCATCATAGTTAGTTTCAGTAGCCATCAAGAAATTGGACATGCCTTCTGGTAGCACCAGACACACCCAGCAACCCTCTCCTGCTAAAGCGGTCCTATTTTTTGCCAGGTGTCAATCTCCAGCAACTTTTCATCCGACATCTGTTCTGATCGCTGGAAGCTAAGTTCCTCTACTCTCGGTTGCTTGGAATCAAGACATCCCATGGTATGACCGCATGCAGGACTGAGCCAAAGGTTTCAGGGCACGATTGGCTTGAACCCTTCGCAAAATGAAGCATCTGATTTCATGATTTGATCCAATGCAAGTCCAAGCCTTCAAGGTCGTTTCATGCAGTGTCCTATCCCATCCATCCTGAGAAAACGGACCCAGAATGACCCATAGAACTGAATCCGAAATGCACCTACGCAGCTGTTGAACAGCCCGGCCATTCTTTTGCAAATTGCACCGGCTTCGGTGTTGCGTTTCGTGCGAGTTGCATGACGCCGGACCCGTTGTAAAAATGGCCAAGATCTTTCACCGCCAAAAACTACAGTAATCCCCACACAAATTGGCTTAAAACTTCCATTGTTAGAGTCCATGTCCTGTCATGATTACCTCAAAAAACACATCACACTTGTCGCTACCGTTAATATGTCCATCCTTGCCAGGAACCTTCGGGACACCCATATCCTCAGGAAGTTATCCGCCCTTGTGAAACTCGCCATCTCTGCGCCTTTCCATCCCAAACAAAAATCGCTGGTCCAGTGCCACACCTGAACCTCCTGAGGCATTTGACAACCCAATGGAGGCTCTGATCATCGGCGCATCGGCGGCGCCAGGCCGCTGGGGCCCACAGTGGAGCTCTGGATGTGCATGTGTTTACCAACCCATGGCAACTACAGAATGGCCAGTTATTCATATATTGAACACGCTGAGTTATGTATGATTGATAAACTTGGCTCTGAGAGGACTGAGATTTCGACGTTGGGCATTCATGAGAGTGCATCTCTGCTTAGACAATGTCATGACATTTCTTCAGCCTGAGGAAGAAATGCGCACATTCATAGATGTAGGGACATGCAAATGGATATCTCTATGTACATATATACTGTATATGTATATTACATGTGTGTGTGTGTGTCTATGTATATATGTATATATATATATATTACGTGTGTGTGTGTACATATACAGTATATATATATATATGCGTGTGTGTGTGTGTACGTGTATGTGTATGTGAATACATATATATATATATATATCAATGTCATAATGTTTCAGAGCTATTTAGAACTATCATGAACTATCTGGGTATGATAATGATGTCTCATGCATTTGCCAAGGATTACGCTCCCATCGTAACAGCTACCGGTTTCTAGCTCCACCTTGATGGCAGCCGCCTGAAGTTACATCTGGGTGAAAATTGTGCCAGCCGCGCTGTGCATGTTTACACTTGACAGTCAAGAGTCAAAATCCTGGAAGGATGGCATCACCGCGGGCTTTACAGGCAGCCAAGGAAGTAAATGATGTTGTATTATCTTAACTGGTGTGGGGCATAAGGATGGGTATGTTATTTAATTGGAAAGACTGGACCTGTGAGCAGACTGAGCGACTTTGACACTCTTCTACTGATAATATCCGTGAGGCGAACGCAATTGTGCGGCCACTTCATGCCTTGTGAAACATATGGAAACATTATGATGAAACGTATTTCAAGTGCTGAGTGAATCACAAATAAATCACTTCACAGTGGACTATAGTATTCTTTAAGGCAATTTGGGCCGCACGTTCTATGCCTTCGACCTCTGCACCGGGGCCCTTTGGCCCCAATTCGTTGGTGGAATTCTGGGGCAGCTCCTCGGGGCGTTCGCGATCCAAGGGCCGGGGCGAACCGGAAAACTGGGTTTCCCAACATGAACCATGGAAATGCAACTGGTGAATGCGTGGGAAGACAAGGGGGATACTATGGGATAGCTAGTAAACCATAGTGACATGATATGATGATATGACATGATATATTGTCGAAGGAAGTTTAGAAGTGAAACTTCCGACAATATGGACAGTTGAAAAGCAGAGGTGAAAAGAGCCAAGATGTGAAGAGCTCAGCCATGAAGAAAGTCAGNTATGGACAGTTGAAAAGCAGAGGTGAAAAGAGCCAAGATGTGAAGAGCTCAGCCATGAAGAAAGTCAGAAGATGAAGAAAGTCAGAAGAGAGAAGATAAAAGATGAGAAAGTCAGAAGAGAAAAGATGCAGGTGTGCGAAAAGGTAGGAAAGTCGCGAAACACTGTGTTTTTCCAATGTTTTGTGGCTCCGGAGGGTCGAAAAGTAGGCTCGCTAAAGCAGCGGGTGCGGAGAC
>BGPT01000145.1:333512-406658 GCA_003297045.1 Symbiodinium sp. clade C Y103 | reverse complement strand
ATCTGCTCTGCCATCCATGACTCACAACAACTCACCTCTCCTATAGTGTGCTATTCCTGAAACTTCCGCCACCGCCTTGTGCGGTACTACTGGTATTTATATTGCCCACTAAAGTTCCGCTCGAACCAACGACTAGACTAGTTGCCAGTGTGTTTCCTGAAAGGCTTCCGGCGGGACTTTGAGCAAGTCACGTTTTGAAGCTCAGCCTTCAGCCTTGGTCCAAGCAGTCCGTTGACAACAGGCTGTTGGTGAGGCCCGTCATCCCCATTCCATCCCATCCCATCCATGAACTGCAGCCATGGATGGTTAGTCTTAGCCAAGCGACCAACCTTTTGGACGCCCCTGAGGATGAGTGGCGGTTGTGTGGGGTGATTGATACTGAGAGGCCTGCCCTGAATAGGTGGGGATTTTGAAGATCTGAGTTGACAAAACTCGAGACATAGATAAATTTTAACCTACTGTAATCATGCCCGTGACACATCAAATGTATTCAAATGTCAAAGCATGAAATGTTTCCATATTGTTCCCAAACTCTGTGCCGACGCCCTGAAGTACCACCATAGCATGAGAAATCGCAGCAGGCCTTCCGCCAAAAACGCCTCGGCGAACATTTTGTGCATGAGGGTGAGCCAGCAAGCCGTAGCAATTTGTTCGGAGCACAGTATGTGAAGCTATATTGAAGCTATTGTGGGCACACTATTTTGTTGTGTGTTCTGGTTCTTTGAACGTCATGTGGTGCGCAAGGTAAACTTCCTGAGGAAGCTGCTGCAATTCTCGGGTGTGGACTGCGGCATGAATTTGTTGACTCTGGGTGGGCTGCAGCTTGCGATTTCAACATAATTCAAATTTGCAAACTCGTCTCACATTGCGTAGTCGTGTCAAAAGAAATCGTGCACCAAGGTGCGAGTCGCCATGGTGTCCAAGACATCTCGGTGCTGAGAGAGGTTTGGCTTCAGGAGCTTGTACTTCCTCGCTGTGGGGAGGTGAGTGGACCTCACTCTGATCCTGGTTTTTACATGTTTTTACGCAAGGCATATCTAAAGATTGTTCACACCGTTTTTGGATGGAAGGTGCTCTGGGTCTTGCCAATAATACCTAAGCAAACAAACGATAGCCTCACTGGAACCTTTGAATTGTTGCGACTTGCTCTGGTGTCCAAAGCTGTCAGCCAGAAATGATCAAAGGTTCTCATTGAAGACCCCAAAGTGCACGAAATGAATGTATCCTTAGAAGCGAGATGACGCCAAAGCAAAATACCAAAGTGCCATAACATAGCAATACCAACTGAAATCTGACGATGCAAAACTTGCTGGTTGGGGATATACTTCAGTTTTCGATGGCGGTCCAAGCCCAGCGCAATGCAGGAAAAGTCATGCACAGAATCCGCACCCGAATGCCCGACAACATTCTTAGCGTGACGCTTGGAAACCCTGACAAACCGGCAGGATGTTTGGCTGTTTCTAGAACAAAACCAATCAATCAACGTCAAGTTGAACAACTTTCAGCCGGTACCCCCTGACTGCCCTAGCTTTAGCAATCTCCAAAGGCCCAGTTGCCAACCAAAACGGCCAACACGGAGAACACCAGGCACCTTGGCAGAGGATGCCACGGGACCAAGGACCAGCACTTCTGACCCCTTGGCCATCACGTGACCTATACATGAGAAAAAGGTGGCCGGGATCGGCATTATGCCGACTATGTGACATTTTGTCATGCTGTCCCTCGCCACCAGTGTTGAGACACACCCACTTCGCTGCCAAGGTGTCCCATCAAGCCCCATCTCCTCCCCACGTGCTACAGACTGCAACAACCTGAGCTGCCGACGTTCCGATGCCCATGACACGTGCATGCCAGGGCGGGTGATTTCTTTCTGGATCTGGATAGTCGTAGTTCTCCTTAGTGTCCATTAAGCATGCCTCCCCTGAGCATGTCAAGCTGCGATAATGTAATTTGGAACCGCTCAGAGATAGGAAGAAGCCTATCGTCTCCACATGCATCTTTGCTTGCTGAAATGGGAGTTGCAGCAGTTCAAGATTGCGGTTGATTTCTGGCATGTGACCACCAAAACAACCCAACGCAACAACAAACTCCCTGAACACAAATGGACACGATTCAGGCGACAGCCCAACTGCTTCTCATGCCATGACAAAGACAGCACCACATGTAGACGTATGCAGCCGTTGCTGCTGCAACCCCCATCTGATTTCTGCATGTGAATTCCATGAAATCCAGTGGCTCGATCAAACTTCACCACCATACCTGGGAACAGCTGGTCGTAGGGCCGTTTGATCCATGTCTGTGGTGCTGTTTCACAGCCAATCGTGAGAGTTCACCGCACTAAGCCCCCAAAAGGATAGATGTTGCATGTTTCATGTCACTTCATGTCCAAGAGTTGGCTGTTCTTGGTTCAAGCATCACCTTTTTTTCAAATATCCATTGTGCCAGAAATATCCAGAAATATCCAGAAATGAGTTGGTTGAGCCATGCAATGCATGAAAAAGGCTTTGCCACATGTTTCTCCACGAACAACGCGCCTGTGACTTATGACCACTTAAGCACAGCCCTTTGTATCGGAGGGGTTGCCCACTTAACCACTTCCCCTTCCGCTGCCGCTGGGCCGAGGTGCGCAGACCGGTGCTCACCAAAAAGATAGGCAAAGAAGCAAGCGCGCCCGAAACGGCAAAATGCCTAGCACAGGGACTTCCAACCCCCCCGGATCCCCTAGTTTCCAGCTTCTTCAAGCGTTTGTTGGGAGAAAAAACATACATTCCTCGCAACCAACAGCGCATGAACAATCATACAAATCATAGTGCATCACAAAACTGCAATTCTGAGCAATGGCTTGATAACCCAGGCCAACGCTAGCCTCCACACACAAATGTTCCTTAGGTTGATGGCTGGGAAGCTTGCGCTAGCCGAGAGATGCACAGAACATCCCGGAACAATCAGTTTCAATGCGTATAGCTGTGCAATATGTACAGGGTACCTCATGATATATAGCCACGAATATCCTGAAACAGTACTGTATCTCTGTCGTTTCTGCACGAAGCAAGAGCTGCAAGAGCGGTTGACAAAAGGGAATCAATCAACCATCGTTTGCAATTTTTGCAGACTCGCCTAGCATCTCCTAGCCAACCTAGTAACAACACTAAAAATACCCAAAAATACACCAAGCTTCGGGTTGAGGTAATAACCTCAGGCACAGAAAGTCTTGCTTGACATCAAACACAGCGATTGGCCACGCGGACGGGGGGCTCAGCAAACACGAATTACATCGAATTGCAGCATGGTTCCGTGCCACCAAGGAACATGCTGAAGCCTCAAAACCTGAAGCCACAGCTAGACCCAACGAACAACTGGCACAATGACTCAGAATGATCCAAGAGGTTTGCAGCACGAACAGCCGAATTATGCCGAATTCTTTATCATGATGGTCATGAAAAGTCAGGAAACGTCATGAAGCCAAGCCCTGAAGAATGACGGGAAATAGGTTCCAGGGTTGGACACGTTGTGGCAAAGAATCCCATCCAATCCCCAAATCATCCAGGCCACCAGAAGGCCCTGCTGTCATCAATCGGATGGTATGATACGGTTGCGCCACTCCCACGTATGTGGCAATGATGTTGAGGCCTCAGGGTCCCAGATGTTCCCAGTTTGCCTTTGGGGCAAGGTTCATCTGACCGGATTTTGAGCAGCAGTGCATCTAAAATAGATAAAGTGGCCAAAACAATGGTGCAGACTGGGCCAAAAGACCTTCCAGTCATGTCTAAACTTTGTCTTTAAGTTTGCACACATCCAAGATAATCCAAGCCATACCAGGTCGAGGATATTTCCAACACATTGTTTGCCCGGTCCACCCAAGAAGTATGAGTAGCTTCAGCCGAGCGAGTGGTTTGTGCTGCGATACACCAATCACTGGATTGGCTTATATAATTATATATATATATCCATAGAGACAGAGAGAGAGAGAGAGAGGAAAATCTATAGGAAACACTGGGAAACCAAGGTTTTTCTTTTTCAATTTACCTGCACTCCATTTCCAGCAAATCCGCCAATCCGGCCTTGAACCAGGATCAAAAGGATGAAGGCGATCAGCTGCAGAAATCCTCCGAAGTTGAACATGGGTCACCAGGAGCCAGACTGATACATGTGGGTCTCCAAAACAAATAGAACGGGTTAGTCATGGTTAGTCAATATTCATCCATGTTAAAAAAATGAAGTGGAACATAGTGGAACTGTGGAACCAGATCTGCACCTTGATGATTCGCTACTGAGGTCAGGATCCTATGAACTAGGCAGGTCTGGTTTTCCACGCCAAGGAGCCGTCAAGGGAACTGGGATGGATAGACATTCTCTTGCTCATGTCGAACAAATGGTCCTATGATGGCTTGCGCTGGAAGGTTGAGGTTCAAGGCTTCAAGGGAGCATGGCAAGGCTGTGGCAGATTAAGTTGCATATCTTATTCACATGTTACATTCTGATAATCACAATTCCATCAAAGCGGGGAGCGTGATTTGGTCACAACTTCTCAGTGCAGATAAGGTAGAGCACTAATGAACGTAGCTAGGCTTCTTGCTGCAGAATTCCGTCGACAGAATGTATAAATGGTCAATTCCATATTTGACACTTTTGACAAGGATCAAAGGAGTTCTGCACCATGAGCCCTGCTACGACGCCCAGTGAAGCAAAGGCTGCAAGCCGTACGCTGAGCACACTGTCCTGCACAGCTTGGGAAAAGTGGTACAAATGGGCTTAATCATACTAAACGCAAGTGTCTGCGGCGCCAACCTGCAACATGCATAGAATCATGTCATGCCAAACAATTACCGTACTGACCTCAAGGCAAAACTTTTCCATTTCACTTCACGTGCCACTGCCCTTCATGTTGGATTTTTTAGTGCAAGCTTGAAACACAGATTTTATGCTTGTTCCCATGTGAAGACAGTATAGTATAGATTTTGGCAGACCAAAGGATCCATATAGCAGGCCCCAGTGGCTCAAACAAATATCAGTTTACCCAATGCACAGTACAAACTCAAGGTGGAACATGTATCGACTTATCTAACGATGGATTTAAGATTATCTAAGGAGGTGTCTGTGGATCAAAATGAATAATTAATATAGTCACATAGTCAATCCTTTAGTGAGTGGACCACTGACCTGTGAATTCAATCCTTCGATATTTTAGTTCAAAACGTTGACGTTTCCGGAATCCATTCCCAAAGGTCCTGAAAGAAACGGGGATCGTTGGTGATTTCCATTGACTCTGAATGTGTGAGGCCACCTGATGCAAACTCTTCCGTCCAAAGCGGTTCAATGGCATAGAATAGCATGTAACCGTTGCAATGTAACCATCATGCAACATGGTCAACGAAAGTTCAATTTGCCTCAAAAGGCCCACACCATCGCACACCACCATAATTACCACACAACCTCACCTACAGACTGCTGTCAGCGAACGCGCAAATGGAAGAACATGGAAGAATTGAGCGCTGAAAAGAGATCCAATGCAACGAGTAAAGAAGAGAGGGGGAAGATTAAGAAACTTTCCACAAAAAGGGGAAAACGAACTATACAGGACTTAAATGGACTTAACCTCTGTGAAAGTGAGTTGGATTCCACCACACTGCAGAAATGATCTTTGCCCCCCATTCTTTTGATTTCTTACCAGGGGTCTATGATGGTCTGTGACTCGACATTTGCGCAGTTGCCCCTCGTGGAGTGCCTAGGCCAGTCTCTGCAATGCCAAGGCTGGAATATTCACCGCCATCGAGTCGAGGCACTGGCCAGGTTTCGCTTGGCAAAACGCTGTCTCTCTGTGTGCGATTTGCAATGCCCATCCGACAAGTGTTTCACTCACATTGGCAACGCAACAAATCGCACTGCTTCACCCTTGCTGAGCTGAAATGTAAGTTCTCAAAGTCAACAATGTGCCCTGGAATGAAGACTGTAAATAATCCGTGCCTTACAAAGTCTATCTTTCGGTGTCGACTAGTAAATCTTGGACTAGTGGCACACCCCAAAATTATCGAAATCCATCAACATCCATCCCAACATTCCCAACATCCATGGGGAAATCCGGTGATTCCAAGCCGCGGCCAAGACACTTTCGGTGTACCTGGCACTCATCCTGGGCAGGGAGAGTTCAGCACGAAGGAATTGGCCCAACATATAGCATAATAATTTATAAATATACTATAGTATAGTATAATAGTATGGAAGCTATAGTTATATATATATATATATATATATAATTAGCACATTCCAATAGAAGGTTGGTACTCTTTGCATTTTTTTTGCACTACATACTTCTGGGTTTGACATTTGCAATGTGGATGTTAGCCATCTTGAATATTAATTTGTCTTCATGGGAGTGCAACTCTTGCCGCTGAGATGCCTTGCACAGGTCCCTCGAGCACTTCGGCTATGGGGCAATGGATGCGCGAAGCTTTCACGCACAAAGCAGCCCCACCGCGCTTGAATGACAAATCTCCACCAAACGCCGACAGCGAGCGACGCTTCAACACTTGTACAGCGGCCTAAATCAAACAACTGAATTAGGTCAGAAGGACTCCCAAGCCTGTCCTCTTCATTCGTTGGCAACATATCATAACATGTATTCTCTCTTTGAGGCACATCTCCGACTATGGGTGGCGCGGAGGTGCGGGCCTCCTTTTTGCTGAATTCATACATGACATTACATGACATATCCGCGAACGCGGGAGGCCCTTCGATCATCTCTCATAACTCTAATTTCCAAAACTGGATCCTGGTGTATTCAAGTGCTGATGCCTTCTACTAATTACATTCTGGCCTCAGCAGATTGAACATGTATGGCGACCAATCCCTTTATGTGATTAATTAGCCGCCATTTGACCTACTTGTTACTTGATGTTTTTCATGAAGCTTAGCAGAGCAATCATGCTCCCAAATCTCTCAGGACATAAGACAGCACTGACAAACAGGTCCACCACAACAGAGTACAAAGTTCCAATCTGGGCACCAACCAAGCTTCCATAGCTCATACGACGTACGAGATGATACAAGGCCCAAAAACGCATTGGCATTGCCTTTGAATTAGCGGTGCCATACAGTTCTGACTTCTACCACACTGATGGTTCTGTTGCTCTTCATACTGTACTGGCCGAGTGCTGCAAATCAAATTCAGTCCTGAGTGTCTGCAGATTTGGACATGTACACCAAACACGGCAACCCACCACAACGTCATGGAGGATCTGTTGATGTTGGTAGAAGCCAGGACGTGCCAAACTCTGGTGCAGTTTTTGCACCTGGGTGAACTCCAGGATTTTGCCGCTGGTCCAACTGCTCAGTGGTGCAGGTCGGACCAAAATTTCATGTCAGATTTCGGCCTAGCTGTACTACAAAGGAACAGGCTAAAGGATCGGATAAACCATGATAAACCCTGCAAATTCAATGATCCAAAAATTCAAGCATCAAAATCAATATCTCCATATTCTCCATCAAGCTCCGATGGAATGTCCTTGGCCCAGTATGCACAGGAACCAACCTGTTGGAGATGCACTATTGCCTTAAGATCCTTAAGCATTGCAAAGTCGGGTCACAATATGTGATCAGGCGAAACATCGCCCCCTTGCTGTATGTCATTGCCAAGTACGCTCTGCAGAAAGTTCCCATTGAATTTCCGAAATATCTGGATGATAATACAATAGTGACATATTCCGAAATATCGTGAAACATGATCTGATGGGCATTATTAGCACCTCTCCTGACTCTGAGTCGATGCTGTTCCACTTTGCAGATTTTGGACGTCAAAGCTCGGTGCTGCTTTAAGCCCGAGCTTTTGAAGCGGCGGGACACTTCCGGTCCTGGTCTCACGCTTGCAAATGTGCCCTGGCGGTCAGGCTGCTGCAAATGGCAGGGTCTCAGGGTGCACATATGGGATTCAAATGCAGAAGTGAAGTCTGAGAATTCGCAACATATCTCAAAACAGATGCTTACCTGAATCGGAAACGTTGAAATCATGTATATATATATATTATACATGTACGTACTGATCGTACTGTATATTGACATGTCTCGACACACGTCAGAACATGCTGTATCTCGTCGGAAGCTGTGGGCCTGGAGACTCTCCTGACTCCCCTCTCATCTCCTGCCTTCGGGATGTCATGGTATCCAAAACGGCGTGGTGCTGCATCAGGTTGGGCTTCAACAGCCTCCCGGTATCCCCCAGCAGGCGGAGACCAGTTGTGCCAAGAAAACCAGGCGTAAAATGCTGCTAGAGTGAGTCGCTCTTCAGTGTTTTACATTGATAATATCACCAGGAATGGGTGTAAACCATCCCCAAATGGCGGGTGCTATGGCATGCCACAGTATCAATGATTGCTTCCGGTATGTCAAGTACAGCTAATTTCCCTTGCAAAGCCATCCCACATCGGCCACAGCAGAAGGCCTGTACCTTTCATCGAAGACCTTCCAGTGCTTGTTATGGATATACCCTGACAGCGGGAGGACCCCTCACATGGTTGGGCTCCAGCTGTGGTCGTGGGAAGAACTTCTCCACATGCAGAGTGGAGCTATGTGGAGATGACCCCATCCCCGATCCGAGGCCAGCACCCAGTGGAGCCCCCAATGACTTTGAAAGTGGTCCCCCCTGCACCACCTAATGAACTGCATTTTTTTTGAAAAAATAGACCACCAAGTACTTGGTGCTCACCATGGTAATAGCACATACCTATACAGTACATAATTAATCACTACATGTGTGGCAAATAGAGCCACAAAGGAGAGAGAGAGAGAGAAGGAGAAGGAGATGACTTCAGATAACTTCTGACTTAGTGGTATGTCGTAGTATTTGGGAGGTCTTGCCACCGCCCCTCCCAGACTTCAAGGCCAGCGTCAGACGGTGCAAGCCATAAAAATAAACATGCCACACCTGCAGGAAATGAGGACGCACAAGCTGGCAACTACCCCAGACTCACTCAGACTTGAAAGACTGGTCTGATCTACATGTGGAAAGAATGGCACTTGGCGTAAAAAATCGGTGAAGCTTTAGGCAAACAGAACCAACAACTTCAACCTGTTTCAACATGTTTCAGCATGTTTCAACCACCAACAAAGCTGCACAACTTGGAATGTCATCCACGTCGAGACCATCCGACAGCTGTGATTTCAGAAGGCTTTCAGATGCCCAGGCACATGCAAAATCCAATGAGGCGGTCGATGGGATCAGGTTGATCTGATTGAGGCTCCTGAGGGACTGATGTCTGATCTTAAAGATATCTTGAGACGGCTGTACTATGTTCCATCATTTTCCCCCAGGGTCTCCTACCACTTTTTGAGCCATTCTTCCCACTGGTTTGAGGGAATTCTCACCTTCAAGCCCCCTTTCCACACTTGGTTTGTACAGGACGATGAGGTCACAACTCTTGGTGTTTGACTTTGAGCATCTTCGTCAGCTGAAGGCTGCGGAGAAGTCAGTGGAAAGGCCTGCATTTTCACATAAATATGGATATTATATGGATTATATAAATATGATTCAATGCCCAAACTTTCCTAAATGTCTCAGTATTGGTTCTCTGCCGCAGTATCAATGCAAAGGGAAATACCCTAGGCTTCCCCCCACGCAAGCTGCAGCGCATGTCCTGGAAGTCATAATTCTCCTGAGAGATTGAAACCATTTGAAACCCGTTCTCTTGAGAGGTCTTGAGTAAATCTACTTCTGAGTGCAGAGAAGATCTCAAAGGGATCTTTAAGGAACGCCTTAACCGCTTCAAACTGGAATTGAGTGACCAATGGTGGCTGTTCAACCATGTGACGATGTCCAATCCAATGGCACAAAAAAGGCCGACATCACTAGATTTGCGAGGGTTGGCATATTCCAACAGTGTTGAGGCTGCAAGGAAATTGGATAGCCAGCTAGCTGCAGGAGGCATCAACCAAATCCTTCTGCAACAACCGAAACAAACGTGAGGACAACTCTCAAACTCTCAGTATCCCAAAACAAGAAGGACAGCATTTCGGGTTGGCCAAGGGTCTCGGTCAAACTTCACGATCATACCTTCAGTCAGCTGCTATCACATGACACTGGTCAAGAAACATTCACAAACACCTCCAGCCCAGGAGATACATAGGAGACACATTGATATGGTCTGAATTTTAAATTTTATTGAATCATTCGTCAATCATTCAACCGTCACCTGGTGGCCATTTTATTGCCCAATGTAGCACTCAGTTCTGCCAAGTCACGCAGCCCTGAGCTCGCCAGAAACAAGGGCATACTAAAGAGGGCGCCAAAGACAGCGAAGTGGCGCCATGCAATGATGTTCTTGTTGAGATAGTAGCCTAGGCATTTTTTTACATATCTTCATTTCAAATTTCATATGTCCTGGATTTCGAGGCGTCCGAGGTTGAATAAAAGACCACCAGACTTAGACCATCCGCCTGTTTACAACACCCTGACACTCAAACGTAGGTAAACAAGATGTCTGGATGGCATGCTGTCTGGGAGTAGTCCGGCAGCAGACATTAGAAATAGCGGTCTCGGATGGTGTCGGACAACCAGGACTCCATCCCTCCAGCTCTTGCCCAGTGGCAAGCTGCAGATTCAAATCCTGAGTTGTGTAGATTCCAAACAATGTCCCATAGTTTCCATTTAAAGCATATTAAAGTACTGTACTGTGTAATCTGTGTAGATATTCAAGTGATTTTTGTTGAATGCGCACTCAGAACTTGAACCGATAGCCTAGAATAATCTTGGAGACTTTGACGACTTTGAACATATAGTGACAGTGTGGGTTCATTATAGAAAAACAAAGGTGTTCACTTGCATGATTTCCACATGTCACAATCTTGGCAATCGCCAAATAGATGCATCCCAGTGGCCAGTGGGACCCGCAGTCATCAGTCGGATGGTGTGGTACGGCTGGGCTACACCCACATATGTAGCAATGATGTTTAAGTAGTGGACAACGGACAGAAGACACATCCTGGCAATGCCAATGACTGTCAATGGTATCAGGCAAGTGCGAGTTTGTGACTTTACTCAATCGGATGGCATGATTCTGTCACCGACCAACTGTGCGTGTGGGCAGGCGCCAGGTAGGCCGGCTTAGAGCTTCCAATGACAAAAAGATGCAAAACAAGGCAGTAGAGCGCGGCCAGCAAACGACACAACTCACATTGTTTGTTAAGATACCCAGCTTCAATTAAGTTTCCCAAGTGATCTCATCTTGCTAGATGACTTTCCGGTTTCATCTCGCACCATCTAACACATGGTTTCACTTAAAGTTTACTCAGTCTTATTAGGAGCCCCTCAGTAGGGACATCCGCAGTCGATCAAGTTCATCAGCTATCACCGGCTATTGCCGGGTTGCTGCCCAGGAACGCAGCTAGCTGGCAGCAGGAATCCATATGGTCATGCTTTTTCGAAAAATGCATGGTCTTGTTCATCGCAAAAAGATTGTCCTCGGACACCGGAGCCAGACCCAAAACAACGGCTGTGGTTGTCTGCTCCAAGTCTGAGCCTATGGATGGCGTCAGCATCAGCCCTGTATCACACCTTATGACATATGATGCCCACTTCTCACCATGGGAAAGTCGTAAGGGGATTCCTTCAAAATCACCAACTCAGAAGCACTTGCTCCCAGCCACACGTGGCCACGACAAGCGTCCAATGAGTTTTGCACCATCAGGCCCGCAACCACGCCCAGGCCGCCAAAAGCGGCCAGCCGGAGGCTCAAAACGTTGTCCTGTAGAATGGCTGGTTTGGGGCTAACCTAAAACCAATGCATATAAATTGCTTTTGGTTTAAAATGTTATAAAAACATAGTGTCATATAATATGCATATATTATACCTGGTGGCTTGGTCCCGACTAGCATCACTAGGGGGTACCCTTGGGATTCCCAAACCACCAGCCCAAACCACCAGCGATTTGTTGACCCTGACTGTTAGACCCGGTGTCCTGAAAAAAACGCGGGTCGTTGGTGATCTCCATCGACTCGCTTTTCGATAAGACTCCACCTGCGGTGGACATCTTCAGCATTCAGGGCAGGGCCTATTGCCTCAGTAAAAAATGTGTGCGTGTAAATTGCAAGTATGTTTGTTCTTGTATTTGGTTGGGCCAGTGTTAGGTTCTCAGCGTTGATTGTGTGCCAAAATAGTGCATGTATACATATATATATATATATACATGTATATACATATTTATTATATATATATATGTGACGTATATACATATATATATATATATATATACACCAGGGTTTGCCCGTACATAATTCAAATCCCACAGGTTGGGTACTCCAGATTCCAGTTGTCCTTTGAGATCTCCATGCATCTACTACGTAGCACCCCGACAAGCATGACGGTCCTCGCATGTTGACATTGACATCCCTGTTGACCCCTCGCCCAATGACGTCCACATTGCTCCGACCTGCTGAGATGATGGTTTCCACCACTGCACGATCTGCATATTCCCCTCCCCGCAGTGATGGGCCTGAGCAGAAACCGTTCCCTACAGGTCGGAATGCGGCGGAAGGACTGGCCTTTCCAATCTCTTTGAAAACCACTCGCACAACACTAGTCCTATGTGGCCCATGTGTATGTACAGTATATTCAAAATGCATCAAAATGCCAAGAATATGCCAATGGAACGATACGGCAAACCTGGCACTCATCCGGTGCATACATCTCGAATCATCGTCAATCTGGACAAACCATATGCATGTGGAAGCACCCACGATTTCCAAAAGCATTGAGACGCCACCTGACCCACGGAGATTAACGGTTTTCATGCCAACCTGATCTTAGGATATCTTAGGTCTTTGTGTGTTTGCTGCAAAGGTTTGGGTCCCCATCTTCCAGCCAACCGGATATTTGCAGCTGGGAGTGCCATATGCGCCAAATTGATCGGCCATCACCTCGCTGGCACGCGGGCGCCACGAAGGGGACCAGAGCTGGAAGACATGGAATTTCATGTTCTAAATATGGTCAGATAGGGTCAGTGTATGTCAGTATGTTCAATAGACCCTGCATCATATTGCATCCAAACCACCGTAAGCTGCCCCGGATCGTCGTCCCAAGGCGACAAGTTCCCTCAGCCAAAGGGCAGACTTCTCGAGCCCAAAGGCCACGGGTTCGTTGCTGAGTGTCACCGACCTGGCCCTTGATGCATCCATCTTATGGCGTTGGAATTCGGTACCCATGGGTACCTGTACCCCAACATTCGAATGGTTTGTTATCATCTTTTTTCTGTAAAAAATGCAATTTTGATCAATTTTGGGGATTTTTGGGGTATAGGTATGCCCCAGACATCCTTGCGTCCTCTGGCCTTTCCTTTAGCATCTGCACAATGCCCCATGATGCAAGCATGAAGGGAAAAGCAAAAACATTCCTGCAAAATCCCGTAAACCAACAGACTGTATGCTGGGCTTAGGCGCATGAGTCCCCATGAGTGTTTGAAAAGTCTCAAAATCCGCGAACCCTAGCCCTAGCCTCAACCATGACGGTCCTATGTTCTGCCAAGCAAACGGGGTAAAAATTAACAACCCAGTATATAAATTATAACATCCGATGACTAGGCCCCGCTGTGCCGGCCAGGCCTTCCAACGGAAAGTGCACATCAAAGCTCATCTGACCCGCTGATTGAGCGGCGACAGTTCGAAGAGGGGTGATGATATCTTCAGCCACACATGGCTTGGAGATTTCTCTTGAATCATCTTGAATCCAGGGATTTCCAGCGGTGCCAATGCTCGCAAAAACATTTCCCATGACAAATGTCACAGAATAGTTCTCAAATGTGCAGATTTAAGACCCTATTTACTTGTACCTTCTGGTGTGTGGACAAGCAGTTGGGGAGATTGGCACCCCATTCACAGCAAGATGAAACAACACCATGAGTCCATGAGTTCTTCGACTCCCTTCTCATCCTGTTTCAAAAAAGATGCACTTTTACTCACTCTACTCTGGCTGCTGGCTTGGCAAAGATCCTCCAAAGGAACCTTTACCAAGAAACTTAATCGGAAACGAACGACCAAGAAAGGAAATGACTGTGTTTGGGGTTCAACATAAAAATGGGGCCATAAATTGACCATAATGTTTGATGTATGGGCAGCTTGTTTGATAACCGATAATCATTCATTTTTCCAGATTCTCGCCAATTTGGGACCATATTGAGATCCAGTATACTGCGTTTCAGGAATCGAAGCAAGGTTTTCGTTGGCACTCCGGATTTTCCATGCCCCAAATCGATCTGATAAAAGAAAAAGTGTCAAAAAAGTTGTGACGCACCGACGCGTGGACAACCCCTGGGTAAACCGGGGAAAGACAGAAGAAAGTCGTGGAAAGACACAGACAAAGCCTGGATAAACACCAAAAGTCTTGGACTTGTGGTTCAACTACCCAAAGACCAGATTTCTTGTTGTGCTCTGCAGTTCTGGCAAGAGTTCTTGAACAAAATGTGCAAGATTGCCCGTTGGGCTGCTGTGGGGTTGTGTTCCAAACCTTGGGAAATCTGTATTGATGTTCATTCTCCCTCGTTGCGTTGGAAAGAAAAGAATTGTTGCATGTTGGCGCACCAAGCGCCAATTTTCAGTCCAATTCGCAAAGAACATGTTCCTTTTAAGATACATTCAGGCCGTTCACTACTAAACCGGTCTTTGCCAAAAGACCTAACTCTGGTGTGTCTTTGGTTAAGGTATAGCATCCAAGTTGAATTAAACGAATATCTGGTTTTTGTTTAATTTGGGGTGGCTCCCCAGCAGCAAGATATGGCCTGCGAGGGCCCTTCTGCGCGGACACACACCTGGCACAGTGGCACGGCTTCAGCAGCGCTCCCGCGTCCCCAGCAACGCCAGAAAGGCATGAACCAAATCTCCCTTGCATTAATCTTTAGACAGCTTCATGAGCCATTCTTGTCATATCTTTTCTGGTTGTTGGGGGATGCTGAAATTGTCCAACATCATTATTCAATTGCTGGCACCTGTTCGACTGCTTCGTTCTCACAGCGAGCGACCTGGGCTGGTCAATTTCTGCTGGCTCTAAGGGGGGGTTCAGGTTGCCCACTCTCTGCTGAGATTGAATTGCAATCTTAAAATCCTGGCCAAGTTCTCTGCAACCCTGACCACTATGACGAAACACACTTAAGCTTTAGGAACTTCAAAGCAGCTGTCACTTCATTCATACATTCATTGCACAACAATATGGCTTTCTGCTTGCCAAATCCATAGGCTCACGCCTACATGCCCCTACACACTGTGTGTATGAATGAAAGTCTGCGTGGAATCAGCCTTATCCTGAATTGAGAACAAAGAAACAAAAAACCCTGGTGAGCACCCATGGCACCCTTGTCCTTCTCTCCCTCTCTCTCTCTCTCTCTCTCTCTCTCTCCCCCTCTCCATATACCTCTTTCTTCCGCCAAAGCTTGAGTTACCCGGCACACGGGGGCTGCAAAGCTCCCTGAATGTGGAGGCAGAAGTGCTACTATGCTAAAGGACATCTGTGCTTTTCAGCACACAATCCCTGCTGGCTCAAGAATGTGGCCCTTTTTTTAGAAACAGCATACAACAGCGACATGGCGCTGGGATAACTGTAAGGTGCTATGCAACTGGTCGCAAAACGTTCAATGGTTTCGGCATGCCAAACGCCAAATGGTCCGCGGAATGCGCGGCCTCCTCGTGAACGGTAAAGTCCCGAAAGCCGTCGCAAGCGTCCTCGGGTTCATTCCTTCATTGCTTGATCTGCCTGGAGATAGCCTAATATAGCCTAATAACAAATATCTAACATTTGGACCAACAATGCATTTTGGCAACGCCCAAAAGGTCACCTTGGAGTCGCATCTGCCAGACAAATCTGAGTGGCCTGGCCCAGTCACCCTTCGACCTTAATGCATTTGGATGGAGCGCCATCGGATCCCTCACCCTTTTGGATCCAACCCTCTGGAGCAAGAAACATAGACGGAGAAGTAAAAACCCGTCAAGACATGGGAATTTCTTTGGCTTATATCAATATGATGCATGTATACTCTATATCAGCATATAAAATATGTATAGCATAGCCCTGAGTGCGTTTGCCATTGTCTAATATGCATATCTTCTACAGTATGGCTCATAATTTTCTGTAAATTGTGCATATATGTTTGTCTTACATCTCACCTCTGCCAGCCTTCTTCCAGTTGCAGCCCGATTGTCCGAACATTCAACCCAGCATAGTGAAGCTGAGGTATCCACAAGCGAAAAAGGCCAAGAATGCATAGGATGCCTCCCATGAGTGCAATCACGGCCATGTACCCCTTTGGGGATGCCTCTTAACCAGCGGCCTGGGGGCAAGAAAATGCCAACTCCTGGCTCCAACTAAGTTGCCCCAGAGCCTAGACCTATAGAAATTGGATAATTTGTTTCACCCCGTTGCCTCAGCCTAAAGTGAGGCAGCAACGGGCAGCATATATTGCTCTCTTGCAGCAGGTTATGCCAAGACTTCCAGATTTAATTTACAGAAACTGGCCGGACTGTTTGATGCTCCACAAGCTGCGAGGTATTCGACAAAATGTCACATCCATGGATTCATGTTTTAAACAGCTTCCAATAACCAGTCAAATTGGGTTCAAGAATCTTCAAGGCAAAGCCAAAAAGCCCATAAATGCCATACAAGTCATGCCTCCCAACTAACACAAGTAGCACTTTGACCATGTCCTGCAAGGGGGATCCCAAAT
This sequence comes from Symbiodinium sp. clade C Y103, assembly GCA_003297045.1. Lineage (NCBI taxonomy): Eukaryota > Dinophyceae > Suessiales > Symbiodiniaceae > Cladocopium > Cladocopium sp. clade C. The sequence continues at coordinate 389,966 of BGPT01000145.1, read as the reverse complement.
CAGTGCCGAGGCCGCCTGATCTCATGAGAGAGAAGCCATCATGGAAATGCACATGGAAATGTCGCTGGACGGCCCACCATAAATACAGCTACAAAATTGTGTTTTTGAAACGCTTGCGGGACGCAGTTCCAGGGGTCGGCATCAATTTGACAGGCCGACATTGTTTCATATTATGCAGTCTTTGCGATTCTTTGCCGACTCAAGGGGCTTGGGTTTGATATCAAAGTTGTAAATAAATTGTAGGCCCCCCGTTGCCCACTGATGCCGATGCAACTTTGGCAGAGCGGCAACGCTGTTTTGAGCCAAGGTGCAAGCATAGAAAGAACAAAAGCTGGCTGCGGTTTGCATATGGAATACTGAGAAGTAACAAACAGTGGCCGAACCAAGTTTGCCACAGCTCGCTTCTTGATGTCCATATGTGTTCTACCAAAATCTTTTATGTTGACCGCCCGATTCTCTTGTGCACTTCTCGCAAAAGCATCCAAAAGCTTCATAAATCTGAAGCCAGGAGCAGAAGTAGCACAATCAAACTTCAGAACTAAACTGTGTGGAGCACTGGTGGCAGTGATGGCTGGCACTTACAGCAAGCCACCTGCAAATTAGTAAATACATGGAGCTAAAAAATTGACATGCAGGCGAAAAGAAGTGGTCGCGATCAGCACAGGGTCCTAGGCACTCTGCAAGTCATCATTGGAGTTCTGCACCTGGCACCAATCCTTAAATCCACGAAGGAAGGAAATGGGGAAGGAGGAGACTGACAAGAATGATGACTTTTTGGCCTCAGAGACTCCTATTGCCTCACTATATGTTGATGACCCATCCCATTGAGGTTAGCAACCCCGAGCTAAAGACACATCTGTCATGGGGAAACGTGACATGTGGATACATATATGGCAGCCACAGCCTCCACAGTTCAAATCACATTGCGCCAGAAGTTCTCATGGTTGTACCCATATAATTACTATTTTTATTTGCATATGCATATAGATATACATCTTCCCATAGACATATAACATCATATTATATCATATTATCATATCACTATATGCATATAGCTATTGCGCACAAACATGCAAAAGCGAACTTGTCACGTAGACCAAGGGATACCAAAGGCAACTGTTGGGATCTTGCCATGGTGCAATTACATGCAATTACTTCATCAAAGGCTTTATCATGCTTTCTCTCTGGAGGCAAACTGCTGGTTCTTTGAAATGGGTCAGCCACCATTCCTAAAAGGAAAGTGCTGAATCCCGGAATCTTCATGCGTGTATTCCCAGTGGATCACTCCACATGCCTTTGTAGCTGACCTGTGTTTCCATCGCTGCTGCTAGGCTTCGTGTAAATCCCACAATCAGCAAGGAGCACTCCACAAGCACCAGCAGAAGCATCAAAAAGCGAAGGCCAGGCAGTCCACCTGGCTTGTTGGTATAGACATCCAGAAAGCAATCCCAAATTCTACCAGAAATTGGTGGGAAATAATGGTAAATAACTTAAAATATTTCAATAATGGTAAATTGCCATCCCCAAGTGGAGGTTTACTAGCATTATGATTCAGCAAACCACCAAGACATATCAAGACCATGAGACGCTGCATGACGCAAGTGACTATTTTCTGCCTGCATGCCTGGCGGGTCCCCACCGCGTTGGCGTGTTGCCAGCAGGCAATCCCCCAGAAATGATCTGTTGTGTCAGGCTGCTTTGGTGCAGCAGCCTTGCTGTCAGGAGCTATCAGTGAACCATGACATACCATGGCCAAATGATGATCCCATCCAAGTCCTCCCAGTCTCATATGACTCTTGCTCAAATGCTTGACTGGTCATTTCATCCATCTGCGCGACAACGTCTTGCTAGAGACGTAATTAATTTAGATTAACTTTAAGAATAACAAGATCGACAACACTACGAATAACAATATACAAAATGAAATACGAAAAAGTAATGATAAATGATAACAATCATCATAGCAACTAGGAATAAATGAGATACACTATCTGTTCAACCCTCGATGTTTGTGACACTATGGCCTGCGACCCTCTTGGCTGCTCAAATCCTCACAGCAACTCCCCCAGCTTCGACGTTGGTGGTGAAACGGCCGCCGCTAGATATGGGGCCATTGCTCGGGCAAAGAGTCCATCGAGAGTGAACCCCTGGTGGCCGTGGCACAAGAAAAACAACTTGGAAAGTGGTGCTGCTTCAGAAAGATTTCACAAAGCCATGATCACCAAATAACAACTGGATTAAGCTGGATCTAAGCACAGAAGCAGCTCCAGGACTTGTACCAGCAGCTCCGAGGTTTGGAAGATCAGCGACTACCCCGAGCATCACTACTGTTCTTCTGTGGGCGAATGTAAGGATCCTGCAATGCCTCTATGACCTTGGGTGCGCTATGACCGCTGGTTGGGCGGGTGAGAACACATGAAGGATTGCCTTCCCCCAGATCCGAACAGAGGCCAGGGAATGGTCTTAGCATTTTTATGCATTTTTCATATCACCGCTGAGTGCGCCTCTGTCCAAGAGCTTGTGAACCCACCATAACCCACCCCCTTTGTTATCCACGTTGTTCAATCGAAAGGTCACGTAAACTCAAGCCGCACCGAATCGATGATAATGGAGAAGCAATTATACTAACCATGCTGGGGCCATGGCCCAAAATTGCCGAACTATTGCTGGTAATCCAACACAAACCCTATACCAGCCTACACCTAAGGAACCTCTTGCTAAAGGGAAATGACATTTTCCGATCATCTCAGAAGCTGCACCACTTGGGAGTGCTGCTGATGCCATGTTGGCTTTCTTGAGTGCCAATTTGGGCTTCTGTCAACAGGAAAGCACAGAGAGTTCAAGTTGCTAATGTGGGAGCTTCTCTGAGCCTGTGCTACGACCAAACACCTCCCACCATAACAGGAATCTAGATGATGCAAATTGAAGGAAGTGCATCTCCACCAGCACAGTGGCCATATATTGGGCATTTATTCCAAGACCACATCGATCCCAGCCGTCCAAGGTGCATCGGGTCGTTGTTCGCGGTCGCGGGTCAACAACTTTTTCAGCAGCTCCTAAGGGATGAGGGATGACCATGACCCACTGGATAGCCTCCACCAACCTGGGGCGGCGTCAAACTGTGGGAAAATCCCTTCTAATATATATATATATATAAATATATATATATATATAGATGATATATTAATATATATAGATAGCTCAACTATGAGGCCCGAATTCAAACAATACATCTTGCTAATTCTTGATGTCTGATCTGCTAAATAGCCTGGATCCCCCAAATCCAAATTTGATGGTTCGTTCGGGAAAAGCAAAAGTCTCCTGGATATGGAGTACTCCAATCCACAAACCGCTTTAAGTGCTGCTAACCACTAACATCCACTAACCACAGAATCAAGCTGGTCACCATTGGCACAACTTGTCTTCCCCTGGATCATCATCCAAAATAGATCCAAAAAGATAGACCGTGCGAAACCACCCGAAACTGCCCTAAACCATGAAATACAGCGCATGGACACCGGTCAGGTACTTCTCTCCTTCGCTTCATTGGACACCCTTGGAGCTGTTGGTATCACCAAGTCAAAGGTGCCGTCAGCGGCTTCTCGGCGAAAGGCGTCCTGTGACTTTCCTGGCCCGGTCCAGTGTTTGATTGGCAAACATTGGCATGATCCAGCATGATCCGTATCCAACCCGAATCTTTGATGTTTGCAGTACCAGTATTCAGCAGTCCTTCACCAAATGGTCTGCGATTGAACAGCCTTAGATAGTGATTGAGTGCTCTCAGACCTACAGTGCAGTGATCAACCTCTCAGAAGTCTGGTGGTCAGATGCCAATGAAGTGAAAACACCCAAGCAGCGACAAGGGGGCCCTTCAGAGCAAGCATTCAAAAAGCCAGTTTATTTCCCCAACTGGCTCACTTACTGAAAGAATTGGTTTAAGTTTAAAGGATTTCGGAGGACATCAAAGTGTTCCACAACCTTACATACAACAAGCATCAACAAACCATGTATATACAATGGTCCTAGTTGCGTCCGCACCTGTACTCCCACTCGCACACACTGAAGCTATGACTCCCACGTCTACAATGCAATAAAATGATTGCGACAGCGAAACCGTTGTCTGCAAAAACACTACATCCGCCAACATCTACCCAGCTATGTGGGAAATTGGGATCACAGGGCAATTCCGAGGCCTACTGAAAATCTCAACTCTTGACAAGGAACAGCTCAAAGAAAACTATTCCAGTGCTCCACACATCCACCTGCACGGACGCTTTGGCAATTGGCTTTCAAACATAGGTTCCACTCTATATAATTTAAACATATCTAGACATGCAAAGACACTCACGACTCACCCACATGGTTGGACAATGTTGGACATGTTTAGGCAAGGTCAAAAACCACACATCCTCTGGTTGAGGTCTGGCTGTGCCCTGCCTTGCTGTTGATGGTAGGTGATGCTGTCTCATGACACTCCTTGCTGCAGTAAACTTGGAAATGGCATCCCTGGCAACTTCTTAAGATAAATCCTGACCTCTCAAGAAACTCCAATAAAAGGAAAAGACCAGAAAAACAGTTGATCAAAGTTGCTCCAATTATATCAAATGTTATCAAATTCTTAGGGCTTCAGCTTGCCAATTCAAGAAAGCTCTTCACCTCGAGATTCAATCCCCCTGCACAGCCAACATGATTGAAGCATATTGAAGCCCCTTCCAGATCCAAGTGCATCTTACTTCCGCCAGTTCCCAACAAGGATCTGGTGGCAAATACCAGGAAGTTCCCGCCCCTCGTGTGGAGAGATCGATTACCTGAGGATGACGCGTGCGCAACGACCTGATGAGATGAAGAAATTTGGGCACGTCGAACATGAGGAAAGCTGAATCAATAAACAATATTTAAATAATTTCAAATATATAACTCCTGATACATGAAACTCCTGTTAAATCCTGTCAAACATATCCATGAGTACGATCAGTGTGGCCATGTCTGGTCATGTTTGGTCAATATTTTCCTAGAGCTAGGTCAAAGAAAGATCGGCTCCAGCTTTGACCGGTCAGGCATGCCAAGAAAAGCTACAATATGCTGCAATATCGAAATATCATGAAATTCTCGAAGTATTCGAGTTTTCTTGTTGGAACTTCTGGGATGCGTCAGACCTGTTCCGACAGTGTCAATCTGTTGAAACCCACCCAACTACCGCAACAACACTCAGGTTCAGGTTCACCTTCCGGAACTCTGCAACTGTTTCATTGCTGGACGGTGCGGCATTGGTCAATCATTTTATCTACAGGTTGCCTCGCTTTGCACCTCCGAGTCACTGCCTCTGGATGCATGTCCGCGGCCATTGTTTTGGAGAGTCCAAAATCTCCAATTTTCACCTACGCATCAAAGGGCTGTAAAATTGGAGGCAAAAGGAAGAGAGCGGATGAGGTCAAAAGGAACATTGAGCAGCTACTCACTCACCAGAGGCCCAATATGGCTTGATCATGCAAAACAATCATATCATATCGTGATAGTTTCTGTGCCATGAAAATGCCTTGAAGAACCATCCACCTGCTATAGCCTCAAATCTTTCGAGACAATCCACCTGGCCGGCGTGGTAGAAGATGTTGGACGGTTTGATGTCATAATGAATGATCCTCCGGCCGCACACCTCAGAGCTAAGCCATCTGGCCAGTTGGAAACAAACTCAGGACTTCACCAAAGCTGCACGGAGTGCACCGAGGGCCCTACGTTGAGGTACCGCAGGCCACTCAAGATCTGAACGATAATGGTTTTTGCCTCCTGCAGGAAGCTTGGGCTAGCTGGATGATCTGGATGGTTGCATCTAAATATCTGGGGATTGCGGAGTCATTTGAAATTTGAAGGGAAAACTTCTGGAACTGAGCTCGTTGACAGAACCATGACACAACTCCAGCCATCCAAAGCGAAACACGGACAACAGGCCCTTCAGAATCAACAAACATCTATAAACTGTTCCAAAACAGCAGGCGGCGAGTGTGCAACAGCAGGGGAGCCGTTATTTTGACAACGCACTGCTCTGGATGGAGCACGAGAAAAGCGTGGTGATGCAAACAGATTGAACATGATTGAGCATATTGACCCGGCCGCGCGTCATATCCGTGCTGTAATCCATGGTTTTTTTTGTTTCATCTTATCAACCTGTGCGCCACATGTATATCTAACACACCACTGATGCGAGCGAAGGTCTGAATCCGCTGAAGGGAGCATCATGAAAATATAAAAACACCAGGTGATGCAAAGGTGGGGAAGAGGATCAGGCAACAACCCGACAAATTGAAGCCAAAAACAACATAAGCAACATTGCTGCCTCTCCGGTGAGATTTGGGCCGCCCAGCCCACTCCTTCTCCAGCATTGGCCCAGACATCTTCAAGCGATGATCCAAAGTTTCGCCCTCACACAGCTCCAAGACCAAGACATAGGCATGGCTATCCTAAGGTGTGTGCTGGCTGAAGCTGGGGTGGGTTGCGCTTGGCATCTGCCAATTCGAAATGGAAAAGTCTTGCAGAAGTTGTTGTCCCTTGCACTTTTCGTCATGCATTGACTTTGTGAGACCTCGCTACCATAGAAGTTCGCAAGAGCTCTACTGGAAGCAACACGTCCAGAGTCCACTGCCTGCTTTCTGAACGGTTTCCAATTCACTATCCACAGCTGACACAAAGGCAGGTGGCGATGAAGGTCGAATCACGAGTGCGTTGCCAAGGAGCCAGGGGGAAGCAGTCACGAAGCTCAACGATTCGGGGGTGCTGCAACTTCTTTTGGATCTCCTGGGATGGGCAAAGATGGGACAGGTAGTTGCTTTCACTAAGTTGGAACTGATATTATAGATATATACTGTATATATTGAATTATATTCACAGTATATATTTTATAGTATAAATTTGCTATATATATATATATGTGTGTATATATTAAATGATTGTATATATATATGTGTATATATTAAATGATTGTATATATATATATACATCTTATATAGATCATATATGTGTGTGTGCAAATACTCTCATGATATTATTCTGTTGTCGCCTCTCGGACTCGGATCCTCTCTAGCTCCTGAATTAACAGGTACCATCTTTGCAAGCACAACACCCAACCCCCAGAGGTTGGAAACATATCCACAGCATCCCAGGCGACAGCCATCTTCCACAGTCCCAGTGGCACATTCACGCAAGGCCCAGCGGACCAAGTCGACTCGTTGGGCTTCGGACATCCTCAGCACCAGGCCCGAGAATCACTAGGGTAGTGGAGCGAGGAATGTGAAGGTACTGAAGCTACGATGAAAACCTGAAAGGCAATGCTCACATTTCAAAAGTAAATTCATCTTCAATTCAAGTTGTGTCTTTATTTCTTGGGTGAGATCCTTCCAAGACCATTTCCAGGATGTGTGCTATATAAATATATGAATAATAGAAGCTGGCATGTCATCATGTTGAACATCTATGAAAAACACATATGGCATCCACCTCATCCAGTTCCATCATGGCACAACGATAAACAGTTACAACCGTCTCCAGGTTGTACAAGTGTGTGAGCTCATTCATTTGTATGAAGTGTCATTGCCCTATGTCTCCATAGGTCAAAATTGTTAAACATTGCCTGTTCTTATTCAAACATACCCGCCAAATCCCGCCAAAGAAACAACTAACTATCGCGATGAAAGTCTTGTAATGTATGTTGATAAACACATGATGATGTATTGTTCATATGTATACCTATAGTTATACGTCTTAGAAGTGATTTTTCACCTGTCAAATATGAGCATTCTATGCCCAGCATCTTGGCATCAATCTCGTTGATCTTGATCGCACAGTAGCACATCCTTGAGACAGCACACTTTTCATCCGTGGAACCCCCAACAACCGCCGCATACCGCCGCACTTCTCACCTGCCCAACCAATTTGCCAGCCAAGGAGTCACTTTGATTGTCCTTTTGGGGTTGACATCATGTGACGAGAGGATACGAGAGGGCCGAACAAACAGTATGCATACATCGTAAATCACAAGCTCGTCGTAAGGCTTCCAGGCCCCTTCTGACAGGCCCGCTGATGGAGAATTGGAGGCGAACTGGGTGAACTGCTCGTGCAAGAATACATTTGATCTTGTTTGATGAAGTATATTGCTGTCAAAAACACTCCTCGTGGTTGATCCCAAAAGGTCACATGACAAACACTGAAGGGCCTTGGCATGCCTTTGGCCGTAAGAGCACCGGAGGCCCACCGAGAAATCGAGAGGACTTAGAAGGAAGCCCATCTACAAAGTGACCAGCAAAGCAGATAGGAACCCTCCTCCTTCCAAAGAGTGAAAATTGATGAAAATGTCAATGTCCCATCCTAGCGAACCAATTCCCTTGACCTAGTCTGGTACACAAACATTAACAGATGCATTGCAAAGTTGGAAACGCAGAGATGTCCAAGCATCAGGAACCCCCAAAATCCACCGAAATGGTCTAGCGATGTCTGGCGCAGTTAGGGAAACCTCACTGGGGCGCAGTATCCAAGACTCTGATCAAGGTCAAAGGCCTTGTAAATCTCGCTGAAGCCTCCACGGCCAATCCTGAGTTTGCACCCGCCGAAGGGATTACCTGAGATTGCATTCATGCAAGCTCTCCTCCATTTGGACCAATTTGCATCCTCAACTGAAGGTAGCAAAGATATAGAAAGCAGGCGACTACAGCGCAGTGGTTTGGAAAGCAATGAATTGTTGGTTCGCAATTGAAACACATAGAAGCGCGCAGCTTGTTCTCAAAGATATACGACTAATTAGCATTCCAAACACCGTGCAAGTCCCCTTTAAAGGCTGCAATTTGCACAGAAATTGGGGCCACCACTTGCAGTGAAGCTCACCAAGAAAGCTGTGAAAACCAACGAAATTCAAGAGGATCCACTCCTTTCCCATCTAATGTATATCCTCTTCATCATATTCAGGCATCCTGTCCGACCACTGTTCATCAACCCTGTGACCACCACGTCTAATGTGTGTCTTAGTACATGCCGAGGGCATGGCAACAGTTCTGCATGAGTACATGTACATTGCAAGACAATCATGAGTACATTGCAAGACAATCGACGTGATTGAGCTCAAACAGGTCATGCCTCCTGACTTTCGAGGCTCAAAGAAGATTTGCCCATGCCAGGCCGATGAATTCAAAAGCTGGAAGGGGCATCGGTGCGCATGGCACAATAAAATGATACAACAATGATCACCAACGCCCTGTGCTATAACACTGTGGGATTTGAGATTATATATTAGGACGGCCACCGCTCATCCACCCAGAAAGTCTGTGAGTGAGAAAAAGTCATAGCCGGACACGAAACGAGCCAAAAAGAATACAGAAAGTTTGACGTGTCAGGGGCTTGAAACAAGTCTGGAACTGTCAAGTCTTTTTCAACCAGTACGTGCAATCTGGTCGCATCTGCGGGCTGAACGAACGCCAATACATATGCATGGGCTTGTATAGGGATCGGTCAACCAAACACCGCAATGTTGGCATCACCAAGGCTCATGTTGAGCAGTTGGTATCTCCCACCCTGCAGCTGCTGATAGTGCCTGAAACCTTAGCCGCTCGGCATGGAAACAACTGCATTGAGTAATGACTCATGACATTTATTTACCTCCGGTCTCCATTTTCTTCATCCCACTTAAGAGACCAATGCTTGCTCCTTACCATCCGATTTACTATTCTAGTCACTTGCTCCTGCAGCAAGAGAGCATCCGAAACGAATTCCTCCCTTGCAAAGCCAAAAGATAGTTCCAGTCTTCCATGACAACCAACCCATGACCCATCCCACAGCCATCACAGAGCAAGGGACGTGACCGATCTTCCGAATTGACCAGGGACTTCTGCTTCAAGTGCAACATTCTGTCCGCCACAAGCCGATTCTCTCGTTCCTCCAAGCTGGCAAGCACCAACAGTAATCAGCTTGCGAAATATCCAACATGGATGATAGTGCCGCAGTTTAACATCAGGTAGCCAATCGTGATTGGGGCAGCTTGCCGTGCCCTGCTAGTTGGGTAGGTCGCTCAAGGTGGTCTGCTCAAGCTCATAACTCGGATGCAAACCCTTGACTCAAGCAAAACCTGTCCTTGATGGCAAGATCTTCTCGCTTGATGTACTCAAGTCGATGGGCGCACACTTCCTGGGCCCAACTATGTTCACATGCGTTCATTCATCTTCAAGACCCTTTGGTGCGGGGTTCTTGAACCCAAAGCCCTTGAGAAGAGGACCATGAATCATGAAGGCCTAGGGTCACATGCCATACATTTTCTGGCAGTATTCTTATTCGTCATCAAAATATTATCAAAATGGCTTCTGGTACTTGGATGTACTTGGTGCGTGCCCCTGGCCCACCAACTCCATTGATGGACCATACTGCCACGGCACACGGGTTTCCATGGTGTCGTCTTCTTCAGGGTTGGCCTCTTTGTCTTTTCCGTCCTGTCACATTGTCGCCCCAATTCAACTGGAGATGCAGTCAACTGACCGGCTTCTAGCTGATGCGAACGCAGCAAAGAAGCTTTACCTGCATCAAGGGAGTGCCCCTCGCAAAACTTGCTGGATGAAAGGTACCTTCACCAAGTTTCTTCAAATTGCGTTCATCCACTACCTGGACCTATCCGTCGTACCGAGCTCTACCCTTTACCCGTAAAAATACCAACTGCCTTGGGCTCTCAGGTCCTTCTCATCATCTTCCTTCTCGGCCTTCTTGGTTTGCCGTGGCAAGGACCGCCGCGTCAATTCCACCTGGGCTTTGCCATCGAATTGGCAGCTGGTGGCAAAGCGACAGAGCTGTTTGAGGAACCAGTGGCCAACTGAAAACGATTTGGGAAAGAAGCTGGGCTTGCAGGATGACCTGTGGAAAATCTCCAAGGTGTTAAGGATTTTTTTTGGGAAAGAACTGCCAAACACTGTGGATTCCATTTGGTCCTTACAGCACCACTTTAAACCTCCAAGTTACACTTTCCCGTTCTTCACGCAGCTTCACTTTTTGTTGCTCGATCATCTCTGCCTCGCTGCCACCTGAAGCATGGATGAATTGGAACGTGCCACCTGAAGAGGGTGGTGGGATGATAGCTTTGGGTTCCAACCTTTATACATTTCTTCGGGCATGATCAAACTATCTTAAACTTATAATTACTCTGATACATCACGGTAGCGTGAAGGCACAGCTTTGGTTTCTCCAAAGAGTCACACTGACCCCATAGACTCCCATATGCTTGCATGGCAAAACTAGAGGCTTCTTGGATAAGGTCTCACTGATGCCACTGTCTCCTCACTCGATGCAGCAACTTCAGCGACGGCGAGCCTTCCCATGTATCAGTCTGCCCGAACACCATCGAACTGTTCTTGTACCTTGCCACTTGCCACTGCCAAAAATATACAGGCTCCAAAAATACATCAGGAAACAGGGAACGGCAATTTCAAATAATAGATGTTGCAATTGATCACCTGCATTTACATTTCAGGATGCAGCCCACTTTGCAAGCCACTTGCTGAAGGAAACTTTGATGAACTTGCTGACAGGGAACTTGCCCAAACGGAGCTGATCATGGTACAGCTTGGTCCTGCACAAACCAAAATCTACTCAGTGGGTTTGTCTGCAAAAAACTCCGGCAGTTGATCGCCGTATTAGAATTGGCTATGTTCTCTTTTTGAACAAACCCACATGACATTGCTGCTTGCATCCTGGTACATCCTCACAATATCCCCATCATGGCTATCTTTTTATGCTACTTTACACTTTACACCGTCCTAAATGGCTAGTTTCATCGCAATTCCTCCAAGAACTGCCAGTTCTCTGCCAGTTACATCCCCATCGGTGAAACTGGTGATCTCCGGTGATCTCCGGTGATCTCTAGTAGAAAGCTTTCCCCATGGCCCGCATGGGTTTCCCTGTTGCTTTCACGTCCTGATCTTCTCTCGGTCCACCTTGGCCAGTTCCACCAAAGATTGCGACAGCAGCTGTCCACGGCGCCTGCGAGCTTTACAGGAAAGGCTCTCCAGCATTTTCCAGCACTGTTTAACTGCCTAAACCTAATACATGTTAATACTGTTTGTTTAAAGCTAAGAAAACATTGGGAGTGGCTGTAACATGATTTGAGATGATTTGATCATCAAACATGGAGATCTACCTTACCATATATATATATATATATATATTGTTGGTGATTCAATCAGGGTTTCCTCGGATCTGTGGGGATTTTATCATCCCCTCAACTGACATAGACCCCGAGATACCCCAAGAATTGCCGATCTTTGGTGGAAAGTATAAGTAGCTTTCCAAACCCCCAAAACTGGCAGGCTGTATGTTAGTTGGAGAGATCGGAATTGCAATGGTCGAACTCAGGATTCTTCTTGAATGAGAAGGTTAAGCACGGGTATCTGTGGGCTCCACATGCTTAAACTGGGGTTCTGGGATTCGGCGCCAACCGTTCTCCAAAGGTTGTGTGTTGAAGCACCTGCGATTACGTATCGCCGGCAGCCGAGTGACACTGCTAATGACTTCTGCTCATTGAGTTCTTGCCTCAACTATCGCTGTGCATAACCACGGTTGGTTTGGCCAGAAACATGTCCGCAGCAACGAGTGTCCTGCCCTAAATGTCAACTTTATACAGGTGACACGCATCTCATCAATCAAGGTTTCCGCACCACAAGTGAAGAACAAACTCAACACATCAATGCTGTGAATCAAGCGAATTAGAAACACATCGTAAATTTCACCACCAAGTCATCGAATCTGACCATAGCTTCACAATGTTTCATCCCTGACGATCCCACGTTTCTACAATGCTGCTGACCCTTTCAACCCGGATGCAGTTATGTCTGATTTAGGCCCAGTTCAAATCGTCCAAGCTCTGTTCAATCGTCAATATCCTGTTCCTGGATTCCTGGATGCTCTTGGTAACTCTATCATCTGGTTGGGAAACTCTTGGTAGCTCTTTGGCTCCATAGCTCCTGAGTTCCCTTCTAGCCACCGGATAAGTATATGAGTTTTTGGCTCGAGTTCACCCACAAAGATTTGACCCCATAAACCATATCTCAAATCTGTCCTTTGGTAGAGTTGGTTGAACCTGGATCCCCCAAGAAAACCGCATGATCTTCCCATTGATGATCTGTGAGGTTGGATCCCCCTCTCCAATACCAGAAAGTCTATGATGCTTCAACCTGGTCATAGACTGGTTCATGCCGCCCACTCATCATAGAAACATGTTAGCGCATAGTCCATTCAAATCATCATCCCATTCGGGGAATGGATTCTCTATCACAAATGTGTAAACCCCACCAACATCCCCATACATTGACAACACGCATCATCCCCGAATGATATATAAATCCCATTGAAGGATCAATCTCATTCTCATTTAAAAAATCATCTATAAGTTTGATAATGACTTCGTATACTTCGTATTTAAGCCAAATACGAAAATCCATTGATAAAACCATGAAGATCCATGAGAAAAACATGAAAAAACTCCATGAACATCCATACACCTGTCCAATCCTGAGCCCCAGCCGCTGGAGGCGTTTCATCTCCTTCTCCTTGCAGCCGTCGTCCTCCGAGGCTTCCGGCATGGACAGCGGCGCCGGGGGAGTTCCGGCGGCCAGGCTCTGGCGCTTGCGGCCGCGGTTCACGGTGGGACTAACGTTGGAGTCCGCGTCCATGACCTTGGGAACATTTGGGAACCAGCACAGGTCATGAAAGGTCATGAGGAATGGAATATATGATGAAGTATAGTATAATGCAAATATATATATATATATAATATCTTGAAATAATTTGAAATAGGTAATATTATTTATATCTGTATGTGATTGATTGATTTCTTCCTTTCTCTCTCTCTCTCTCCATCGCCATCCCGGAGGTTCAGCGTGAGGCTGAGGGCGAGCAGGTGGCCCAGCCAAAGGGAGCCACATAGGACTGAAACACTATCAATACAGAATGAATGAGAACTGCTTAGTCATTTTATTTGACGTCTCAGAACAGGATATTTGATTTATATTTATTTGATGCAAATAACGTACATGATATGACTCGATGCATGTGTACGTGTATAAGGGTAATATGTACAACACAGGTTGTAAACACATTCAGTCCATGAGTCCGTTCGAGATCTGGGAGAATTGCAGGTGGTTGATGTGATCTAATAATCATATTCAGGTGGCAATCCTTTATATCAGATTCAGGCTGTGCCACTCAATCATTTGCCCACACTATCATGGTATTTCAGATGCGTACAGGATCCAAACTGCTTGTTGAAGTTCAGGTCAAAGGCTGCTCGTACGTATCGAGTCTTTACAACGTGATATTCGGTCGAACACTGATCCTTCCAGACCTGCCACCATCTGCCACCTGTCATTCTCAAACTCCAACAACCTGGTATTGGCTCCCAAAGCCTTTAACCAAGACATACCAAGACATACCAAGACTGATAATATGATATACATATATCTATTTATTTATTTATCTATTTATTTATTCATTTATTTTTTTCTATTTATTATATTTATTTATTTATATAGATTGTAATGATTTTAACAGGTGTCCAGCCTTGCCCAGTTCCTGCAGCCAAAGAACAGGTACGGCTGGCCGCTTCCCTGTTCGCCGTGGCGGCCTCAGAAGTTGAAACAACAGCTGCTGGTCACAGCTTTTTGGACGTCCTCCAATGGCTGCAGCTATTGCAGCCAGGGATCTCGCTGGCCTTCTGTTTGGGGGCGGGTGTTGACGGAGCCTCCGCATTGGCAGCCTCATCATCACCTGAGGATTGGCTGGGAAGGTGCTTCGGTCTACAGCAAGGTTTAATATCTTCAATGGGAGCGTGGGAGCCACCCTCAGCTGAGTTCCGACAAAAAAACAGCTTAAGACTATCAAATCTTGCAGTTGACAATATCTGAAAATAATTCTGCGAATATGTTTCAATATGTCTAGCATCTTTTGGCATCTTTTCTGGGCTGGGTCAGGGTCTGATATAGCCAGGTGATGCCACTGCTGCTATGGCACCAGCACTTTCCTCACTGCGCGAATGCTTGGGCGTCAACGTCTCGGTCGACTCATTGTCCATGGCGATTTCGCGATGTTTGCCGCAGGGAGGCGGCCGGGGCAGCGAAAATTGCCACGCTTGGTGGAGCAGAAATGGATAGAGCTTGGGAAATCTTGAAAATAAACCATCCCAGATACAGATAGATATGCAAACAGACTGGTAGATATATAATGAGACCGATTGACAATGATAGATAAAGTATCCTGGTCAATCCAAACCGCCCAAAGGTTTTGAGGACGGTGAATTTCGTTTTTGCGGGCTAATGGTGGCTTTGACTTGATCATCTTATGCCTGATCAATTTCCATGCTGCAGGGCGAAAACACTTCCTGCAGAATCAGCTATGACCTGGTTTGGGCCATACAACAAATTCACAGCAGGTGCTGCCTGGTGCTCACTTTTGATATGGTCAACATCTTGATAATCTTGAAAGCACATCAAGGAACAGCCATAAACAAACTCGTGTTCTTGCAAGATGCCAATTGGCTTTGGTCTCAACGATTTCCTGCCGGCAGGTACGAGTCTGACTTCCCTTCCCGCGAAAAGACACGCCACGCCTTCCTCTGCCACATAGGAGCCCAGAATGGGTCCCAAAAAGTTTGCCAGTGAAAACGCAGATTCTGAAATCCCTTGCATCACCCCCTGCGGCAAGGTCACTGAATGCAAAATATTCGGAAGTAATCAACCACAATCAAGCCACACTGAGATGGAGAAGTTACATTTCTGATGCCGGAAAGAATCCCCAGGTCAAAATCAACCAAGAAATCTGAGTCTTCACAACAAAAGAGTATATAAAGGGCTGCAGTGTGCCGGCCCAATGCCAACCACATCCAACCACCATATCCGCCATCGCTCGCCTGTATACTTATTGGCAGGTGACTGGTGTATACGGCCCGCGCTGGGGTCCGGATCAACGGCGCAGGTGCCGTAGCCAGAATCTGCAGTGGGGGCATCTGTGAGCTGAGGACCAGGAAACGGGGGGAACCCAAATTACACTGTTGACAGGAGAACCAGCCGATGCCATACTTAGTCTGCAAAAAAACATTGAAACCACCAGCCACATGTTGGGTGTCCATGCCGCGTTTAAAGCCTTGGGTGCGCGGTGCGCATGTTTGTTACCCTGAACACATATATGAGATCCCGGCGCAGAATGGACCGATAAATTCCTTGGTGCAGCTTCTGAATCTGGCCCTTACTGGGTTCCATCATTAGTTTAGCGTGTGTACCCTGTTGACTTTTACTGATTCCCTTTCCGACTTGAAGAAAGTGCAACCCTAACCCTTCTATGTGCTGATGAATTGGCGTTCATTTTGGTACGAGTAACTTGAAATGTCATTTTAATATCCAAAATATCGCTGTCATTCTACATACGTCGAGAGTCTAGATCTTGTGGTGTGCACCACAGTTGCCAGCATCATCCAGCAACACTAACTGCACCAGTTGCTGGCAAAGAGGTGGACTTTCATACAGTATATCTCAGAGAATCCCGGAGTATCTAAATATACAACTACGCTAAGAACCCCAGAATCCTTCACAACCTCAAAAGTCAAAAAGTGCGGGCTAGAGCAAACTTTGCTCAGCTCTCAATTCTTGAGTGTGTGTGTGTGTGCATTATATTGCCTCTTGGAGTAGCCTTTACTGCACAGGAGGCAAGGCGGCTTCAATGACGTGATAAGACTTGATTGCTCAAATTGCATCAGTTCTTCTCACAATTGACTGGGACATACATACCTACCAAATTTGCATACTACACATACATATACACATATAGATATATATATATATATACATACCTAGATAGTCCTAGATATATATATATATATTATGTGCACATGAAATAGCATACAGCAACATTCATGATACAACGGTAATGGTATTGCGGTATTGAGTCTTGAGTATCACTTTAACAATTTCATCATTTGCCCAGCAGTGGGGCCACAACTGTGGCGCCAAGTTTCCCACAATTTAGCACCTGGCAACTGGCGCGCGACGTCGGGCAGCAGGTTCAAATGTTGCCGGTAACCACATTTTGTGATATGTTGTGATAATATGTTGTGATATGTTGTGATTGTGTGATTCGAGCTAGCCACTTTGGCTGTACAAGAATATCATGGACATTCAATTGCCATCATGTTCAACTGTTCAACATATGTCAACCTGTAGAACCAAAACCCTAAGAATTCCTCTGGTCAACACACGAGAACCTGAGGTATTTCGAAAAAGAAAAGCCCGGTTTTCGATTGAATACCTTGAGCCTTGGCTCTTGATTTTCAACCTATCCTTAACCCGTACCTAACCTGTACTTGAGCCGCGCGAAACCGCACCAGCCCCTACTTTCAGAATAGATAAAGAAATATTATATATATATATAAATATCTCGGGTATTGTCGGAAAACCTTGCTTGTCCTTGGTTTTTTAAATGCCCTAGATTTCTAGTGGTTTGGGTTCTTAAGGAACATCATGTTGCTTTTCAAAATGGATCAAGACATCTGACCAGTGAGGCCATCTGAAGGGCGACTTGGGGAAAGGCGCCAGTGGCTTATGAATATTTATGGCACCCTGGAAGCTGAGAGTTGATGGAGACAACTGAGGTAACTTTGGAAACCTCAGGACTTTTGTAAGATTAAACAGCCTGGGGCCAAACCTAGTGACGTAGTGGATGGCTTCTCATCATGTTCACAAACTTCATCAACTTGCAGAATCCCAGAGATCTGCCCCGCCTGTAGTCCATCCGAACTCAGCCCAGAGTCCTGCACGCAGCTGACACTGGGAAGCGGTGGTTGATGGTGATGGAGATGAACCACAACACTCGAGCTTTGCCAACAATGTCTGGGCTGCCAATTGCAGGGGTTTGTGTCGCCTGGGGGTATGTTCTGGCTCCGACTTGTCTCCAAGTCGCTTGAATTCCGCATGTCGCAACTTGCTGTGCAGCAACTTCGAACATTGAACTTCTGGTTGCGAACCAGAGATCTGCTCAATTCAAGTGACCAGAGTTTCAATCCCCAAGCCCTGGATGTCTCCTCCTGCGAAAATGGATGCAACGCCCACGCACCTGAGAAATAGCAATAGTCACTCAGTGAACGAATGCACAAACTTCAGATGTGGTTTCCATTACTATACCAGTTCCCATCTTTTCGATGATATTTGATTTAGGTAATGGCAGTCTCCAAACTGCTACCGACTGTTCTTATAGAATCTATAACTACTCCTGCATGGCTCGGGAGTGAAGGTAATGGTGCTTCAAGCAGTGGACCTGCGAACAGAACTTTCACCGGCCTGGGCATGCCTGCAGTTGAGGAAAACAAAAAAAGAAATGTTGGAATGGCGAGTCTATGATGAAAGGTGCTGAATGAACTGGACTACATAATGTGGCAAATGCATTCACACAAACACACACACACACATATATATATATAATATACAGACATATATATCATTGTGCCTATTAATATGCACTTATATGTTGTATGATTTGTTCATATGAATAATATAGAGAGAGAGAGAGTGGGAGGGAGTGACTTTGTGCATACATAGCATACATAATCTGGTACGATTTTGTGTTGCAATGTTGCACAGCCTTCAGCTGTTACACCTCTGGCGGCCCAGGATGTACCCCATTGCCGATCGCCCACTGGCTCCCCGGCATGAGGCCACGTCGGCTTATTCGACTGCCAATGGCCTCCAGTTCTGACAGTGTGTCAGCATGTGTCACGACCTATCAAGAGTTTATGGCACAAAGTCCTGAAATGCCACTATTGAGGCATCCTTGGTGATCTTGGTGATCTTAGTGGCTTTGGTGCTATTGTTCAGTAATGTTGCAGGCAAGCCTGCACACGGATTTGACAATCAGTCAGTCAAGGTAGGAAAAACCTGTCGATGAATTCGTGACTTTGGATGTTACTTGCCATGAAAGCTGCCCAGAAGAGGTCTGGTGCAAACAAAGGGTTGCCGCAAGCACGTGTCAGTTGATCTCATTTTGCCAAACCAAGGCCCAAACTGCTGTGACTGCAAACACGGCCAGAACCACCCTGGGAAATGCTCGGTGGTGATGAGTGTGGACCAGTGGAACATCTGTGCATCACCCAGTTAAATTATGTTAAAATCATTGCATATCGTTGCACAATCCAGGGGTTTCCCACGTTTTTCTCTTTGATAAACATGACACTTGCACGGTATGACAGCACAATACATATTAATTCACATGGGTCCTACCAGTAGTGGAAAACAATATTAATATAGAAGAAGGACATGAGCCAAGCTCTCTATCCACCCCAGATTTGGTCGCTTCACCACAGAACAAGTGGCACTTGTTTGTATTGCGAGGCCAAGGATCGCTGACACAATGCCAAACAACACAGCGGTTGCGGATGGCGGCATCCCATACTGGCACGATTGAACTGGAAAGCTGGGAAACAATTTTGAAGTTTAGTATTGTTTGGATGCGTTGAAAGTATGTTTCATTACACGTCTCAATTGCGCAGTCATGTATACAGTGCAGCGTCCTGAATTTCCCATCACTTTCCCTGTACATCCACCCGGTCATTAAGAAATGGCGAGCTGCGTGTTGCCCTTCGTCACCTGTCACATTGACCTCCTATCACCTTCCAATCATATCCTGATTCCATCTCATGGCAATTTCAGGCCGTTCTTCCATGGTATGGTCGTTGCGTATTGTTGCCAGAACCCCTAATGCCCTTATCCTATTGGAGCTTTGATGGCTTTGGTTCCCTCGCACCTGGGTGGTAAGCACGATAGGAGGCACAACCTGTGGCTCAGCAACCAGAAGCCACAAAGGCTGGGCATAACCCCTCTGAAACAAAATAAGATACTGTAAAAATTGAGCGAAAATCCCACGGGCATGAAACATGTGAAGGGAAGTCAATGTAGCATCCTGCAACTGAGTGGCCTCTAAAATTGCCAGCAACAGGGCTGTGACGACCTGGCGCGACACTCTTGAGGGCCTATGAAATAGCAACAGCCTGGCACCAGATTCGCCCCAGCACTTGAACAGAATATAGGAGAATCCCTTCATTGCTCTCTTCTTGCGTTTCGTGGTGTTTCTCCCCATGCCAAAGCTACAGTAAGAGAAGGTTGTTACTAACTAGTTACTAACTACAATACATATTCTACAGATTTCTACAGTCTGAAGCCAATCCGGAGGCATCTCGCAGTGAGATTGATGGGTTTCTATCGACCCAAGCCGCCCTGTTGCCACGCTATGCCGAGCAGTGAGCTAAACGCCTTTTCTCTTTCCGAAAATTCAGGACACTCGGCAAGTTCGAATAAATCCTCGTTGAAAAAGTCACAAAAATTGTCCTGTTGAGGGCTAACGGTATTGATGGCCAGCGGTAGGTACGCATGCCTCAGCGAGATCGACTTCTCAGGCTTGGATCGGTTTCGCTGTCTGTGGATATTGGGCCCAGAGAAGCAACCATGATTTGAAACAGGAAACGGGGTTTGATGGTTTTTTCTATACAGGCTGGCTTGTGGCCGAATAGAAACGTCTACTACACAGGTTTGAATCTCTACAGCACATTAAATATCACTAGTCATAAATATACATATACGGTACGTATAACAGCGTATAACATCGTATAACATGCATGACTTTTCGTGACTTGCACTCTTCAGAGCACAAAGAAACAACAACAACCCAGCGTGCATTAAACAAGAATGCAAGCAGACCTCCACGGTTGGTACTGTAATGGTACACATCTCTATGCGCAATACCAATACATTACCATTATTGTCCGATGAACACTTCCTAAATCCAGCAAGCAAATACAGACTGTACACTCCTCTTGCTACTTCTTGCACAACAGGGTTCCGCGGTTCCGCGTATTTTCTCTCCAAACATAACCTTTTACTCTTGGAGGATTGACCATCATCAAATCACCAATGGTGATGTTTCAGTCAGGTTCGAAATTGTTCAAGCTTGGGAATGTAAGGACCCCTGACAATGACACAAACTGGCCACATACACCTGGACAAATCTCTCGGTCTCAGGTACCATGGTAGACGTCGTCTCCGTTGCAAGCCGACATCTTACTTACGCGAGCGATCGGCACACTCGAAGAAGTGATGCCTGACAGGGGAGACCCCACCATCCCCACCTATGCCTGATCCACAGAACTCTTTGACATTGGCAGCTGGAAAATGTCCATGTCAGAAATATATAGAAATAAATCAATACTTGACATTCTTGACAGAATCTTGACAGAATCATTCATTTTGAATCTCTGTGAGTGGCTGTTTCATCTGGTCCAGTCAAGTGAAGGTCAGCCCAAGCCCCACCAGGAGTCCGCTGGCAGTGAATTCGGCGCCAGCACCGGGGCCCCGGAAGACCAAGGGCGTCGTTTTGGGAAAGCGCTGAGACACCACCTGCACCTGGGGTCATGGGATGGATATAATAAGTAGCCACCAAAAGAGATAGAACAGATATTTAGTTATTTATCATGATTTATCAATATTTATCACTATTCTTCGCAGGATTTGTCTTTTCTATCTTTTCGGGGGTTACTAGATTTAAACCCAATACTCTTGCAACGGGCAGGTGCTATAGGTAGTCCTTCTCCAAGCCACGGCATAATCTGCATCTTGCAGCGCGAAGGGTGGCTGCTTCACAGGGAAACTGTGGATCCCAACCGAGACCTGGTACAGTGCGCTGGTCACATCTGCCATCAGCATCCCAACGCCCCAACATGCCCCAACGATCCAACGCCCCTGCCTTGCCCTGTTGAGCATCCACCCGTCCCACATAGTAGAGCAGTTCCTCAGATCTGGGATGAGGACATCCAGCACCCAACAACGAAACAACATGAAATAACATGGGGGTCATCTTTCCCAAGGACGGAGTAGAATTTGAATAAAAGGGTTGGCCCTGCTGTCATTTCAGAAAATGGTTCAAAAAATCATGGACCGGGTAACTTCGAATGCTTGTGCAGGATGCTTTGAAGGACCAGGCTTGTGCCGAGTCTTTCTTTAAATTTGAAACGGGCAGTGCTAGGTCAAAACAACATAGACCACAAACTCTGTGGCTGTTCCTACCAAATGCTGCAGTCCAAAATGGTCGAACAAAACCGTTGAAAACAAAACAACTTGCTAATCAGATAAGTCCAAACGGTTGCCTTTCTACCAGCCCTGACCCTTTGCATGTGTCAATCTCAGCCTTGTTTGAAGATAATGAAGGTGCACCTCCAAACCCCGGTGCCAAGTTTCTCCATTTTCTCTCGCCTTTCTGAACCTTTCGGCCATTGGGCCGTCAACTTTGTCCTTTAGTTGCTGGATGATATCATCACCACTTGTCCTTGGTCCAAGATTGGTGTTGGCATGTTTTGACAGCGGCCTCTGGCAAAACATCCCAGCAAATTTGGCCTCAATGTGCTTTCAACATCTCTTGACCTTCAGGGATGTTGCTGGTGCACTTCTGATAAGCTTCTCAGCTCCCCTTCATAATCCTTCGTATCTTCCTAGCCCGTCTCACCAAAAAAGAGCCCCTTCTTTTCCCTTACAGTCCTTCTATACAGTACTCGGATCACGGACTAAACCTCTCCAACACCGACAAAAGGCCATGCCAGTCGAGAGGCTCCAGTAAAGGTTCGATGTCGACATCCTTTAGCTCCGCGCGGAGCCCTAACTCCCGGGCCAAGATCAAGGACTTCCTTGGTGTTTGTTCCCCGGCTCAGGGGATGACCAAATGACATCTGAAACCCATGGCAATTTTTTGTTGGTTTATTTTAAGTGCCATCTCCGAGGGAGAGCGAAAAGGAAACTGGAAATAAGTGGAATATTGTGCAGTCATTTCTGGGAACCAAACACACTGCTCCACTTGTTATTTGTGACATTTGTGTTTGCTAAGTTTGCTATCTACTTTCGAATCTTTGTGACCTAGGTATCGGCTCCCTTCCCAGCAGCTCCCTTCTGCCTCTCCCCAAACGCCAAGTGGCTGCGCAGTGTCCTGGCCCGAGAGATCTTCCTTGGTGGTGTAGATGGTTTATAGAGATATCTGTTCTTGATGTTGCAGGTGTTCAGATGTTCAAATGTGAGAAATGGTGAGAAAAAGAAACGCATTTGGAGACAACATAACTCACAACAAACCATCAATCATGCCTCAATAGTCACCATTCGTAATCTGAATGACTGATGGAGTGATGGAGTCCCACATTTTTGTGCAGGCAGTGATTCATCAATCGCTGCTTCAAGGCTCTATGGGATTCGGGTTGGGGAGCTCACGCTCTCTTGCATTCTGATATGCCTCGCCTGGGCGAACCAAAGGCATACTCCGACATGGCAAGGTCCACTGAGAAAGCGTTGGACGTTCCCAGACAGACCCTGCTAGTGATAAGCTGATGCAGCTTGATGCTGACAATGGCCTGCATGCCTTCAGAGTACAAATGTTTTCTTCTTGGAATACTGCCAGACTTCATCTTCATATTGTACTGTAGAGAGGTTTAAGCACTCTTTTCCGACGATTCAGAATTCAGGTCGGGGGAGATATTGTTCTGGGAAACCCGCAATGACTGGCGCACGGAGGCAGCACACGAAAGAATATTACAATATATATATATATATATAATATAATATATATATATATATGTGTGTGTGTGTGAGGGTATAATCTATATCTAATGTATATGCAGTTACAGATGTATGCGTAACATAAGCACACCACACCCAAGAACTGCTGACCAGGTACTGAAAGGCATTTCAGGATTCGCATTCAACCGATTGAAAACCAGACCTCGGATGCGGCAAACTTCTTCCAAGGCGCCCAGCATTAGCGCTCCACTCCCCAGTTGATGCACTGACTTGCTGCTTAAAATACAGCAGCAAAGACTGTGCAAACGCGAGATCCATTGGCATTGTAAGCCAATACAGCTAAATTGGAATAAATTGGATTTTTAAGAAACAGCCCTGTCTCTATCCTTGTCTAGTGGGGTCCATCTTTGTTGCGGGGGTGCTTCTGCAAAAATTGCCGAGGAGAAACTGTTTGACCAAGAAACTCAAAGTTCCAGAGAGGACGGCTGTCAAGCTATCCTCAATTGGCTGAGCGCTGCTGTCCGGTAGCCATCAAGTTCCCACTATGAGGATGAGGGTCGCTGCGGAAGGGTATGAAACCAACTGGCTGCACACCTCTGGTGTGAAACAAATTGGACATTGAATCCATAACAATCACATCAACCAGCTGAGACATCTTGCCCGGCACCAAAATTGTCAGAGCTCCAAGTCACATCAAAATGGGACCTTTCCATCAGCAACCTTTTTTCTGGTGTAAAGTCCAAGCATCAATTCGATCGCCTGTCTGAAGCAAGTCCTGGGGCTGCCAGGAGTCCCTTTGGAGACATCTTTTGCAATCTCATGATCAGCACAACTGTATGTCTATGGTTCTCATCAATTCCTTAAGTAAGTTTTTGTGTATGGATGGTACGCCTATAGAACTAGGGTAGGCGGTAGGTGGTAATTGGTGAAGAGAAAATCATGAGGAATGCCGCCGCAATTACATGTTTGGACCTAGACGCTCTCCATTTTTCTCTCTTTCTCTCTCTCTCTCTCTCTCTCTCTCTCTCTTCCTCTTTCTCTCTCTCTCTCTCTCTCTCTCTCTCTGTCTCTCTCTCTCTCTCTCTCAAACTTCCCCCAATCACCGAATAGATGCGGCTCAAAAGATCTGGATGTTTGTCCCATGCCCATCCACAACTGTAATGTGGGGATGTGGCCCGTCAGTGCCACTTCCATCCCCCCAACGCCTGAAGCAAGGTAATGATGGGGATTTGACCCCCGACAGCAGCATCGTATCGGAACTGCGATCCACCAAATTTTCCAGCATGTCCTGGATGTGCAGAAGAGATTTTGAAGAATTGCAGGACGTGCAAGTTTTGGGCAGTTCTGTACACATGGCTTTAGCCAATCGTTTGGGTCAAACGGATAACGCTGCATGGCCGCCAAAGTCGCTCACATTTTCTGTATTATCAAGTATTGAAGGCAAATGCCGACTAATTAGTTGTTCTACCAGTCAAGTTGTTTCGGTCATGACTTGAACTGTCAGAAAGGTCTCTCTGGCCGTCGAAGAAAAAGAGTTCTTGGCCGATTTAAGTTAAGGGCAGGCGATGATTGTAAAATCCCAGATGGTTCCCGCTCAAAACATGCTGAGACACTATCAGGGCATGTGAATACACGTGCTGGACGCAAGCCCATGTGATGTTTCAAACACAGGAACAAAATGAATATGATCTGTGCAAACCAAAGTTCAAGTACTGAACGCATTCCCCCTTATTTAGGAAGGATTCTGTATTCAGTTGGCAAAAGACAATGGTCAAACTCATCTTGGACTTTGGCCAGTGTGAATTCTCTAGTGATAGCAAGCAGGAGTGAGGCACGAAGTCAGATTGATTTTGGCACTGTAAATAGGCTTTGCTGAGGGAAGACTTCAAACTCTTCATTCGCTCTGTGTCCCTGTGTGGCCTCTTTTGAACGCCAAGCTTCCCACGGACTTGAGACAGTCTTCGTAGCGCTGGTACGGCCCAGTCAAAACCTGCACTCCGAGCAGCTCCGATGCTCAGTTTTGGGGGTCCCAGGTAGTCCCCATCGGCCATTTTGTGCGCCCGATTGCACCTGTCGGCTGGGCGTGATGATGTGAAAGCCACGCCTCAGTTGTTGCAGGTATCAATGGAAAAACGTGATGGAAGTAATCCTTCCTCCCAAGGAATGGATCTAGCGGTCTGCTTCAAGAAATGGCGCAGTTCAATTCGCAGCTGTAGATATATATAGATTAATATACTGTAAATCATATATATATACACATATACACATGTACAAATACATAACATACATACACTTGAATTCAACAGAAATGTTCAAACCTCATTCCACAGTCTCCAGCATGACTCACTAGCACAGCTCAAGGCTTCAGATGGTCCTCTGAATCCATGATGAACGCGAAGCCCACTGCTACGTGCAACATCTTACAACATCTTACCAACCTGCCATGTTTCTGCCCACATCCTGATGTCATCTGTCCTCAAACAAGTCACCGCAGCCACTCAGAGTATTGTGAGGCCACCGAATCCTGGGGTCTGAAGGCCGTTCACATGGCGCACGCAATTTTTTGCTCAACATTTGAAGTCTTTCGATCGATCACTCTCACGGGCTCATCAGGTTTCGTCATTTTTAAAAAAGACTAAGTGTCATTTTATAGCACTCATGAAATTCGAAGCTGGAAAGTTGGTTCCCCAGTGGTTCCCTCAGGTCCAAGGGTCCGAGTCAGTGCAGTCGATGATCACCTTCCGCGGATATTCTTTGGATTCCTTGGTTATTAGAGGCATCAATGTACGACTATGTACGATGCTGAGAAATTGGATGATATGGGATGCAGCATGGACATCTGAAAGCTCATTTGTCGATATTCTTAACCTCTTCCTTAAATGCAGTAGTTCAACGCACTGGCCACGGTAACAGCCCCATTTCTTTGGGGGACACCAGCTCTTCAAAGCCGTTGGGGCTCGGTGAAATCAATGAACGTCTCGAGATTGGATGGTTTCACTTCGACATCTTTGGCCAAAATTTCATCCACCTGCCAATGTCATCGGCTTGGTATCTGGACGCATCTGGTAGGTTGGGGAGAACTGGAGGGTGGTTTGCTCAGTCGTTCAGAGACGGATTGGGACGTATGCTGCAAGAACAGACAGACTGACAGACGTTGAAATTATGTGAAATTATAACGTTGTTAAGGGTGCACTTTCCAGCTGTTTGAGATAATGCTGAGAAACAAATGGAGATGTGAAACGGATGCAAAACTGATCCAAAACACACTCGACAAGGCCAGCGCGGCCATCCATGAACATGCTCGGCAAAAGACAACAAGTCCAAAACAAAATACAGTAAAATCAAAAATGTGTCATTCCCACCACTCACCCTACTCACTGGAACAGCCAAATATAACCAAACAACTGCCAAACGCAGTGGGTCAATGACCCTCAAGGAGCCCTTCGTTTTCGCAGCTCACCTTCTTCCCCTCCTTTTCCCAGGACGCGGCAATTCGTCCCAGGTCCAAGGTGGCGCCATCGATGTGTTTTTCCAGCTCCGCCAGCGGCAAACCCCGAGGCGCACACAGCATCTGGGAATCGTCGCTCCTCGGCCCAGGCAGAACTGGATCTGCAACACCTGCGACACCTGCCATACCTTCAGTGCCACCCCACAGCTAAGGTACAGCGCTCGAAGGTCAATACTCAAATACTGCACCTCCCGCATGGACGGCAACATGGAGTTCCGTCCTGGCGGAACACAACAACAAAATCTTCAGAAACGAAACGGCTGGCTATATACTGAGAGATGGTGAGGACGTCAAAGGCAAAGGAATCAAATTAAACAGTGAAGAAAAGTTGCTTCTTGAGGATCTTGATGTTTCATGCATTTTATATACCTGGTAGACTACGTGCTGCAAACTTGACCACGCTCACACCAAGGCCGGCTGTTTTACTGCAACTTGAGGCGCCATGCTTCGCCGTCCTTGATTGGCCTCCCATGCCGCCAACTTCTGCAGGAAAGCACTACCAACCTTCCCACTGCCGAGCCTTGGGGGCAGCCCTGACTGCACGAAATCAAAGTCTCAGAGACTCTCAGACTCTCAGGGGTGTCTTTCATCGTCTTTCATTGTCTTTCATGCTGCATTTCATGCTTCCATTCTGTTGCCCCGGTGGATTCTGCTGATCGCCGCCAAGCATCAAACTCACTGAGACGCTGGTCTCTTTCAACAGAAAGGCATCGTGTGTTGCCTCTCAGGATGGCAGTCATATCCAAACTTGACGAGGCATGAATTGTTGCCAAAAGCGTGTGGCAATGGCAGCCCCCTTCTCCACTTGTGAATTACTTGTTCATTGTTTCTCGCTATTGTTTGGGTGGTTCTTGTCTTCAACTTTCATATCGTTGGTGCCTTGGGCAATTTGTCGATCAGGTTACTAGGTTGAGTTCTCCCTTTCCATTAGGCCCACCACAGCCTTCAATGCCAACGGCAGCTCATCTCGGCTCACCACTGCTGAGATATTCCTCTCGGAAGATCCCTGAGCAATGGCAACCTCAGCTGGCAGCAGTTGAATCCCCGAATTGGAGGAATGAAGATCTATGGGCAAAAGTTCCCAGTGAATGGTCACATCAATCAATTCAGAATCCACGGAATGAATTATCGAAATGGCATTGAAACATGCTGCTAGCAGAAAACAAAACATCACAAGACTCGCTTCAGAATTGCAGAAATGGGGAACAGCTCTTGAGGCATATGGCGTGCACGGATGTAGAAATGCATCTCCGTGTCACTGATGCCGCGTGTGCTTATTAGTCTGCAGCCTGATGCATTTCAACAATAATCCAAGAGGTTCTGATGTAAAACTATGCAATCGTTCTCATCAGCTAAAGAAAGACCAACATTTCTCGAAAATGAAAGTCTGTGGGCACTTCCTGCCAACACAGTCTTTTAGCTTGGAATAAGAAATATGTAACTTGTTCTCAATTCTCTCCGGCAAATGGGCCAAAGTCAACATGTCTGACGCCATAGCCACACGTAGAAACATATTCTGTCTTCTAGACAATTGCCCAAGCATGCCCAAGCATTGCTGGAGAACAGCCTGGATTGTACCAGCTGCGTCAGACGGGTTCCTGTCCGATTTCAGTTAGGCGGCGATATTCACTTTCGATTGCCCTAGGGCATTGAAGAAGCGCCCTGAAATGCCAGCGTAGTTCTTCATGCCCTCTCCAATCACTGCCAGAATGCTAAGATCCTGGAGAACCCATGAAACAGCCCCAATCCCCAGAATGCAAATTAGATTTGACACCTGTATTTAGTATTCACTTAGTTGGCGAAAGTGCCTATAAACATGCTACACTCAACACCTGGAAACAATCAATTTCAGATCTGAAGGGTTCTGGAGGAGAGCAGAACAGGTATTCATAAGTCAAAACATGTCAAAACAGCTATTTCTAGGGCAACATGGAAACAAGCAAAGGGCAACATGTTTGTTGCAAGCCCGAAAGGGAGCAATCTCGTTTTGAATCTATATAACTTGATCAACATCTTTTGAACTGATTTGAATGTGCACCGCTACGCCAGAATGTTGCCTTTTGAATGTGAGTTTGAAAGGGTTTGAACGCTTATTAACAGGCTTTGACGTGCTCTGACAGGGCCAACAGCTTCGAACACGAACATCAATTTTTTTCATGGCCCTCAAACTCATCGGACAAAGTATTTCTAAAAAGACCTGATGATTCACTTTTGCCACCCCAGAAATTTATGGTTGTAGGCTTAGAGGGTGTGCACATTTGCGTGTGTTTGCATAGTGCAGCTCTACAGAAGGGTTGAGCACAGAGTCTTCTGGAACTCAGCATGTTTCTAGATTCGCGGAGGCAAAATAAAAAAAAAATCAAACGTATTCAAAAGCCATGGGTAATACTATAATACATGAGGTTTACATTATAGGCCGACTTCTACATCTTCTATTCATGTCACAAGAGCTTCTCTTGCTCCACGCTGTCCTCTCTCAGTGCTGCCCTGGTCTCAGTATTCCTGGCAGCTTTGCTCAGCGCTCAGGTCTGACATTGTGCCACTGGCCCCTGGGAATGTGATGATGCCATTGTTTCTTGTGGAGTGGCATTACTAACATTTTTTCTGGCTTCTAACACAAGCAGCACTACATTTTATAATCCGAAGCACACTGTGGACCACTCTGGTACGGTTGCATCCGTGCTACTCTTATTCATTCTAGCCCTGATGGCTAATAGGAACTGAACATTTGTTACAAAAAATAATGCCAAAAGGCTCACTGCAGGGCCGCATGAGAGAGTCACTTATCAAAGGCCAGCTTTCCACTTTAAAGGTGTCAACCCCCGACTTTCGCGCCTCGCGATTTCCAGCTGGAAAGCATCTTCCACAGCTTTCAGGGCCAACTGGCCATCAGTGTTGGACACTGCCACCTGGAGAAAGACATGAAGCCAAAATGGCTCCCAGTTCTCGAAACCCGGCATTCCAGAGTGAGTCAATAGCTGGTGGAATTGTACCATCGACTTTGCAGAAACCATCGGAAAAAAAATCCAAGCCACTCAAAGCATCTTGGGATATGTCATCAATTGTCACCACATGTTTTCCTCAACGGCGTGTCTTGGGTGCCCCCACAGAAATGGAATGCTCCGATGAGCCCTGGGAGGTCAGGATCACCTCAGCAGTCAAGACATGTGGAACACTGGATATGTCTGGATGGCCCTGATCGCAAGCACCACGACATACTGTACCACCCAAAAAACCACTGCAGCCAGGTGACATTCACGCCAACTTTTGCCAAAGAAGCCATCAACCGTTCTGCAACACCATGCGTTCCTAGGAACGATGCGCCGGCGATGGTGAGAAGTGAGACCTCGCAGCAGCCATGCCGGGGCCAAGGTGTCAGCTGCAGATCAGCTGTGCAAATCCATCAGCCGGTCAAATCAATCAGGATGTATGATACATGGCTAAAAAATATTAATAAAAATACAGTAACATTTTGTGCAGTCAGGAAATTGGTGAAGTGTACTATATCACTGGATGTATTTTTTGTCATGTTTGTCCTTTCTTGGCATTTTTACATGTTTGGGGTTCCATCATTCACCATACCCAGTACCCATTGCCATCAGGCGAAGGATGGCACCTTCTCGATGGAGGTGATTGCTTTCACCTGCAGCTTGGATACAGTATCTATCATATGCACATATGTATATACACGTACATATGATTGAATGTTTACAGTGGTGCATGCACATGCAGAAATATACAAATGCATTACAAATGTGAATGACTTCATTGTTAATTGTATTACCTGTGCGCGGCAGGCTTTTGAAAATTGCATTTCTTTAGGAGCATCATTTTTCATCCTTTGGTGGGAGGAGCATTGGCTTTCCAATCCAAGAGGCCAGCTGGCACCGAAAAGAATGATGGAACAAATTCACGAACTTACAATATCCGAAAAAAGAAAACATGCAACTCAAAAATATTCTAACAAGTAGTGTGATAATCTTATGGTATCTTATGCCTTTCTTCGGCTCAGGCACTGGCATGGTCTCATCGATTTCATCATCTTGATCCTCCCACCGGAGATAGGCATCACCGCGGCCATAGACACGAGTCCCAGGATGAGCAGGGTCAAAAACGTTCCTGATATGGACGAACCACAATGGAAAGCGCCCGTGGCTTTTCAGCTGCTTCGGAAAAGGGCTATAAGTGTTCGAAAATATAAGCTGTAGAAAATATAGAATTGTTGGAATTGGAATATGAATCGTGGAAAATCATCACCAATATCCACCAATGCCCCTGGAGCCTGGAGCCATCTCCAGGCAAAACTACATAGTAATTATATAGATTTGTAATTATGAGAAACTATGCAAAAGCTGCAAAACTCCTGTCGAATGACCACAGGCATCACAGGCATGACAGGCTTCCCGGTGGCCAAGGCACTTCACCAGCACTGGGATGCGTTCTTCGATGCAGGGGACCATGGCTGACGGGTGCAGGACCTGACCTGCACAACATCCGCCCATACATGCAGAAAATCATAGAAAATCACAAGCTGCAAAGCTGTTCTGCAAGAAACTATATGAAACTGTTACATGTTGAGTCATGTTGTCCTTGATCTGACTCTCTGGTGGATCCATCATTGGCCCCCACCTCCAAAGTATGCCAACTCCATGGCTTCATCAAACGTCCTGGGTGGAATGTGGCGTGACGGATCTTTCTGGTGGGGTTGGAACGGTGTTGCATCATCTTGCATCCATTCTCCTGACATCTTGTAAAAATATGTAAAAATGAAGCTTATGGAAGCCTTCAGAGTTCTTCAACCCATTTCACTATATGACTGAATTCTCTTTCTGAAACCATCCGAGTTGGCACATTGCACGGACATGAATTCCCAATCACTTCACATCTTGTTCTATCAATCCGCTGGTTTTTTGTCGTGATTCCCATACTTTAGATTGGCTTCTCAAGGTTTTCCATGGCTAAACAGTGATTGGATTGCAGCTTCAAGGAGCTTCCTGCAGGCTCTGACGGCATCAAATGGCTATCCAAATTTCGAATGTCCCATATTAGGTTTGTCCAAAAATAAGGTGCCCCAAAATCCAGTGGTTTGATCATAATTTTCTCTACCAAAATGGCCATGTGGATCCATTTTGGGGCTATAGATCCCATGTCAGCTGAAACCTCCAAGGCACATGCTGTTGACAGGGAAGGCCTCGGGGACCTGTCGGGGATCCGCGGTGTATACGCCACTGACGTTTTTCCAAAAGGTCACCTGGACAGGGATCCTGGGTGACCTGGGGCTGCCCATACCCTCACGTCCCAGTCTGGTCTGCATGGTGAGTAGCTAGTTGAACTAGTTGACTTGCAGTAGTTTTTATACTGTAGTTTCCTTCCGAAATGCAGGTACTTCTGGTACATAATGACAGTTTCACCACCAATCTGGGCAATTTACAATATGAAATATAACTCCCAAACCCGACTTAGGGCCCCTGTTTTATTGATGGCTTCATTTCCATCCCGGTGGTTTTTGGAGGCCGCTATAGATGACTCAGACTGATTTAGTTTTCTGGATGGCTTCAGGCCACGTTGGATGCATCCAGGATCTTGGCAAAGATCGTGGCGGAGTAGTCGGAGCCACTGCGTTTCAAGGTGGTGGGCCTTCCAGCCATTGTGCTACAGACCTGACGGGTGGCCAAACTGCGAGCAAGCGATAGCAAGCAGAGAACCAAGCGATGAAACATGTCGCATCTTGTTATTTGGGATTTCGCATCTTTTACATGGGCTGTAGAAGTCTTTGATATGTTTGAATATGTTTGAATAAATCTGCCAGAGATAGTAGGTTGATGAACATGGCGGAACTGATCAGCTGAGCAGCAAAGCCAGTAATGATGAGAAACGGCGACTCCTCTGAGTCGCCAAGGTGATTTCCCCACCAACGCCTCAAACACAAAAAGTCACAAAGCAAAGCCGCCAGAAATCACCACAGTTGGCAGCCGGTTTCTACAGCAAAGACATCCAGCCCAATATTCAATAGTGGGATCGAATAGGATCTATAATTTCAATGAATTTCAGCAAATCGCCAAAAATTGTCAAAGGACTGGATGAAATTTAAAGGGTCTCATCCAGGTGCGTACTGAGGTGCTCTAGTCTCTCCTTCGTCTCATCCCAGAAAGGCTCGATGGTGTCCTTAGGGACTGCACCGAGCTGCACCCACTGCAAGGAGGGAGGGTGTAAAGGATGACTTTATGATGGTTTTCAAAGGCTGGTCACTCAAATTCAAAAACGTGCTCTTGCGTTTGTGTTGGTCATGTTTGTGACGATGAGGGTGGCTCCCTTGTTTTTTGCCCTTCGAAACAACCGGTCAAGTTTCCATCGCTGTACCTTTCTCCCCCAGTCCCGACAGCGGCCCCTCTGGCACGATAAGCACGTCACGGGCATCGATCCATTCACTCAGCTTCCTGAGTGAACCCGGGCTTCGCACTGCCTTTCTACGGTACATGCAGATATTGCATCACACCCAGGCCCCAAAATGCCCCAGATATCCCCAGATGGACATCGTATGCAGAAACAAGCCTTGGTCCCGCCACGTCTGTGCCGGGCTGCCCAGTTGTTTTGAGATAAGCTGACAAAGTTTGTGCCGACCAAACTTCTCCGAGCCCGGCCACGAATTCCAACATTTGTGGTGGAACGCCGCGCATCTTGGAGGCAGCCAGCAACCTTAGTGCTGTTGGCTCAGCTTGTGACGCACAACCACTAGCTTTTCAAGCATCTTTCAAAAGCAAACACACCTGGAAATGTGGTGCCCGGCATCATTTTCTTTCTAAAACATTGGTTTTTCCAGAGCCGAGCCGAATCTTCAAACTCACCTGGGATTACGTAGCCCGCAGGAGTGTGTGCTAACAGTATATGGGGCACTCTTTCAACTGGCGCTGTCTGTTACATCCAAACTTTGATTTGATATGACTGATACCGACTCATGCCTGTGCCAACCAAATCAGGTCTCAAGTCGTGCTGTATGTCATACTTAAAATATGTTAACTAAGATTGAAGGCACCATGAAGATCATGAAGGTCCCAAGCCCGCCAACAAGCCAGTGAATTCTTGGTAGGGAGACTGACTCAGCAAACGCAGCAAAGGCACATGGCCTTCACGGCATCCTGATCTTGGTCGATGTTTTTGACGACTGGATCCTTGGGACACTCCGAAGCGGACCTAATGGACCTCTTATCTGCTGTTAGAAAGGGTGGATGCAACCCATCTCAGCAAGTTGATCCAGTGGAGTGTTCCACTTTGGGCGAATTCGTTGCGGAGAGGCCGGTAGTCACAACTGAACCACGCTGAATCGGTCTGACGTGAGCCAAAGAACACAACCAAGAAAAGCGTGAACATCGCACTCACAAGTGCAATGCGTGAAAGGTACAACTCTGAATTTCTAGCATTCAAATCCACCACGCAGTCCAGTCCATCCAGGATCCTCTGGCATCTTTATCCTCTTTTATTTCAACATCTTTCAATGAAAACCCCTGGCAGGATGAATTCCGAGTTTCAGTCAGCTCGGGTCTATCAGGAACCAGTTCCATCAGGATGGCCTTTTGTCTGTCAGCAGCTGCTTTCCTGGCAGCATCCGGTAGGTGCCCAAGAATGGAAGTTGCTCTTTGCCGAAAGAACTAATTACAAACTTTGGAATGGGGTCAGATATGATCAAGAAGTCCATTCATGATATGACCATGAAATAAACAGTTCAGAGTTCAGAATGTAGAATTATATAGACATCCGGGAAAGGCATGTTCACTTCTTGTGTTTGGTCATCTCAGCGAATCCCGTCGTACAATTAGGCATGACGCTCCGGTATCGTTTCATGGTTGCTGGGCCAACTCCGCCACCCCGGCCACATCAGCCAAGCCACAGTTTTGCCAGGGATTCGTCCACGCTGGTCAAGGCAGTATCTATGATGGAAACCAATGCATCAGTCATGCCTGTGCCAGGCGGCAGCCACGCAGGCCGCAGGAATAGATGTGCGACGGAAACATCGAACCCCTAGCCCCAGAATTATGGTGAGGGTGGAAGATCTGGTATCTTACCTAATTCGTCCTAATTCATTCTCTGGCAAAAGACCTGCAGCCGCCATTGCCATGACATCCGATGACATCATTACCTTTCGGATTCTTCGCCACTGGGACTCCAGAATTCAGTACCCTCAAGGCTTCTCTGGGGAACCTGTCTCTCAAGTGCGTCCCACCAGGCAACAAATGATTTCAAATTGCCTATTGCCGATTGCCTCCGAATCAATCTTGAAATGGCTTGAGCCATCCAACAGAAACTTTTAGAATCTGCCAGATTCAACCCTTACAGATGATCCGAGGTACCGCCAGCGGCAGAAACAATGGCAGCCGTGGGGGTGGTCCTGGGCTTTGAGGCTCAAAACTAAGTAATGTGCTGTGCTTTTGAATGCCTACTAGTGATGGCCCATAGGAAGGGAACTGCACAACCCAAGACCAACTAAAAACAATGAAAGCTGTGGAATATATATATATATATTATTCATGTGATTTATATATATATATATGTAATATATGTATATACCCGTTTCAAAATCCACAAGTTTGCACCAGTTGTGCATAGGACTATCCACTCGAGTCTACTCGGCCAGACCCCAGCCAGTCCATAAAACAGTCAAATCGCTCTTGTTTCTAAGAGACACCAAAACCCTGGGAGCCCGTTGTCTCATGTTGTCCCCGTCTTGAAAACCACACGTTGTCTCATGGACTCATGGATCCATCACGTTCGGAGTCTTGGGGGACACGAGCTAAAGAGAATCTACCAATGGCATCCAGGGCACTTGCTGGAGTCAGTACCTGACAGTGATTGAACATGTGCAAAGACATACAGGCGAAGAGGCGGTTGGATACTTGTCTTCTGAATGCTGACAAATCACTAGGCTGCAAAGGTGTTCCAGAAATGCCAGGACTAATTACAAAAGCATGTGCTGTGGCAATAATGATTTTGATTCTAATTAAGTTGAATCCAGCTCAAGCAAATGCCTCAGTGCTGTGGGTCAAAAAATTGGCAAAGTTGTCGTGAGAAAGCCTGCAAACAAATGCGAAAAGTCTCAAAATGTTTACGAAGTCAATGTCCACGCCGCCTTTAGACTCAGATAATAGCAAATCCCCGCAAATCTTGTAGAGCTTTGCATCGTTCAGTGAGGCTCCGCCAAATTTGTGCACGCCCCATTTCCTTATTCTGAGGCAGCAAAGGAGACATTGTGCGTCAGTCTTGAATCTCTACAAATGGAATTCCATTGCCAGTGCATCTTCAAATGGCTTCAATCGGCCTGCTTTAGTTTTGGTGGTGCGTGTCTGGGGGTCCCTTGCTGGAATGGAGGGATGTAATGTATGAGAGAATCCATTCAGGTTGGTTCAGGTACCTAGTCTGCCTTGCCATGCAAAAACCCTCCAGAATCCCGCAGTCTATCAAAAACATCGAAGAACAAGAATCAAGTTGTAGCGCTTCCAAGACTGCGTTGACCTCAGGGTCGTCGCATGGTCGTCGCATGTCCAGCCCCGAAGAAGAAGCAAAATGACGCAACATGGGTAACATGGGCATGAATTTGAACATGCTTCAGGGCTTCATGGGTTTCCCAGGTTTACCCTTCAAATCCTCCAATGGCTATTTTCATGTCATCAGAGGAAAACAGGCTTCATATCCGCTTTAAATGCTTCAGCATCCAGTTGTGATTTAGGGGGCACTTGATATCATGGCTAGAAATACATCTGAAAGATTCCAAAAGTGGAATGGAATGCACATAAAATGAAATGAGCACGTGTCAGAATCATATCGCTGTCCTCAATCCCTGCTGGCACAGCCATGGAGCTGAGTCTTCGTCTCCGGTGGCAACGTTGCCACCGCCCGCACCTGTAGTGTGCCACGACGCAAGTTCCGCCGCGAACTTCCCTTGGACCCACATGCCACGCAGGCACCCGCAGCACCAGCCAAGCCCCCTGTCAGGGCAGCCTCAACGTAGACGGGCGAATGAGCATGGCAGCATGTGTTCCAAACCAAAATGTTGGGAAGTTGAGAAGTTGGGAAGAAACCTCCACATACAATCATTAAATCAAAGGCGCTAGTCAATCCGCACAATCATTTAGTTTTCTTTGCTATGCTGCATCCTGCCAATGGTTGTGCTATAGTCCACAGGTTTATGTTATGTGCCATAATACATCTTGACCTATGTGATCTTGTGCGCATGCGTGACATATGGGTCATTATAATGCAAAAATACACGACTGTCACCAAATACACCGCTAGAAACTCCGGAAAATCCCATGCAATCCCCTTCTTCTCCAGCGGGCCATGTGGAGTCCCAGCCACTCTGTTCGCTGACTTGGCTGACTTCGTTCGCCCATCCAGCCACCGGCAGCTGGATGCCGCCTGCCCGCTCAGCGCGTGTCCGCTCTGCGCGCCGGGTGCGCGCAACGCGCCGGGGGCGGCCACGGGAGCGATGGAGGCCATGGCGTGTTGAGCCAATGGCTGCGATTGGCATCAAAGGGATTGGTCTCAAAATAGGAGATACCTCAGATACCAGAAAATTTGCATTTTAATAGGGTGCGGTGATGTCAAAAATAGTGGATTTTAATGGAATACTCATGTATATTCATGCCAATGGATGTCAATGAATGCTAATGGATGTTGATGGCACCCCAAGAGGTGCCAATCCCCCAGCCCTCCATTGGATGCAAGCAAGGCCAAACTAAATACTTGGTATTTTAGTCGTGTCATGTCGTTTCATTGGATGGTATAGCAATTTGGTTTGGGGGGATGCTTGAATTCAGTTGTGATGGTTCAAATTGAGGCAGACAGACAGCAATTTGATTGGCCACAACGACAATGAGTAAAATAAAATTCCACTTCTTCCCTGGCGCTGTCATTTTTTCCCAAAGATCTCCATATCTTAAAATAAACATGAAAAATCCTCAATTGTTCATTCAAAATCCATCAGTCTTTTCGGGATGGCCAGGGCCGGATGGCGGTTCGAGGCCTGGAAAAGAAGGCAAATCCTCAGATTGATGTCGGACAGGCAAGGTCTAGCAGATCTTTAATTTTCGGTGTAGTTGAAGTCGCTGAAAACATATTGAACACATACGAAACCATGTAAAAACATGAATTTGGATTCTCTCAGTGCCTAGATCCACTGTGAATTGAAGTTTGGATTCTTGGGGTTCTTCACCTACCCAAGAAGTCGAAGTGCAAAGGGTCCATGCCAAGGCTCCAAATCGCAGGGTTTGCATAGACTGAAGCATCCTTGGCCTGTGGGGCGGGAGACAGTGCCATGTGTTTCCAACCACCTGGGGCAAGTAATTAGACTCTAAGAGACTTGGCAAGGACATTAAGCAGACTCACAAACGAATACAAACGAGGTTTTTCAGCGTTTGAAAATCTTTACCACTTGGCCCTTGGCCCGGCTGACAATCTGCCGTGTGTCCTCACTATTCCTCACTTAGAAACCCCAGAGCCAAATGCAAATGGTCGTGCACGGTCGCATTGCACTGGCATGACTGTATTATATATATATATATGTGTGTGTGTGTGTGGTATGGACCCTTCCCAACATGTATCAACTGACTGGTTAAGTTTACCAGCTTCCTAGTTGGAGGGAGCAACAACATGAAAAAAAACGAGCCAACCGTTTTTTTCCTCTTTGGGCATCCACGACAATCGGATAAAATCTGTCCATACTATGACCATGACCATTGTGATCCATTCCGCACCTTGTTCTGCTCAATGTCATTGGTGTTGACCTGGGAATCGCTGGCTGCACAGGCCCATCACTAACCTGTCTCAGCCTGGTGAGTTGTAGGATGTCCTATGGATGCCCTGTATCTTCGCCACAATTCACCCCCTTGACACATCTCCCGCAGTATCCCACCTTTGGTACAGGTGGTATATCATCAAGGCATCCTTGGCGTTGCTTGAAGGCTGCGTTTCTAATTTCTGCATGCAGGGTCATAAAAAAAGGTGTCTGCCTTCCATTGGTGCAGTCTTATCTTAGTGTGGAATACTGGAGACCTTTTGGGCACCAGCGTGGAGTCCCATTGGGACAACCAATGTTTCACTGTTTGCACTGCAAAAATCTAGACTTGGATCATAAATAAGACCATAGCCATAGTTTTGACACTGGCCATCTCAAGGCCTTCTCACCTACCCAACCCATGCATTCAAACAAAACTGACTGAGGTAACGGATGCTAATGGAACATCCACGCTTCAATGTCAAGCGTTTCAAGTTTCAGGGGTAGTCCGTGAAAGCCAACACCAAATGACCCCAAACCTTCCAAAAACAAGACGCCCTCGCACCATTTTGATTCCATGGCTGCTCAGCGAATCTAAAAGCTTGGACCACAGCCACATGGCTGTTGGAAAAACCGTGCAAGGCACGACTAGAAATCGATGCGTGGCCGCAAAATCCGGTCAAAATAGTGCCATCATCATGATTGGCATCAAAGATTCTCCTAGCGCTGCCATGCGCTGCCCAAACGTAAATCTAGGAGGCGGGCTATCATTAGCTTTTCAGGTGCCAGTTAGTCACTTGTACAGTTTTGCTTCAAATGTCCTGAAGCCTTCAACAACACCAGCAACAATCTATACAATCGTGGTTTGAGTCTGGTTGAGTCATGATTGCGTCGTGCAGCACATTTCCCTCACTCTCTCCGTCACATTTGTGTGGTCACCACTCATTCACCAATTGCTTTGGTGTCATTCTGGCCTAAAATCTCCCATTTTCGTGGGTTCAGCGAAGTAATCGCAGGCTCCATGTGGCCCAACTGATCATTTTGCTGATCCCCCTTGATGGCTCCCTGGATCTCCCTGGTTTCCACAGCTGTCCCAACCTTGAGCAACTGCAACATTTCTTCACAGCCCTGCTTCACAGCTTCGAAAGTTTCCGGCTTGTTGGTGTCACCACGAGTCATGTACCCTTAGCAGGGGCCGCGTTCAGGGTGGAACGGACCATTTTCCAACTGACCAGAATGACCTGCTTGGAAGCTGCAGAAACTCCAATGATTCAATGATACGCCAAGGTGTATGGCTTGTTCATATCTACTGTAGAAGTGTCTTCAACACTAGTTAAGCCGCAAGAGCAACAAGAATGTGTGTGTGTGTGTGCGCGCATAAATGGAAGTATTGAGCAAGACTTGAACTGAATTCAAACCTATTGGAGGGCCATGTTCCGCCCAAGTGACCATGATTCTGCTCGGTGCACTTCCAGGTCACCTTGCCAGGGAGTGCCACTAGGCCTCAGATCGTTGCTTGAGGATTGACTGCGGTCATTCATTCCACCCCAGGATGCGCCCCTAGGTATGCTAACTAAAAATGAGTCGAAAGTTGCTCTCAAAGGCATTGCTTTGAAGGGATTTAGGGGCCACTAATTACCAGCTTCATTCAATTCATTCCATCAAAATATTTGAAAAGATGTGCCAAGTTGAATGTTCCTAGGCAGCCAAGGCCATCTGACAGCCAAGGCACAAGCCTTGTGAGCCTCACCATCAGGTTTCCAACGAGCTGACTCGTTCTTGGTGGCAATCATCAGCCTGAGCAGCGGCATAGGTGGCAAGATTGACTTCCCACGTCCGGGAAGTCAAATATGAAAATTGGGGGTCCTACCATAGACAAGGTAAAAGCTGAAATGATATTGAACTTATAAGATATTTCCAAATGTTCAATATATGAAGGAAGTAAACTTTTTTCAGGTTGCTGAAACAGGCGGGATGTCCCTTACCTAATTTACCTAGTTGTCCATTCGCGAGCTTCATTTTGATATCTCATTTGGAGGGCCGCCACACTTTGTCTTTGGTTTGCGCCTGAATCTGGGGGTACAGAAGAAACTATATCCACCTGAAGGCTCTTACTGTACATCTGAACAATTGAAGCAGTTGCTACTTGCATCCGGGTAAACAGGCACATGTGCATATAAAGAAACTCAGAAGGACTTGAAGGTCAACTGTTTGCAAGTCAGCGGCTGGGGACACTTGATCTTTCTGCAGACCTCCAAGTCATCCTCCTTTGTTGCCTTGCAGAAACCTTCGTTCGACGGATGGAAGCCTGCGCAGCACTTGAATTCGGGGAACGCCTCGGTGAAATTGCGCTGAGGGTGTGGTGCCCCTGAAGTGTCAGGTGAACCCCAGACAAACCAGGATTTCGGTTCGGAAGTTCCTGCTGCAGCAACATTTTAGTGGCTTTAATGATTTTGGGATATCTTGGGACCAAAACATTGATGAAGACTTGAGCTGCAAACCCCATCAAGTTTAACCAATCTGCTCCAAGGTTCAGCACACTGCATTGCTCCGTAGGTTCCCCAGCAAAAGCCAACCTTCTAGCAACTGCGGGGTTGAATGCAGCCCGGGGCTGACCAAAACATCTGGCGCGTAGAGAAACAGACTATTGGGCCATTTGAACCATCTAAGTGTAAATTCAATGAAATTTAGGTGTCCAGAAAGATAGATAGACAGACAGAGGTAGAGATAGAGATAGAGACAGAGATAGATGTAGAGATAAAGACAGAGATAGAGAGATAGAAATAGAGATATAGAGTTGGAGACTACGATTTAGACGGCATACGCGCTAGATAGACAATCTAGTCCAGTCTATCTAGAGGATCATACATCTATAGAATCTAGCCGATCAAGATGATCTAAACGATATAGACCGTAGACAATATGGACGATACAGACCAGCTAGACCATGTAGATCGATATAGATCAATATATGTATATATATTCTAATAATAATTATAAATTTATATATATATATATAGTCGAAGGAATGTTTGCAAATACACGTACCTTCTCAATGGCATGTGCCCATCTCAATGGGATTTGGGAAATCAACACAATCAGCACAGCAGCCTTTTTCCCACACCGCTTCCCCCCTTGTGCGATGAAAGCTTCTGAAAGTTGGTTGCTATGATGAGAGTCCCATGTAAAAGCAGTCAATTGGGATTTATTATGATTTATTGGGGTCCATGTAAACTTTTCTTTTAGAGGATGAAATCTTAAGTTTTGGAGAATGAAATCCAAGTTTTACAGCAAGTATGTTCACTATATATGTTGTTTTGTTCTGGGATGTTCAGAGTGTCTTTTGTTCTGAGAATCCGAGAATCAAATCTAGCTGTGCCTTTGTGTCCTATACTTCGTAAGACAACAACCAAGACATTTGGGAATCTAACTCCTGGACCAGATCCCTGAGTCGTGATGTGTCCTGAGTCGTGTCCTGAGTCGCGCATCGCGCATTGCCTGCCCGACCCATGGAATGACCCAAAAGACAGTCATTTGAACTCATCTTTAAAGAGCAACCTACCCAGTGGATTTCCCCCTGTTCGGGTTCCTTCCCAAAGTTGCGTTCCTTCCCAAGCACCTCAACCGGAGAAAAAAAAAAATCGAAAAAAAAAACGAAATCCCGGAGATGGATACATGCTCCGGAGAAGAGCACTTGACACCGTTCTATGTAAATACCACGAAAACATAGCTGGTGCCCTTCTNCCGGAGAAGAGCACTTGACACCGTTCTATGTAAATACCACGAAAACATAGCTGGTGCCCTTCTCAGTGGTACGTATCCATCTCGGCGATTTTGTTTTTTCCCTTTTTTTTTGGGGTTGAGGGCTCCCAGCGAAACCGTTGGTCCCAGCTAGTACGTTGAACCTGAGACAGCACGTTGGGAAGCAGGTTGCGCGCTACTTTCCCCGCGTCGNCCAGCGAAACCGTTGGTCCCAGCTAGTACGTTGAACCTGAGACAGCACGTTGGGAAGCAGGTTGCGCGCTACTTTCCCCGCGTCGCGCGTCGCGCTCTCGTGCTCTGTCATCCCTGTTTTTTTGGGGCAGTGCAAAATGCACAGACTTGCTACTTTTGGCCAGTAGGCACTTCTACAGGCCCACAAACTGTAATGGTGGGTCAAAGCACCCTAGTCACCCTTTGCCCCTGACAACATGTCCACCCTGAACCCTTCATGGATTGGTGATGCTGTAGGAGTCTCAGTACGGGTCTCATGACCCCTAACTTCAATGATCCTCCTAGGCACGTTCTTCATCAGCTAGGATGGGGTACAGGCCAATCAGATAAGTCTGCAGCTGCAACAGGGTCAAAGCTGGAGGCCGCANTTCATCAGCTAGGATGGGGTACAGGCCAATCAGATAAGTCTGCAGCTGCAACAGGGTCAAAGCTGGAGGCCGCACCAGTGTCAAAGGTCGAAGAAAGAGGGGCACCGAAAGAGCTAAGGAAAAACAGCTACAGGACATCAAACCACATCAAATCACATCAAATCACATCAAACCACAAATCCACCGAACACCCCTGAGAAGGACACTTGATCTGAGACAGTACGCAAACGAGCTAGAAACATCATCCAGCCCTTCGATATAAATGATATCGACAATATAGACGATGTTATAGGTAATATACGATATAGATTACATGTATACGGTATACAATATCTACAGTACATAGATCAAGATGTCGGCAAACAGATAAGAATCAAATGGTTTGCATTGTTTTGTCCATCATCCGCTTCCCGCATTTGACGATCTTTTGTTTGCATAAACTAATTGTGTAAAAACCATCTTCCATAAAAATCCAAAAAGTGTATTGTGAAATGTTGATCCATTATTTGACTTGTCGGTACCCCTTTTATGGTCTTTTTGCTGCAACTCTGTCATGCTGCTTCCATGGGTATCGCAACTATGGCCCCATGGCTGATGCCTAAGTAGATATCAAGCGACTGCACCAAAACTTTCAACACCTTTGCTCTTCATAAACACCAGCACTTCGTCCATGACCTTCGCCCTCAGTCAAGGCTGGATCTCTATCGAAACCTGATTCAATTTGACTATAATACGGCCGAGCCAGAAAAAGATGCCTTTCAGGGATTCAGGTTGAGAGTGGGGGAAACTGTTCCCAGCCAGCATTCAGTTGCAAAGATGGCCCACTTAAGCCACTGATCAACCGGAACAGCAATCTTTGCACAGTCAGTGTGGAAGAACCAGAGGAAGCCTCTGAGCACACCCTATACGGCCTAAAACGTGTATTCCTTACCAGGTGCTCCCAAGTAGTTTTTTCCAAGGTGCTTCAAATATGTGTCCCATGCAAAGGTCCTGCACCCACCACAGGTGACTTTTGGTAGACCAGCGGTGCTATGGCAACTGAATCTTGGCTCGAAACAACCTAATGGTTGGTGGCTGTACCATAGACTTTGAATTGGGGCGTCATGTCTTCAGCCAGTTCAACTTTCGACGCTTCATTCTGAATCCGCGGTACGACAGCCCTAAGCTTGAAAACCTCATGGTCGTCCAGCCATCCAAAGTTCAAAAGTCCTGGTATTTCGATCAAAGCCTCCGCAAACAAGTAAACATAGAAATTCCATTGCGCAGCAGTAGTTCATGCCAAAACTGGGCGTACCTCAGGATGGCGCGAGATGGCCACTCTCAGGGATTGCATAAGTACTGCGGCCA
The DNA here is from genome assembly GCA_003297045.1 of Symbiodinium sp. clade C Y103. NCBI lineage: Eukaryota > Dinophyceae > Suessiales > Symbiodiniaceae > Cladocopium > Cladocopium sp. clade C. Next base: position 345,389 of record BGPT01000145.1, on the reverse strand, counting down.
AAAGAATGCTAAAAAGAAGTGTCGTCAGCCGCCGTGGAGGGTCAAGACACTTTTGCTCATGTAGGGGCTCTTCTCGAGAAAATCAGGACATACTGCCATGAAACCATTCCTGCGCACGTCAGCTTCTCAAGCTTGCTGCAGTGGGAAGCGCGGAGATCACAATGTTGCAGCGTTGAGCAATTCTAAAAGCTACACGCCAAGTTTCATTGTCAATCTTGAAACTCGCGCATGACTGCAGCATATATATTAGTCGGTTCCTGTATCACCTCTTTGGCAACTGCCTCCAGCCTTCTTCTGATTGCAACAGCAAACGGGCTTGCCGCCCTGAAACAACAGCGTCTGGGCCATCTCCAAGAATCACCCAAGTTCTGAGCCGAGATACTCTGCCAGCATGTCGCAAAACTGCTTGTGCCGGCCAGTGTGCACACCAAACATGTCAGCAAACCTGAGCTGTTTCACATGGTATGTCAGCAGCTACCTGGGTACCAAAGCGTTCCAAAGACCATGGCTAATTAGGCAGCACCTCGACGGATGCAACTCATCGAGCTTTCCGCATATGTTTGTAGAGATGGTTTTGATATAGCTTAATTCATTACATGTTTTAAAACTGTTTTAATCCAGTGGGATTTCGTTTTATAAATATATATATACACATCATATCATATATAATATATAGTTATAGTGAGTTATAGTGTATGCAGTGTATGCATATATGTTTATGTTTTCTATGCTTCCCTTAGGGGATCCAAACCATCCGAAAGAAGATTTGGGGATGAATAATGAGCAGAACACATCCCAAGTGTCTCTCTAAGGCTGCATAGATTTTCACCACCCCACTGGGTTTCAACTGAGCCAGGGACATAATGATGCCCTTGGTGGTGCTCTGTGCTGGCATCGCCACGTAGCAGTTCAAAGAATGCACTCTCACCATGCTGTGCTTGGGCTTGTAGTCCTGGAATACGAAGCTTCCAGAGGCAAGTGGGGAAAACGTGACCAGAGCAAGAAGAACAGCATAAAAGAACCTGCTGCGAAGCTGCTGCAATCCATAGATAAAATATGTTTGGAGCGCGAGCCGTTTCTCTTGAGCTTCAGTTCCACAAGAGCACAAGCGTTCCTAGGCATGATCACCGACCACTCTAAACGAATCGCTCAAGGGTGAGGCTGCATTTTTTTCCGTCATGCACTTGAAACTGCCCTTCAGCACTGTCTTGCCAGTCCACTTCTGGGATCTTCCGGGGCATGCTTGGTACAGCTTTATCAAAAAGTGCAGCTGCACTTTGGAATAATCAATTATATCGTTTGTAAGTTACCCAAAAAAAAACACTTGCAGCATATTGTTTATTAAAAGTCTTTCTATATTCTATATCTTTCTCTTGCAATTTAAGGACGGAAAGCCCTGAATTTGGCGATGTTTCGCGGAAGTCCTTCATCTCACGCAGCGGCTCAGCGCCTTCCGGGCAGCAGGAGCACGGCGCCATGATTTGGGAGTCTGCTTTGGTCTGCTTCACTAACGATTCTGCTGGACCAAATGCACTGCCTTTATTTGCCTTATGATGCATGGCAAGTCCCTTAGAGTTTCGGTGCTCCTGTTCAGGCTGGTTTTTCAAAGCCAAATGCTAAAATTGTGAAAAGTGGCGCAACTGCGGACGGTTGGAGGTCGCATCATGGACAATGGATTGATGCTGCAATACTTCATTTGGCCCGAGAACATTGCAAAGGGCATCAAGCACTACAAATCAGCAAAAGGATGCAAAAGGGCCAAAAGCTTCTCCTTTGAATCGTTCACTTCATGAGCACTTCGTGAATGGGTCAACTTCAGGCATGTCTTCATTGTCTTCCTTCAGGTTGACCCTGAGATCACCGGCCACTTGGCACGACTTGCTGAGCCCCTCACGCCAAACGAAAAGCAGCCCGAAAAGGTTTACTATGGCGATTGCCCAACCTACAGCTGGAGCATGCTGGAGCTGCTGCCAGTGGAGGATGGTTGGACCGATGTGTTGCTGTGACCTGGTCATTCCAGACTTCCAGACCTCGTCAATCGTCAAGTGACCCACAATACCCCATGGCATTCCATCTTGGTGCCCCGCCTGCAGAGTTCAACTCGTTGAACAAACCCTCCTCGAGAGTGTGAGATAGAACATAAAAGGAGACTTGGAATAATCACCGTCAAAATCTGTGCCCATCAATTGCAGCTGGATGATGGCATCCCCCACTTAAATGCATGATCCTCAGTGGCGCAAACCCAAAATGGATTAAAAAAAGTCTTGATGGCCATTAACAACCAGTAACAATCCAGTAACATCCACCTTTCAACAGGTCCTGGGGCAAAACGGCCAGGATGGTACTGGAGAAGGGACCGATGGTGGTGCCTAGACTCCGCAGAGTATTTAGGCGCACCTGCGGAGTTTAGCAAGCGAGTTATGTTGAAGTGTGCGTGCCCATGCCCTTATAATTTGGAGAGATAGCCGTACAGACTGGGAAGCTTTGCTGGGAGGTAGGCTAGATTGACTAGATAAGATAATACAGAGGTACTAGCAGTGGCTACTGCGATGCACAGACTCATGTCAATGGCACTTGAAGCAAGATTTAGCAAGGCCTCCCAGGCGAAGCTTCTGAATGTTACGACAATGTGAGGGATCCCACCCTGTCACACATAGCAGGAACAAGAACAATCTGACATGGCATAGTGGCTGTGTCCAACATCGGGGCTACCCCAGCCATTGGCTTCTACTCAAAAAGAGCATGTTTGAAGATCAAGATTTGATCATCTGAAACCACCGGTCACAAAATGTTGCACACATACCTTGTTTTGATTGAAGTTGCAAAATATTGAACCGCGCCATCCTCGCCATCCTCGCCATCCTCGCCCGCAGCAACTCATACAGTTTTCCCTGGCCTGTGCTTGCGCCACCTCATCCACCCCATTTAACGCTCTTGCTGTCCAAGCAAAGAGCAGCGGGGTGACCGAGGCGCCAATGCCACAAATGATGCGAGACCTTCCAGCAGGGGGGTCACCTTTCACCCACCCCGACCTGTTTTGACAGGCCCGAGCCTCATAGAAAAGAAATACTGACCAATGGATTGCCACGACTTGAGATCTAGGGTGTGGGATCCCAAGGGCGCACCAGTGGTCTTGAGTCTTAGGCTAGGTTTATCATCCTTGTAGTAGGTTTCTAGATTTGGAGTTTTGAGTAAGGCTCTTGCGACCAGTGGTGCTGGATGATGCCCTGGAACCTCCGTGCTGAGCATAATGGCCATTGCCCGATACTGCCCGCCAAGGAACATGAGCAGGAACCAGGCGGCTTCTGCTACTGCATAAAGCACACCTTGCGGGCGGGCGCGGCTCAAAGATGTAATCCTTCCATACCCAAGGTAAGGAGGACTTGACATAGTCATAGGCATAGATGTCATGCAATGTCCATTCTTTTGGACTTGCTAAATTTTAAAGAGCTGGCTTGGTCGCTTCTGAATTGGAAGGCAGGTCTAGTTTGCCTGTAAACAGTACCACCCTCCAGTCGCATATCACCACACTTTTTCTCTCGCACTAATGACTGTATGCCGCATGTTGCAGATCGGGGTCCAATTTCAGGGTTGAGGTCGCTTCGAAGTAGAGACAGGCTTTCTGCTGCCACAGCGCAACCTGGCAGATCTGCACGAAGACTGGCAACTGAGATCTGCACGATCTGCACGATCTGCACGATCTGCACGCTGTGTTTCACCACCCCAGCTGGGTCTCGAAGTTTTCACCAGCTCGGATCGCCGTCGGTCAACTGCCCAGGTCACGTGCCCAATGCTCCAGGTAGTCGTTCCCACCTCGGGCCCAACCCTGCACCACGATAATGATGTCTATTGCATCGTGTGGAGGTTTCTTAAACTTGGGGGTCCCAAATCCCAAAATCATCCAAGACTAGACCATTTTCCCAGTAGTATTGAAATCCATTGCTTTGGGCGTTCCGCGTTGTAAGACCTTTGTGTCGTTCCTTTATCTATATGCCTTCTTGAAAAGCAGACTCAAAAATAGCGACAAACCTGCACATCATTCAATAACACGGGCAAAGAATTCTCTGATTTTGTAGGTCAGAATTTTTGTTCATTCCAAAAGTCTCAGAAAATGTTAGTTCTGGCACCCATCCCCGATTTTTGTTGCTCCTGTGTGTGTGTGTGCCACAGATCCTTACTACTCATCCCTGATTGCTTGAATGACATGGTCAGCTCACAAAACCAAAGCACTCAAAGACTTGGTTGTCACCCTCCAACTCGGCCCTCCTCGGTGCAGTGGAACTTGTGCTAGCCGCATCGTGAAAGCAGAAATTTGGAATTCGAATTGGAGAAAGGATCTCTCCATCTCCCCAAGGCCCAAAAGTCCCCGCTTCTTTGAAGGCCCTTCACTTTCCAGACTAGTGGAGCAGAATTGCATATGATATTAAAATACATTAAATACGGATACTGTTCTGAATCAGGCTGATATGCAGGATAATGAGCCAATGTTGAGACGCAGTTGCATACACAATGTTGTGGCTATTCAGGCCGTCCTTTCTCTTCGGGATGTTTGATTCATTCCCGGCAATCTCTTTCCAGGAATGTCATGCCACCTGCCTAACCCCTAGTCATTTGACACATGTTTGGTCCAACGTAGCTCCGACCTGCAACTGTTCAACCGTGCCACTTCAGTTGCAGGCCCGGCAAGTTGCTCCATCTCTCCAGCCGCTTCCTGAGGGTGAAAGCACCATCCTCCAGGCCCTGGTTTGAAAATATAAAGAGCATCATGTGGCATCATTTGGCAAATCAATGTAAATCATTATCATTAGGCCATATCTAGCCCCCTGGGTTGCGGCACTTTGCACTGGCACTGTTGCGCGGCAGTGCCAGCGCAAAGTGCCACACACTTCTGGGTTGCAGCAAGTCCAAGAACTTTCAGCCAGGCACTTCAGGGCAGGCAAGTGATACCATCTTTGGACATCAGAGCCATCCGCACAGCGCCACGCTACCCAGTAGGCATCTTCATCCTGAGGTACGGCAACAGCCACCACTCCAAAGGCTTTGGTTTCAACATGTTTCAACGAGTCCCATAACTGGCCGCTCAGTGACCTACTTACAGTATGCAGTATGCACCATCCCGGCTCTTACATAGTACTAAGATATACTAAAATCAACAAACGGAACATTTGTCAGCCGGCATGGAGTCTGCTCAGGATGACTCCAAGCTTACCGGTGAAAATAGTTAACTCTCAGACAAAACTCTCACTGACCAGCAAACCCATGACACTGCCCAGCTCGCCTCTTCATTTGCCTTCTTCCCACGTTTGGCCACAGCTTTTGCACGAGGATCCCAACATGAACAAAGCAGTCGCCCGCCTGCGGTTTTGTCGGGATCACAGGAGGATCGACGTGCTGTCAGTTTTCCAGTGCTTCACCCAGAAACTTCACTGAAAGCATTGCAGGAAACAAAGGATGATAGATAATTTCTTCTTGATTTAAAGTCTACTCATGTCTACTCAATTGTATGAATCGTCCAAACAATAGTTTAGCAAAACCAAATCAATGCAAATTAAATTTGATTAAACCACCTCAACCAGCATCTGGAACATCCGTTGGTACCTGGAAGCAATAGCCGCCGGAGTTCATTGAGGGCCAGCAGTGTCTCTTCCAGGGGCAAGTGGTGGAGCACAGCACCTAATTCACGGCGGCCTCTTGGTGGTTGATCCCAACGACAAAGGTGGAAAGCTCTTCAGAAATCTTCAGAAATCAAAAAACATTCAAAACACAACAAATGAACTGCCAACTGCCATCAACTGCCACAAAGCTGGTAGACTTTTGAGTGCAAATGATGCAATTATTGCAAAGATCTTTGGGAGGCTAGTGCCGGAGGGCACACGCCGGCGTCAACAAGTTGGCGAGGGAATTAAATAGAAGCTGAATGTAACCATTGGCCCATGGTCATACCATGTCATACCTGTTATATCACTATATACTAAAGTAATTAAGAGAGTCCGATGTGATAGAATCTACATGAATCTACCGAAGATTGTTCCAATAGGAGAGGTGGTGCTCGCTGAAGGGAGAGCAGTACGCTTACCTGCCCCTCAGTCCGTTACACCAGGGCACAAGAGAGCACGTCCTGCAACGAAGCGTCAGGCAAAGGCACCTTCCGCGTGTCACCATGAATGAAGGTGACGCGTCCTCCGTGGGAATGCCGCTGCAGCATCATAGCAACATGCGAGAAACAGTTGTGTCCTGAAGTAACAAACCTTCTATTGGGTGTAGATTTCAAAAAATATTCGTGGAGCAAATATGAGCAAATAGGTCACCAGCAAAGCAGCTCCCTCCAAACTGGTGATTACTTCTCTTATTTAATTTACGTTGCCATACGTTGCCATACGTTGCCATACGTTGCCTCATCAAGTGAAAACATACCTTGACATTCCATCTGCGTTGTGCAGAACACCAAGCTTAGCCCAAGCTTCCTGCATTCTTTGGTCCCAAACGCTTTCTGGCTGCTGTCAGCCTGGGTGCTTTCAGCATTGCGATGCAGTTTGGAGAAGTTCCCGGGAAGTGTTTATTGATGTGTATCGTCATCCATGCTGTCCAACGGAAATCCTGCCCTATAGCCATATAGCTAAGGCAACCTTCAACACAATTCCGAGGGACTCTGCCTAGCTACTATATAGTTGCCCTCAGCTTGTTGGCACAACGGGACCGCGGATCTTAACTTTCCAATGATGTGCAGTATCTTGGCATGCCATCCGTAAATTGAAATTGTCGTGAATAATAGCATAATTTCAGTATACAGCGTGTATCTCCTTTTTTGGCAATGCTTCAGGTTCCATGGCAAATGGCCATCAAGGATGCCAAGTGACATCCCTTCTGACAAATCTAGCGCATAGATCTTGTCATAGCCTCGCAGTCAGTGCCAAAAGAAAATCAGCTACGGGATGCAAAGGGATTACCAAGTTTGCAGAAAGCCCGCGTACATTCCGTTGGGTAAGGATACTATAGAGATGTAAAATGGTGTATACTGTATACTCGCTTTCATGTTCAACAATGTCTTCAAACGAAATAGAACACTGTGCAAGGGTACTGATGGCCCCAGCGTGTTCCCCACAGGGACAATAAACTGAAACTGCTTGTAATAGCGGTCGTATCATGATCATCAGCAACAGAAACATATGACAGCTGAGCCCACCAATGCTACGAGCACAAGGCCTATAGGATCCTATAGGCTTTCCAAATGTTTCCAACATTTTCCAACAACCCACTGTGGTCGAAGAAATTCTTGAGCCAAGTATCAGCCAAGCTCCAATGCGTTCAGCACATGTCTTCCATCACCGCAGCCAGCCACCAACAGCCCAACATTCAGCGCCTCTTCGCCCAGTTCTTGGCCACAGCGTTGTTGAAGCCACTCAGTCACGAACGGCCAGGGAAAGCGACGAGTCATGGCGAAGTTGGCAGATATGCGATCCTCAGGTGCCCGGCTGATGTTGAGGCTGGTAATCAAACGAATCAGATTATGAAATGTCCTAGTGGGCGACCCAGTGGGCCACTCTTCAGATGATTGGTGCAAATATTGTATATAGATTTGTTGTGGCACTTTCACATGGTGCAAAGACGCCAGCTTCTTGTGTATAGAATGTTGGCCAGCGAGTGACTGAGCTTCCTCTAGTCAATTTCGTGCCATGTCGACGCCACTGAACGGCGTTCGCACATTTTGAACACCCAGGTGTCTACTGTGATGGGTTGATACAGACCATCCCGATTTCTGGCCGGAGTGTGTCTCCGGAAATCGAGCTTGGAAAAACGACCTTGTGTTCTGATTGTTTGTTTTCCCTTGCTTGAGGTCGCATCCGGTCCAGCGGCCCCTGCTTGCAGGTCACATCCCGGATCACTAGTCACCTTCTTTTCGAATGACTGGATTGGTGATGATGGTGATGATGTGATAGGGCTGTGCTTGCTTTAGCTTCATCCCTTTGGATCACCAAATTCGGGTGTGGAATGGCTCGCTGCATCCTCTGGCACCGCTTCGCGCAGCTGGATGCAGTGGACGGTCCGTGCCACAGTGCGCACGGACCTTTTGTCACTCGGCCCATTTGAACAGCTACCCCCTGTGGGCCCTGTGGGTCTGTTATTCCAAGGCCGTGCCGGGGGAAGTAGATGCTGAATGTTTGACAAAGGGGTGGGGAGGCGGGACGCCCCCCACTCGTCTCTGGTCCCTTCAGCGACAGACGTTTTGTACAGTGTCGCTTGCCAGGCTCTCTTTCGGAGTTTAGTGCTACATCATGATAATCATGATCTCTGTGTGATCTCTATATGATCTCTATCTTTGTTTGTGCCGGAATTGCAATGGGACAGCAACCTTTCTGCTGCCTAAGGCGGCTAAGTGTCGTAGGCCCCCTCCACGGTACTCCAGGGCGTTGCCACGTTGGTAGTGCTCCACGGCGCCCATGACACGACGACACATAGCCAAGTGGCCCATCGGGCGACCCGGGATGGATGCATCATGGCGGAAGCAACCCATTCAATAGGTGAAGGATGGTGAAAGGGTGAAAGCTTGAGAAGAGGGACCAAGATTTCCGCATAGATGGCAAAATGATGTAATGAAATGACTATGCCAGTATGTCCTTGATCTTGGGAGCCAGCTTGCATGCCAGATTCAAGCATCCATCATTTTGCAATATTTTGTGCATGTCCTTCTTCGTTCATGGCTGCTGAAGCTGTCGGGGTCTGGACAGTTGATGGCGAAAAACATACAACAAAAACAAGTGACCAGTTGAGGAATGTTGAAGACCAAGTGTGGTTCCAATCCAACCCCAGGATGCTTCCTTGGATGAGTCTGTAGCTTCCTTTCGAATTCCAGAAGGATTCAAGGGTGCAATCAAGCTTTGGCTCATGCTTCAACCACAGCGAAACGTCACCGAAAAACGGCCGAACTGACCACACCTCCCAGTGCTGAACATGCTAGGCAACTGCATAACAAAACCTCAGAAGAACAAACCAGAGAAATACGAGCTTTGAAGCAGGAATGCCTTAGGATGGACATCTATCATGTTATTTGAAATTATTTGATCTTCAAACTAGACCTCCAGTCATCTCGGGTTGAAGATCGGAATGAGATAGGCAGTATGAATCTCCAGCCACTTGTAATCATCGAGTACAGTAGCAAGTACTGTTGAACGGGTTTATGATTTCCAGCGTGAAGACATGCCACGAAACTTGTCTCACACTCAAAATACAGCGTTTGATAGCGTTTGATTCAACACAGAATCTTACTCTCCAATAACTCCAATAACTTTCATGCGTAGGATTGTGGAATTCAAGCTGAAATCCGGCCAACCAAACCATCCAACCCCTTCTGCTCATCATCACCTCGTCCCCCCAGGACAGTGCCAAATGGCTTTGAAATCAAATCGATCTCCCAGCGCACCAATCAGCCTCAGCTGGACACCTCCTTGGGGTATTGAGATCACTTCCCACGGACATGCGTCAATCATTCTCTCGTATCATGGTCCAAAGTCTATTGATATAATTTGGCCATTGGTTCCCGCAACTTCTATTTTCCTCAGAGCATTCCAAGCGCAAATTCAAACGTTTAGGCAATTTATGGATATTTATGGCAAGTTCGTGGAGTATGAGAATCAACCTTCACTTCTTCAGGCCAGAGTCCCTGGCTATCTTCTTCCTAAACCTTCAGTCCTTACTGCTCAAGGTTTGTCACTCAAACTTTGAGCATCCATTCCATCCATTCCATCCATCACCTACTAGACGATGCAGAGCACATGCATCCAGCATCATGCAGCCAATTCCAGCTCGGTAGCGGCTGGCAAATCATCCGTGTCAAAGAAAAAGTGCCAATGATGAGGCCAAAGTACCTGCAGCCATCATGAGTCAACATATCATATCATATTATACATATATAGATAGATATACATATGTGCGGCTGTCGAAACTCCTTGTCTGAGGAAAGGACATCAACATAATTTGGAAAGGTCCCATCGCTAACCACAGTCCCGTAACAATTTACATATCNTCTGAGGAAAGGACATCAACATAATTTGGAAAGGTCCCATCGCTAACCACAGTCCCGTAACAATTTACATATCATTGCTTTCATTAGTTTGGAGGGGGGGTATCGCTAATACTAAACCCAATTAAAGTAGCTATCACATTCATGAAGAAGACAGCTGCTCCGTGCTTTCACCTCTCTGAGCTGGATGAATCTGAAGAAGAACTGAAGAAGAACTGAGGGTTGTTCTAAATTCTGGTTCCGTGGTTCGTATAGCACCCTCTTGCGCTCTCTTGCGCGGCCTGCGTTTTAGAGCACTTGTGCATATAGGAAGGTATACTCCCTTNCTTGCGCTCTCTTGCGCGGCCTGCGTTTTAGAGCACTTGTGCATATAGGAAGGTATACTCCCTTTGCAGAGTAGCTGAACTTTGCCTGCTTGCTTTATAACTTGAAGCACCCTTAAGCTTCTGCATATCAGCTTATCTGGAAATTTTGACGATAGCTTTGCAGACTGCAAGTCGAAGGAAATTGGTTTTCCCCTAGAGGNCTGCATATCAGCTTATCTGGAAATTTTGACGATAGCTTTGCAGACTGCAAGTCGAAGGAAATTGGTTTTCCCCTAGAGGTGTTAGGTGACAAGGGAAATGTCACCTAGTTCCATGTATTGAATTTCATTTGTAGATGAATGATGGCTGGCCAAGTGGCTGGATGGATGGATGGATGGCCTCTGTTAGCCTTTCAGACCAGTTTCAGACCAGTTTCAGACCTACTTCAGACCACTTTCAGAGTTGGCCTGTGGGGCCTNTGGATGGATGGATGGATGGCCTCTGTTAGCCTTTCAGACCAGTTTCAGACCAGTTTCAGACCTACTTCAGACCACTTTCAGAGTTGGCCTGTGGGGCCTGCTTGGGACGATAGATGAAATTGCGTCTGAAACCCGAGTTATTGAGAAAAGCGATGTCTCGCTGAATATTTGGCTCTCTGCAGAATAGGAACAGCGAAGGTAGCCGAGCAACAACGCTTTTCAAGCCTATCCTTTCAAATCTGTTTGCAAAGCTGAATTCTCCTGTTTGATAACCTGAAGCATCTTTAAGCGTCTATATATCAGCTTGTCTGGAAGTTTTCACGATAGCTTTGCAGACTGCAAGCCCAAGGAAAATGATTCATTCCTAGAGACGCCAAGGCCATCGCAACAGCAGTTGCACTTTGCAATCTTAAGCTTGAATTGGTGAGAAGGGCAATGTCACCTAGTTCCATGTATTGAATTTCATTTGTAGTCGAATGATGACTGGCCAAGTGGCTGGATGGATGGATGGATGGTGTGAGGCTTTCTTTGGACACTAGATGAAATAGCTGTGCAGGTTCAAGTTATTTGAGAAAGAATGGTTTCGCTGAAGATCTGGCTCCATACGGAGTAGGTCAGCGGAGAGAGCCAAGCAATACCGTTTTTGAAGTCTATCCTTTCTAACCTGCAAAGCTGAATTTTGCTTGCTTGCTTTGTAGCCTGAAGTACCTTCAAGCTCCCGCATACCAGCTTATCTGGAAATTGTTGCAATAGCTTTGCAGACTGCAAGACAAAGGGAATGATGTATCCCAAAAATTGTTAAAACATAGCACTAGCAGTTGCACTTCTCCATCATGAGCTTGACTTGGTGACAAGGGGATTGTCACCTAGTTCCATGTATTGAATTTCATTTGTGGGTGCATGATGACTGNTTTCAGACTAGTTTCAGACCAGTTTCAGACCTACTTCAGACCACTCTCAGAGTTTGCCTGTGAGGCTTTCTTTGGGCAATAGATGAAATTGCTGCGCAGACTCAAGTTATTTGGGAATAGTTTCGCTGAAGATTTGGGTCCAAACAGAGTAGATCAGCCGAGAT
>BGPT01000145.1:310643-328143 GCA_003297045.1 Symbiodinium sp. clade C Y103 | reverse complement strand
AAAACCTACAGCTGACTGAAAAGCACAAGCTGGGATGCAAAAAGATCAAAAAGCTGAGCTGTTTGCCTGGATATCGCGGAAAAGGAATGACATCTCGAATGTTTTGTACCTCGGAGGACATCAAAAAGGTCGCCTGATGTCGACTGAATCTGAAAGTCCAACAAGCCACCATCACTTCAGCTCCTTGGAACACCTGGGGTGCCCACCCCAGTGGCCAGCATCACAAGACGTTCGAACCCCACGCCGAAGCCAGCATGAGGGACGGAGCCAAAACGACCTTCATGGGGACAGGCTGGTGATGCTGATGCCCCTACTGCTGCTGATACTGATCATAATGTCATAATCACCATCATAAATTACGTGGGGTTGCTTCTCCATCTTCTCCCATGTATTTCTGGAGCCACACTTTGGATATTCTGGTTGGAAGGTTCAAAACAGCTCCAAAAGTAAAAACTGGATGAATATGGATGAATATGGATGAATATGGATGAATATGGATGAATATGGGTCAACACCCCAAGGCCTGATATGAAATGTCTGCATGACTCAACCCAACTTGAAGGACACTGCGCTTCTTGATGCTGTGTTGGATGCTGTTGGGGTATACCACATTCGACAGGCTTCCGTACGAAGGTCCCGGTACCACCAATAGTCTTCTTTTGGAAGACCCAACCTCAGCCATCATCTGGGAGCCAAACGACAACGAGAACAACTGAAACCTGCACAACACAGTGGGACCTGAGATGACTCGAGTATCGGGGAGAAAGCGGAGAAAGGTTGCTGTGGTTGGGCATTGTTTGGCATCTTTAAACTCCAAACTTCAGTTGAAGCTTGGCATCCGGTTTCCTTGGAAAATTGGAAAAGAGATGATCCTTGACCACGGCGACTGGGGACCCCTATTATGGGAACCAATGAAATGAAGTTGGCAAATGAAGCGTAGGGTAAAGCTGCGCTGTCTTGGATGATCCGTCCCTGGAATAGTCCTTCGTCCCTCCTTGTCTATCCTTTTCTCACATGAACGCATGCGGCCGCATCTTTAGCGAATGAATGCCTCTCACAAATTGGATCTCGGCGACCCTGCTGAGCCTTGCGCTTCTACTTGCAGCGTTATTTTGGTTTACGTAGTTTTGAGCTTGCTTCCGGTATAAGCCAAGACAAGTAAGACTCTAAGACTATAAAGTTTCAAACCAGACTTTGCGAAGGCACTGGGGTTTCCAAACATATCTACCGATCTGCAGGTTGATTTTTACCAAGCTGCACTGAGGACAAGCTATTCTGCTGGGGGTTGCTCTCAAGACCAGCTCACCTGTTGCGAGATCTGTCCATCCTGCGCAAAATCCAACAATCCTTTTTTCCAACCACAGCTATTGCAGCTAAACCATGGGTTGTGTTACAACTGGAGCATTATTTTTCGCAGCATACACATACGACATAACACCTATAAGTAGGCTTATCATGGCTTATCAATCAAGCCCAAGTCACATCTTTCATTTGAGCCCATTTGATTATCAACCCCGGGCAGGGTTCCCTCCCCAAACTACTTGCACAGGTCACCCGGCTCAAACACGTTCAGCATCATTCAGGTGAAGAAATCAGAAATATGTCAGGTTATATTTATAATATATATATATATATATATACATGCCATTATATGCCTGTACGTATAATTATGTCTACTGACTGATCAGGCAGTTTGGGGCGGGGTATCCGTGAAACACCCAAACTCCGACTCTCTATGAGCGATGGGTGCCTCCCTTTTCGCCACCAGCATTCTGCTGGGGTCTGGTATGAGGCCGCAATGCCATGACATTTGACACGTCCTTCAATCGTATGGCACGTATCTGAACGTGCTACCCCATGTCAACCCTTGTTGAAACAACAACTGTCTGAATTCTGCGACTCCATGGATGCATTCTTTGGACCCATGCGTTCGTTCTCCAGTGACTGACAAAATTAAGTGGACACGTCCCACCACTGTGACCAACAAGTTTTCCATTAATGTATACCATTTGACCCCCTGAATGATTCAGTAGACACTCACTGCCCCGTCATAAATCCGCATTGTACACCACAGGTACTTTCAATCTGTCACCCAACTGATCTTCAAATGCCCTATGGGCGCACTTGCCGGTCTCAAATGTCAATGGCAGCCAAAAATGGTATCGTTAGCAGTCACCAACTGAGGTCCAACATGCCTGGGCCAAAGAAGTCTACACTTTGAAGATCAAAAATCTGTAGTTGATCTTGGTGGCGAGAAATTGAAGCACAAGCAAAGCTCAAGAAAAAAAGTATGTGTCGGATCCCGCCGCCGAAACGCTTTCCGCTGTTGAGCTGAGACGACATATGACCAAGTTACACGTGATACAAAGTACTTCCATACATGTGTATCTGGATGTTCTGCCACGGTGCTATTGACCTTCTTCAGGCTCTCCACGGCTGTGATCGATGAGTGCACCTGCCAGAGAGCTGCTGTGAAAATTGATTCAGGCTGCAACTTGAGCTGCGCGTGGATGCAGCATGATCCATCAACTCAGCATCTGATTGCTGAGGAAAGCTGCAGATGTTCGCAGATTCTCCGAGCACATGGCATATCAATGACTGAACATCAATTAGGATACCGAATATCCAGTTGACAGTCTCCTCAGATCTCTCTCGAAGCAGTGACACAGCCGAGCCACAGAAGTCTCCACAACGCCGTAACTCACAACAAGAGCTGGACCACTCGCCCAGGCCAAACACCCGAAACACTTGAAACACCCGAAACACCCGAAACACCCGTCCTCTCAGCTCCTGATACGCTCCAGATCTCCGGCTGGTGGAAAGCCACGCAGCCAGTACAACGCCCATCACTGCCAGAGCCGCGGCAAAGGCGCCTGTGCAGCGCATGTCATGGAGGCGGCAAGATGGGCAAGCAAAGGCCATGGCGGTGGCATCTGAAGCATCATCTCCGTCACGGAAACATCCTAGTCCTAGCCAAACACCTATGGGATCCTACAAGGAGCCCTTTCCGCAGTGCGACTGTGCATGACTATGCCACTGTCACCTGCCTGTTCTGCTCAAGAAGCGTCCTTGGCTTAAAAGTGTTGGGGCCTTCTTTGCCAACAGGGCCCTGGTAAGTAAGTTAGACTTAGTCCTCTGCAAATGTGGAAATCACATAAGGGCACATGAGAGCAAGAATTTGGCAAGAGTCATCCAAAAACTGGGACCTGGGACCAAGAATTTGGAATAGCACCAAAGTACCAATTGCTTGAATGGGATGAAGCTATGCAAGACTGTTTTTGTGTGACATAGGTCATCTGCTGTACAGCCAGAGGCATGTGACCTATGATTGTTCATCGAAATCACTTGCAGTGCCTGCTTCACTATCGACGGCAACAAGCACTGGAAGCTGATGAATTCTCAAAACATCATGATCAGCATTAGCATCATTAGCATGTATTAGCATTACAGCATTCAGTCCAGCACTCACTACTTGCATTTGGCAAGTCGCCACCCTATGGTTTGCTGATGCCGCATGATTTTGTATCCCTGGGCTCTAGCAAAACAGGAGTCAAGTGAGAACCCGCACCTCACTAAAATGCAAATAAGCTCAGTTGGTTTGCCTCCTGATGACCAAAGTGGTTTCCATGTCTAGTCCACTCGCCAAGCATCTTGCTGAGCCGTACCGTTTCTCCAAAGAGCCACTGACTAATTTCCTCTTTACCTTGGCCAAAGCCATGTGCTTCCAAGGATGGGCTCCAAATGCACATGCATGGACCTAACTCATCGGAATCCACAGAATCCTTGCTATATATATAAAGTATGTGTATATATATATATATATTGTATATACACCTGCCCTCTGTAAGTCTCATGCTAGGTGTCCACTTCTTTGCTTCTTGGAGGGGAGGTTTTCTCCAAATCAGAAAGTTAGATATGGTGTGTTCTCAGGATGGCTGGCAAAAGCCCGTCCAGACTTGGTATGAGCACGGAATTCTGCCATCCCCACCCAGTTCATCAATAGCACTAGCTCACAGGATGCCGGTTCGGAAGCAATGTTGTTCTTCAGAAGAAAGAGAGGGAGAAGAAAAAAGGATGCCCTTTGCGACATGATTCCCGACCGTGAGCCACCAAGTCTGTCAATACAAGGCCGAGGGTGACAATACTGATGCCGATGATTCCCATTAAATGACTAACCAACCAGGCAACCATGAAACAGCCACAGCTACCATCAAAAGCCTAGATGGAAGTGCCGGAGAAACAAGAACTAACAAGAAGCAACAAGAATAATCTTGAAACATTACAGTAGCACATATTACCACGACTCAGTGCCCAGGATGCTGCTAAGCATCGGTGCTAGATACAAAGGAAGACTTGGCAAGGTCTTCCTCAGGAAGGCCTGAGCTTCTGAAGCCACAAGTTGCCGAGTTTCTGGCTTGGTTTGAGGCTATTTTTAATGGTAAACCATGTCTTTTCCAATTGATTCCTGTAGGGGTTCCTGTAAATTCTGGTTGCACTTCAACATGCTTCAACCAATTCCAGAATCTACCCGAGCACTCTTGGCGGTGTTTCAGTCTGAGAGCATGGTATCAAAGACCGAGTCTTGCCTCTGAGAGCATTTGCTCTGTTGTTTATCCATTGACTTCCGCTTCTGCGACTGCATCATGTGGTACGACTACTGGCACACTGGTGTATTGGAGATGAACTAGACTATATCTGAACATCAACAAATGGTCATGAGAGCTAGGCATGCTAGGCTCATAAAAAAAAAAAAAAAAAAAACTATGGGCAAATTGTTTTTCGTCTGTGTTGAGAAGTGAAATAAGATGAAAGAGCATTGATGCAGTTGATTGACAACAAGAGATCTCTCTGCGGATGGATTGTTACAGACCTGTTGTTTTATAGGAAAAAAACGCGGTTCGCCCTTCAGCCACCTAGGTGCCTGTTCCGGGGTCAACACACTGAGATCCCCACGATGTTTCGAGAAGAAGTCGCGGATCAGGACATTGGCATCAACCCTGACTTCAAAATCATCAAATGTTGCACAGAGTTGCACATGTCATGCAAATTAAGGAACAACATGCAACAATTATTTGATATGACATGACATCACATGACATCGCATGATGTCATACATGCAACGGCAGCGAAGAAAAAAAAGCCGGGAATTGGCATCCGATTGGCATCCGCTGTTCCCACCTGGCAACGTTGCCCAGCCCTGGATGCGCATACAGAGCGTTGGGCCTGAGTGGCTCACCGGGGAAACTTACCCCATGACCCCCAAGAGTCACAGCATGATGTAAACATCTTGCCTTCAAAATAAGCCTAAAATATATCTCACCAACGGTGTCCCTATTTTTCCCCTAATTCGATTGAAATTGCAATTCGATTGAAATTGAAATCAATTCCCCGTCAAGTTATTTCTGAGCCATCTCTTGGATCTCTGCTTCCGTATCATGCGTTAAAACGGCTAGTACTTATTTCAGATATATAAAGGCTGTTTAGGCAAAACAAACTGGTAGGTATGGCCAGACTCACAGGGTGTCATATGGAGTTCAACATCATGTCCGCGCCTAATATGTCAATCAGTCTTCAAGACACAAGAATCAAACGACCCTAGCAGCAAGCTGTCCACCAACCTGTGGAAAATCTCACCTGGATGTTATTTAAAGAAAATGTCATTTATACAATTTTCCCCCTCAAAGTGGCATTTGTTGGAGGGTAAATCTCCCATTTTGAGACCAAGGGGCCATTGGTGCCCTGCACCATTGAGTCGGATCAGCTCAACTGAGGCATCCTCCTTGCATCCCTTGTACCTCTGGGAAGCTATGGCTTGGTGTAAGGGAGAATGGATAGGATACCATAGTTCTCTTGACCATTTCAAACATAGTGTTCCAATGTGTTCCATCGTTTTCCGATGTAAACTATTCCTTCATGGAATTCTGGCAGGGAATGGGTGGCTCTTGGTGGTTCCCTTCATTTAATAACTGAAATCCCTGAAATGATGTTTGGCATTGGGGATTCCAAGCTTATGGGTTATGATAATCGCCATCGCACTATGATTTTGAAAGTGCTCAACTTGGACTGCTCTCAGAACATAAAACGTCAAGGAGTTACAGTATATAACTGTAATTACAGTAAATGTCACTTCTACCAGGGATATGGCCAACAATCATGGCGATTTACAGTCAACAAAGGCAACAAACTTGGCGATACATAGATCACTGGCGCTCATTTCGGGCGCACGAGGCCATCGTGAATTCGCCTGCCACGAGGCCATCGTTTTGGATCCCAACAAGCTGTGACAGTCCGAAACGAGCAAAGTGTTGACGCACACCTGGATCATGACGTGGACAAATACGTCCATCATCTCACACCCTGTTATCTCTACATATCTGTATATGATTGTATATGTATATATGTGTGTGTGTGTGCGTATGTTCGTATGTTTGTCTGACAAACATGTCATGTATGCTATGCATGTCATGCATGTGATGTATGTCATGTATGTCATTGATGTCATGCATGTCATGTCTGTAGGTCATGTCTGTAGGTCATGTACATGTATGTCATGTATGTCATGCATGTCATGTATGTCATGCATGTCATGTATGTCATGCATGTCATGTATGTCAGGTATGTCACGTATGTCATGTATGTCATGTATGTCATGTACCTACGTAAGTGCGGTCGTACGTATGTACAGATGTACACATATATGTATGCATGCGTGGATGTGTGTATGCATGTATGTTTATAATCAAAACTGATTGTCCATCACTGTCATTGCAGCAATAAACTCATCGCTAAACTTTCCACCGCCTCCAAGATTAACGAAAGCAGGAGCCATGCTTGCACCACCTGTTGGGTAGCGTTGGGAGCAGTTCCAAGCAGCTATGCTGAAAGGATCTCACAGGCTCAATTGATATCAACTGGTATCTCCCTTTCAACGCAAAGAACCCACCTAGCCACCCAGCTTGAGCGAGGCACCGCATTGGTTGAACTGCGCCCACTTCATGAAAGCATCGGGAACCGAGGCTTCCCAGTAGTCTTTGCCATGCCCTAGGCACTGCTGCAGCGTCGTAATGTGAGGGATAGCAACCCAACATAAAAGTCGCAAACTATCACTGGCTCCATGCTGCTTTTGCAAGACGACTGATTTGTATCGGTATGCATCGGTCTGTTTCATATATATATGTGTGTGTGTATATATATATATATATAGTGTTTTTGCATACATATATATGTATATATATATATGTGAATGGATACAGGTCTGGTACCTCACCGTGTAGACCTAGTATGCCTCAAAGATGTTCAAACCCAATGTAGCAGCTCAACGACCAACNAACGACCAACGGTCTGTTTTCCTTCCATCGCAGTCTGTCAGTGTACGGTGCGCTTGAGCCAAACCGCGGGCAATGGTCTCACTGTTGCAACCCGCAGGAGTGACTGCTGAACATGTCACTGATACTGCTAATACTGTACTTGACTGCCGTCTGCATACTATTCACANGGGCAATGGTCTCACTGTTGCAACCCGCAGGAGTGACTGCTGAACATGTCACTGATACTGCTAATACTGTACTTGACTGCCGTCTGCATACTATT
Source organism: Symbiodinium sp. clade C Y103 (assembly GCA_003297045.1). Classification (NCBI taxonomy): domain Eukaryota; class Dinophyceae; order Suessiales; family Symbiodiniaceae; genus Cladocopium; species Cladocopium sp. clade C. Next base: position 320,553 of record BGPT01000145.1, on the reverse strand, counting down.
CACAATATATATGTACATACACGTTGTAGATCTACATACAGTAGTACTAGTGCCAGTGACTACCAGAGAGCGGCTGCACACCGATTGTTCTGAACTCCACAAGTCAATGCCAGTCAGTCTCACTTGGGCCCACACTATGAATCGAAAAGGACCATGCTCAAAGTGGGCCACAAAACCGTACAATTGTTGAAACCGCACCAAGTCATGGGAAAGGAAAGGGGATGATGAATGATTAATTATCATAATACATTTGTGGATACATATTATGATTTGCTTATAGCAATGAACACCACCCAGGACAAATATATAAAAATCATAACTTAACAATACAATATATACAATATATGTATATAATCATTTGTATATAATAAAAATAAGAACAAATAATCACAACATTTCAGAACAAGGTAAGCAACACCCCAATCGGCACCTCCCCATGGATTCACTGGATCCATCTCTCCATGGAAGGCCTCAAGCTGAGTGCCGATGCCGCATGGGGTTGGCACCGGTTTCCCTTTGAGATCACCGGGAACCAGGAACCAGGCTCCAATGAATCATAGAAACAGGTAGAAAAAGACCCTGAAATGGACCAAATGGATCATAACATATCATATAACATGGATGGAAAGTGGATGCCAATATCCACATTTGGGGGAAATTAGGGGACACCCCCTGATCAACATGGGGATACGCAAATGATCTGCCCATTTGGGAATCATCTGAAGCATCCTGCGAAACCTTCCCACATCTTCCCACAACCATCATCATTTGCTGCCAGGATGCCAGCAGGGGAATGGGCCGACCTTGGCGTCCAGCAAAAGGGTCAGTCAGTGGATGGGTAGGCGTGTTTCTAAATATGTAGGTGCAATCATGTATCATGTAATATGTGTGTGTGGTCCCACTCTTGTTCCACTATTTGCCCGAGAGCTTGGTCCGCGGGCGTGCGTTGTTGGGCTGGGGATAGCGCAAGCCTGTGACAGCAGAGTCAACTTGGACAGCATCGAGCGAATGGCTTGCAGCTGCCCACCTGACACCGGAGCCACTGATGCAATGATGTCAGACCTCAGGAACTGCACCAGGTTCCAGCAGGCAGTGCAATCAAAAACATGAGGATACGCCTGCCTTAGAACTGAGCTCCCGACATCTCTGAAGCTAGCCGCATACCTAAGCCGTGAACATATCAAGAACCACTGAGCAACTTGGCAAATCAGGCCGACAGTGTATTCAGTAGCTCTTTAAGAATATATTGGCATATATTGGCTATGATATATCGCATCTATTGATCACTTTAGGTTGAAAGATAGAATCGTCTGGACTCTCTGGACTCTCGAACCACTGCCCTGCTCGCTACAACGTCCCAGATACAGAAGCGTCCACCGTTGGAGTAGCCGGTGCAATGGACCCTTCTCTTGTCAACGCACGGCAGTTGCAAGACCTCTGGTGGAGATGCCAGGACATTCCATCGTGCTCTCCAGCCATCCAGTGCAGGGGGAAATGAGTTCAGATTGGTGATAAAATCAAGGATAATCTAATTTGTGTGTGAAACTGGATTGTGTCGTGAGTTTCTTGTTTGTAGCGAATGGTTGGCTACAGCATTTGCCTCTTCTATGTTGTTTTTTTCCTCCTCTTCTATTGCAAAAAATGCTAAATCCTCAAAAGTTGAGTTCTTTGCATGTTTGCTTTCAAGCACGGCAAGCACTGAACCAACAACATCTCCAATAGTCATACCTTCAAATCAGACCACCAAGTTCCACCTCCATATCCTCCCATGATCATTGCCTGCTCCAGGATTTCCCGCATGACTTCCAGGTCATGTACTCCCTGTGACCAGGACGAAACCCGATGAACATCGTGAAATCCCCAGAACCGGGGCATCGACTTCTTGTGACCGGCTGAGCTAAGATCTCACCAGAGGATGAAGATACCAGTCTGCTTTCAAATTCGGCTGGTGTCTTTACCATGTTGGCTGAGAATTCTCACCCAGCCACTGCGCCGCAGCTGCGCTGCTAACTTTGATTGCACAAGAGATATAGAAATGGCATGAAATGCATGAAATGGCCTCATGTTCCCGTCATGTGCCCATCATGTGCCCTCCTGCCTGTTCGTTCTCTTCCGCCGTGGGTTGGCTATGAGGCCCGACATTGAACTGCGTCCTGCGGCACTGCAACTGGGGGCTGCGACGAAGCAACAAATCTAGGTCCCTACAGAGAGCCATGATACCATCATAGGATATCATGGGTCCCTATAATTCTCTACAACCCATGATACCATCTTCTGCTCTGGGCATCCCCGCCAGCCCTGGTCGTATTTGTTGGGCAAGCCTTGTAAGGCTAATAGTCCGATGCCTCAGTGCCAGTGGCAGAGCAATACTTGGGAGGCTCCATATGGGCATGGTTCAAAATTCGGCACCTCCAAAGCCATAGTTTAGCTTCACTTTCCCATCTTTCTCATTTAAGATATGTCAAACCTGCCGTTCTTAGGTAAACGCCCTTGTTGAGACAAACCCACATCCTTCCATGACAATACTAAGCCACCAGGCCATTTTCAATGGTGAAGATGTGAAGACCTTCGCGCTGACCAGCAGTTTCTGGAAAACTCCATGGCGAGAATGGTTGTCTTTGGGCATACCATGATGCTGGTCGATCTTGGGGTAGAATTGTCTGAGGCATTCTAAGGCTACTGATGTTGATCAAAGGGGCACAAAAAGATGACGTGTTTCGCCCAAAGTTGTCCACCCAGTCAGGTCAAATGCAGAAAAAATTCCCTTGTATGCGGTGGAGGATCCAAGAAAAAACAGAACAGTGTGGGGATGTGACAAGAACAACCAGTTGACTCAGGTCCCGCATTCTATTTGGCAGCTCGGCCGGTCTGGGCAACCCCTACAGGAATAGTGAAGGAAATCCTGAGTTGACATGGGCTTCAAATTCAGCTCTCACAACTTCAAATCCTGAGTGAACATATTCTACTAGTCATGAGGATCAAGTTGACCGACAATCACTACCACATCATGCCACATCTTCATCGGTTCAAATGGGCAGCCCCTTCTCGTCACGGCGGGGCTGGAAAAGGCCAAATCCATCCTGGTGGTGACTGGTGATGTGCCGAACCCTTGCTGCCGAGCAGCCATGGCCATGTTTTGAGAACCGTGAAATGCCAGCCACAGTGGCGCGTCAGTGCGGCCCTTGGGCAAGAAGAGGAAAAATCCTGAGTCCATCTTGGTGCCCACTGCCGGATATGTCTTCCCTCTGTGTGAACTCCCCAAAGTATCCCAATGGCATAAGGTGTTCAAGCTACCCAAACTGGGGGTCCCTAGACCTAGCCGCTAGCCAACGGAACGGGGATACGAGGATGAGGGGATAAGGGCGATGAGGGGCCGGCGCGACAGCTGCAACGTCGACAACGACACGTCAGCTACAGCGATGTCATAAATATCTCAACAGTGAAGTTTCATGAAGTTTCCAAATATATCATAAAGATCATTAAAGATCCATAAAGCACCGACAACCCATAAATGCAAGGCACGGCGTTCCATGCCACGGACATGGATGGTGATCTGCCCGGCAACGGTTGATTTTTGGGGAAACCCTGGGGCAAGGGCCTGGCAGCTTTCATGGATATTTGATGATATTTGTTGAAACGGGAGTACAATGAGTACAAGGCATTGCTGCAATGATGAAAGATTTGGTCTAAATCTCCGCCAAAGGTGAAGAGTCCCCGAGGGTCCCCAATAGTCCCATATATCATATCATGTACATTCATAGATGTATGCATATATATATATTATATATATAATTAGTATATATGTATATAAGTTTAGTGTATATATATATATATATATTTAGTGTATATATATATATATTCATTTTTTATTATTCATATATATTCATAAATCCCCCAATGGTCCTTTACATGTCCTTTACATGTCCTGTACTTGGGTTCCAATTCGCAGTTTCGCATCCACCGGCTCCAGCCTCCTTCGGCCCAAAACCAGGACAGTGCGTATGCGCTGGGACCTGTTTTACATTGTTTTACAGCATCTTTGGGGGGGCCAGGGAGGACCCTGGTTCCTGAAGCAAACACTTGTAACATCTTGCAACAAAGAAAGACACCAGGATGTGCGAGGAAGTAGATTTTATTGTGGACAAAGGCAAACTACAATTGCGAAGCAAGAAAGCAAACGGTCTCTCGCAATGAATGATACCCTCACTTTCATCTCATCTCTTGATTTGCACAGCACCAGCACAACTGCTGGGCTGCTCACCAGGTAGTTCCCGATCTGAATTGGCATGGCAGCACCCTGCAGCAGAGATGGCTAAACGCGGTGCACGCAACAAATCTTCACCGTTCGGAACCAGACCTGATGCTGACATGACCCTTCTATGATTCTACACCATGGTCATGCCAGATTCATGTTCTCCAAGCTCCAGATTAGTTATAGTTGGGCACCTGTGGCAGCTTCCTGTTTCCGTGGCTAGGCGGAGTCTAACTTTCAGTGAACATCTTTTTGATTTTTTTTGGCATTCGATGTGCTCTTTTGCTTGGGTAAGCGATATGCGTCGCCTGCTTTTTCAAATATATAACATCCAAGAAATTCTAGGAATGGCCCTTTTCAATTTTGCAGCGCCGTGTATCTATTAGGCTCAACATGGCCTGCTAATCCGCCGGCCTGCCGGCGTGTCTGATTGGAAGGTGTTGTTCCTGTTTTGTTCTTGGTTTGTACTTGTTCCTTTGTTCTCCCTCTGCAACTTTTTGCTTCGTCTGAATCAAGTCCTCCCCCCCCCCTGCCCCCCCCTCCCTACTGCTACTGCTACTGCTACTGCTACTGCTACTGCTACTGCTACTGCTACTGCTACTACTACTACTACATACTACTACTACTACTACTACTACTACTACTACTACTACTACTACTACTACTACTACTACTACTACTACTACTACTACTACTACTACTACTACTACTACTACTACTACTACTACTACTACTACTCCCAATACCACATTAAGTGCTCAATGCAAGCTGCTCAATATCCAAATCCAAGAGGTCCCAAGAAAAGACTGCCAATTACCTATGGCCGGCGGACTTGCCGAAGGCAATTAAATAGAGCAAGAACATGGATCTTGATGGATCTTGCTTAATATTTCTCAATCTCCTCAGTTTTCTTCAACTTATGATCCAGGCAAAGGGAGAATGAGGGCGTGGTGCAAGAGCGGTGTGTGGTGTGTGAGGAATTGGGAGATACGTGGAGAGTGAGTCTGACGATGCTGATGATGCCGATGAAGATGATATAGCAACGATGTCCCAAGGGGAATTAAGTCTCGGCAAAACTGCTTCCAAGGAGGGTCCTATAGTCAACTGTGAAGTTTCATATGATGGGCGGTTCCAGCCTCTGCCAATACCTTGCAAAAGGAAGATGAACTTCTGTTAGCAGCAGAAGCGAACTTTCGTGATAATGTCGCAACATAACACATCATACCGAAACATATCACATCCCATCACATCCATCACATTCCGATCCTATCCTATCCTATCCTAATTGTCCTATCGTATCCTATCCTATCTTATCCAAATTATCCTCCTATCTTATCTTATCCTACCCTACCCTACCCTATCCTATCCATCTATCCATCATCATGCAAAATCATCCATCCATGCATGCATCCATGCATGCATCCACCCATCCATGCATTCATCCACCTACGTGTCTTTCTTCACATCCATGCCACTTACAGCGTATGGACCAAAGCCATCATTCCTGCTCAAAACAGACCAATCCTTCGAAAAGTCATGTTGATCATGTTCGGTTGGAGTGGCATTCGAGTTCGCAAGACTATGATACTTTAGCTCTGTGCATCGCGAGCGATCCTTGAACTCTGGGGTCAGCATGGTTTTTTGGGCCTGGTTTTGATGGGATTTGGTGTATTTCTATCAGGCTCATTGCGAGGAAAAAGTGAAGTGACTCAACATGACTCAACCAAGTCGAGCAAATCCTGAGCGTCACAGGTGCCCTGCGTGATGTGCGAGTTCGCTGAAACATGCCCCACTTGTGGCCATGGCTGTAGCTCCAAGCGCCTTCGTCACTACTGTGGTGATAAAGGTGGTGCTGGTAACAGTCGTCCAGGTCACCTGAGGACGCAGATTTCGATAAATTATGCTGAATACAGATAAATATCTCATGATGTAACACAAACACACACACACACACATTTATGTATATGCATATGTATATGTATATACTATATTTTAATAAATATATATAATATATATATATATATTAATATTATATATATAGATATCTAATAATAAAAATAATAACAACAACAACAATAATAACAATAATATAATAATAACAATAAAACATAATGATAATAATAACAAAAAAATAAGAATAATTATTGTTATATATTATTGTATATAATCATCAATACAATTACTGTATACAGTATATTGCTCAAAGGATTGGTGCTTCCCTTCACTGCTGAGCTCCAGCAATGACAGTTGAAATCGGAACAATCGAGTGTGAATGCCAAATGATGGCGTCGTGGTCACCAGCTTGCAGCCAAGTTGCGGTCGTCACAGTGGTGAGGCTTGTGGTGGTCACAGTGGTCACAGTGGTCTTGCTGGTTGTAGTCACAGTCGTCACGGTCGTTCTGCTTGTCGTAGTTACCGTGGTTTTGCTGGTTGTTGTCACTGTGGTTTTGCTCGTTGTGGTTATGGTCGTCAGGCTGGTGCTGGTGACCGTGGTCTTGCTAGTGGTAGTCAACGTAGTCACTGTTGTGCGGCTTGTTGTTGTAATAGTCGTTGGAGTTGTTGTGGGTGGAAGCGTGGTCACTATGGGCATCCTTGTTGTTGCCTCAGCTGCTTAACTTGTGGCAGCTGTCGCAAAACATCGCAGAAGACAACCGAATGCAAAATTTCCGAATGCTGAATGCAGGTGGAAAACACTCAATATCCAAATATCAGCAGCACATCACATGCCCCATAGGATACCAAAGGGCACAGCGGGCCCCCAAAACTGGCACCAGAGTTTAAAAGTTTAGCAACTTGCTGCCATGTCCCATCTTTTATCATCTATTGACTTGCTTAGTCCACGTACTGGTCCATTCAAGTAGCTCATTTGAATTCCAAGCATGAATCAGCAGGAAGCCTAAGAAATGTAAACCGTAATCAAACCATATGAAACCACCACACTATAGCCAATGCTATGACAAGCTGCACGTGATGCTACCGCAGGTGGTGCTCGTGGCCGCAGTGTGCTAGGGGGCGGAGGCATTGTCGTCGGTGGCAACGTCGTCGGTGGCAGGGTTGTAGGCGGTGGTCTTGTTGTGGGCGGCAGAGTTGTGGGTGGAAGAGTGGTGGGCGGCAGAGTGGTGGGCGTTGTTGGAGGTAGCGTGGCTGGTGCTAAGGTGGTTGGTGGCTGTGTTGGAGGTGATTCGGCCGCCTGAGTCGGTGCGGCCAAACAACTCAGCAGGGAGACGCACTAGGTTGCATTCTAGTTTTTTCGAAGTTCTCTCCATAACAAATCGGAAATGTTTTATTTGATGATATTTGATGTATGTACAGTCCTAATATGCCTCTGATCCTTGTTTTGAAGTTGGGTCCAGCAACGGGCTGCTTGACATCGCTATCCTTGTCACAAAGGTAGTAGTCCTTGCAACCTCAATCAAAACTCCCGCTTGCTGCTCAAGTCAGCCAGGACAGTTCAGGGCAGGAAATGTAGGACAATTGTGGAACATATACATAATACAAAGACATACAAAGACAAAATGAAACAGTCACATATCATGGTTGCAAGTTGCGCAAAGGCGTGAATAGTTGACTGTATGTGGCCTCTGGATCGGGTTCGCTTATATAATAACACAAGCACCCAGGGCTTCTAGAAGGATCTGAAGGGGGACAAAGGGCAGGGGACGCGCCATTTCACTTTACCAAATAAGAATAAGTCATTGCAGAACTCTTGAAAGGTAGACGACTACATCAGCAGAAGACAAGCGGATGAGCGGATTTGATTGCAGCCTTGAGGTTCAGCATGCGCAAGTGTTTTTGCTGCTGAATTGGGAAAGATTCAAATTCCACCAAGCAGGCTCATGGCACCCACGCCCATGGGTGCGGCAGAAGCACCAGGGCACCAAACAGCCATCCCCACATGTGTTCTGTGGCGGTGGTGCTGCCACTATCGTGTGGTTTCACCAATGTCGAGGGCATCAGGATTGTCTGACACTGTCTGAAGCGGAGGTTGTAAGACAGGTTAAACCCTCGCCCAAAACCAGTTCCTCAACATGATTATGTGGGCTCAAGTTCGAGTTTCCTGAATCAATGCATGATGGTTTTGAACGCCTGGGCCCGCGGCAATTCTTGAAGGTGTGGCACCAACCTGAGGAGATCGGTTCAGCAAGTTTTGAACCAGACTTTTCCAAACGTCTTGGAAGTCGGCCGCGCCATGGCTAAAATTGGATGAAAATCCTGCACTCACATTCGTGAATGGAAAAAGAGAGCTTCCATGGAATTAGAAATTGCGTCTAATTGCTGCAAGTTGAGAAAAAAAGAAAGCAAATGACACCAGGAACCATTAAACCAACCTACTTGGCCAAGCTGCTGATGCACTGACAAGATTGGCCAGGCCTCAGGGTGTTTCTGACACGATATCAAGCTAAATTTTGGTGGAGGGTGGGTCCTCACATACCCAAACTGCTGCTATGTGTGTATATATGTGTACATATGATTATATATATAATTATATATGTGTGTGTATGTATATATGCATGCATGCATGCATGGATGTATGGATGTATGGATGTATGGATGTATGGATGTATGGATGTCTGGATGTCTGGATGTCTGTCTGTCTGTCTGTCTGTCTGTCTTTCTGTCTGTCTTTCTGTCTTTCTGTCTGTCTGTCTGTCTGTCTGTGTGTCTGTGTGTCTGTGTGTCTGTGTGTCTGTGTGTCTGTGTGTCTGTGTGTCTGTGTGTCTGTGTGTCTGTGTGTCTGTGTGTCTGTGTGTCTGTGTGTCTGTGTGTCTGTGTGTCTGTGTGTCTGTGTGTCTGTCTGTCTGTCTGTCTGTCTGTATGTATGTATGTATGTACGTATGTATGTATGTATGTATGTACTACGTTTTATGTATGTACGCACGTACGTATGTATGTAATTATGTATGTATTATGTATGTATGTATATATGTATGCATGCATGCATGCATGCATGTATGTTTGTATCATAGCGTCTATCTAGATACTGTATAGATGTTTACATGTATTGTACATTATTGTCCAAGTAAAAAACTAAAGTTACCAGCAAACCCCCCAGTTTGTCCACGCCGACGTCCACGACGTGTCCGAACATCAAAAAACACTGTGTTTTGTGGGGGGAAATGCACATGTCCATGATCATGGCTTCCATCTTGCAACGCACAGCATAGTGACCCGTGTGCACCTCAGTACATCATCATCACAATGATCACCATATGATCATCATGATCATAAAACCTTAAAACCTAAAACCCTAACCCTAAAACCTGAGACCCTTACGCAAGAGAACCCTGAAAGCATAAACCCTAAAACCCTAAGCCCTCAAAACCTGAAACCCTAAACTCAGGATGTGCCCCAAAAGGGTGTGGGCGAACCGGGGGGGTTGCGCATGAAGTTGCTAAAGTATACTTATAACTTATAACTTATAACTTGCATCTTAATTGGTTGATTGATTGATTGATTGAGTCAGTGATTGAGTGATTGAGTGATCGAGTGATTGAGTGATTGAGTGAGTGATGGATAGTTGGATGAATGGATAGTTGTATGGATGGATTAATTGATTGATTATTCATCCATCCATCCATCCATCCATCCATCCATCCATCCATCCATCCATCCATCCATCCATCCATCCATCCATCCATCCATCCATCCATCCATCCA
>BGPT01000145.1:283439-310524 GCA_003297045.1 Symbiodinium sp. clade C Y103 | reverse complement strand
CCATCCATCCATCCATCCATCCATCCATCCATCCATCCATCCATCCATCCATCCATCCATCCATCCATCCATCCATCCATCCATCCATCATCATTCACCCATGCATTCATCCGTTCATGCAATATTTCTTTCATTCATCCATTCCTTCATTCACGAGTTCACTCATTGACTCGTTGATTCATTAATTCATTGCTTCTGAACCTCTGTGCTTGGAAGTCATGCCCAGATTATCATCTCTGGTGTGCTGTATCTCGACATCTCCCGACATCAGAGACGTAACGTGACGCAATTGCTGGTTGAGCGGCGACAAGACGCCGCACCGGCCGTGGCAGCTTGGCAGTTGGGACATCGGCACCTGGGACGCGAGCTGCCACAGATTACCTTGGAGTATCCTTGCACTGATGCACCAATTCTGTCCCATTCCAAGCATTTCCTCAAAGGAAATCCAGGAGAAATCTATAGATTTACAGCCATATCAATCACAGATCATGCCTCTTGTGTTGAGTCTGCGGAGTATGAGTGGTTCCTGCCTCATATGGATTAAGTATTGAGATGGGCTTCGGGACCCAGAAAGCCCAAGGAGTGAAACGTGGCCTCCTGATCTATGCTGGTCTAGGCGAGCTACTGAGACTGATGCAGGAAAAGTTAGAGAATGCACTCTCGAGCCAAGATGCATGTGAACTGTTATATCTAAATATATATATATATATACACTGTATATATATATATGTGTGTGTGTGTGCGCGTACATGGATGTTTTAAGTTCATCCATTCAGCCAAACAGTCATTCAGACATTCATTTCCAATATCGCAGTCATTGGTTGATGGATCTAAATCACCCTCCGGATCCCTCCGGTAATCAAATATGGCAATGGGAAATCTCCCATTTCTTGGTGATGATCCCATCTAAACTGCCATTGTTCGATACACGTTGTCTCCTGGTCCCAGCTTCACCGTGTGCCAAGGGGCCACGGCGGCATCACAGACCACGGCCAAGGTCAACAGGGACAGCATCACATCACCTGGAAAACTGGGTGGAACTGACATGGACGGTTTTTGATGGCATAAACTGACATAAACCCACAGATAAAACCATCACTGATTTAGGCAAAATGACCGTTGGGCCAGAGAACCCCAAAATAGTGTGTATATTAATGTGTACTATATAGATAGTTTTTGCATGTATATATATGAATATGTATATGCCCAAAAAAGAATGTTATCATTGTGGGGCTTCCCACCTTGCAAATGGTTCCAGGAACACACCCAAATCGCCGCTGCCATCCCCTGCCTAAAACCTCAAACGGACCATCTGTGGCCGGTCGCAACACTGCGGCGCGGCATTGCACTATTGTTCTGTTTCAATATGCTTCAAATTACCTCCATTTTCAGCAGGTTTCAATGGGAATGTGGAATGGCTTGGTCTGGTGGTTTTTGGCAGGTGCCAAATAAGATCGGGCACCCTGCCATCCAATGACACAGGCGTGTGGTTTGCCTTCGCCTTGAAATTATTTAAAGCAACAAGTGTTTAAAACTAAAGCTGGGAGTGCTGAAGGGTGAAGAACCAGACTTGCACATGGTGCCAATAGTGTGTGATCCATCTGATAAATCCTGAGAAGGCATAGTTTGCCGACCATGTATTCCGTCATGTCAGAGCAGTTGTGCCGCTTGATCTCATACAGCACACAGATCCAAGGTCAATGCTGCACAGCCATCTGCCAGGGGAGCTCCCCCGATTATAGGTCCGTACGTGGAGTGTCTGCTGAATCTGTCTCTATCACTCAAGGCTTCTCCTCTCCCGGGGATGAATCTTGGTCTGAAAACAGCTCGGGAGTTCCGGTTCTCATGAGCTTGATGCAAATTGTGAAGGAGGATTCCCGGGATTCCATAAACACACCTCAAAAGCCAAGGTGCAAAAATCATGCCTTGCCTAATGCGTTGTTGGCCACTGTTCCCTCCACAGCAACAATCTGGCCCCTATGACTCTGACCCTTCAATTCGCTCATCAAGGACCTCTATCCGTTCTTCTCGTTGGGAGCCGCCAACCAGCTCCCCAATTCCTGCACGGCATTGCTGGACCCTCGACCCCTGTCCCAGGACTCCCATTAGGACACAGCGATACCCAGCCGGTGCATGTCCTGGACAAAGGAGATCCATGGCAGCAACAGTCTTCCCATCCTCATTGAGGCGCATATAAAAGGCCTTGCACTCCTGGACCCACGTGTTGCAGTGGTTGAACATCAAGGAGGTAATAATCGGAACCAAACAGTTCAATCGTAAGTAAAATGGTTCATTCCGAGGCTTTGCACTCAGTTCTATTGGCTGACAATACATGTTCGGTCCTGTTGTGTCCTATTTCTCCCCTTTTCACTCTTGCACATGGGCACTCAGTCTGCTCAGTCTGCTCCTTGGGATAGTTGTACACGATCAAGGGGCCTTTGCACACATGATCGGTCAGGAACTTCCTCAGTGGCGGGTGGCATGATGCCATGCCAGAAGCTCACAACTTCTCAGTAACTCGGCTCGATGTATATCAAATACAAGGGCTATTCAGAGGTTGAACCAAGTTGAACCCACTTACAAATCCTTTACCAACTCCAGGGTCTTCCCAGCAGGAGCATATGTTGGCAAAATGTGCATCAATCCTCTATACCTTCGCCTTTGCCTTGCCTAGAAGAAGCGACACATATGACAAATGTTCAAACCCTTTCAAAACTGCTCTTCCGGTCTTGTAGCGGTGTTCTGGGTTTCAGGCAGGGCATATCAATCTACACTGATGTGGATCATGTGTCTGGGGTTTTTGGGTCAACATAATCATCCACATTTGTGTTTTAGGATGCTTTCCGTCAACATTTGAGTCTCAAACATGCAGCAGTGGAGAACATAGAAATTCCGGGGAGAAGCAGCGAGTGAATCGACCCCATCTTGGCGGTTCAGCTGGGTTCACAGGCTCGTGCTCGGTCTGCAATTCCTTTCCCCAAGCCACTTCAAATTCCTAGGGGTCGGTGGGTGTGCCAGCCAGCAGAACAAAGCATTCTCATACATACAGCCCAATACCCAAGAATAGCTCTGAAATCCAAGCAAAGGGATTCCAGCTGGGCTTGCCTTCCCCTCATCACCATCAATGAAAAACCTAGTTAGTGATGTCTGCAATGTATAACATTGAACACCTTAAAGGACGAGCGCAAGCTTGAAAAAGGTGCTTCCATTTGCGTCCATCTTATCATATTTCATGTGTGTTTATCAAAATGGTGTAGAAGGGAACAGTTTCCACTCCAGCTCCTGACAGATTTGTTTGGCTCTTCTTGCATAATAAGCTTGTTAGTGGACCCACTAAAGACATGCCTTCTATATAGGCACACGCGTGAAAACCAATCTACAAATGTGTTTCTATAGCTGTAACTATAGTTCTGTGATTTCCTGTGGCGCGTTCGAGCGTTGAATGTCTATGCCGTCATCAACATCCAGCTGAGACTCTCAGCATCAACCATCATTCAATCACCATAATAAGAACCTCACATTATGGGAGGCAATAATCACATAATAATGATAATAATAATCATCATCATCATCATCATCAATAATAATAATAATAATCAATCATCACATTCAATCACCAGAAGAACCATGGGAGGCAAGTTTCGAACTTCACATCACCTTGCTCAATGTGCTTCTGCAGGACCTGGCATAGTTGGACAGCTGGCCAAACTTCGAAAAGGGACATGCTCAGACATGCTCTGGACCTGCGGGGGATAGCTGATACGCACCCAAGCCATACCTTCAAACTCATCAAAGATGTGGATGTATAATGTTATGAACAAACCCAAAATACATATATGTATTTTGGGTTTGTTCATATATCTACATATACTCATAGGAAAAGAGGTGTGTGAAATTGATCTCACAATATCTCACATGATGGCTACCCACAGATTTGGAAATAGCTAGTGCAGAGGAAAAAAAATTACGTCCCGGACTGTGTCCTTTGTATTACATCCTCTTCATACATCGCTTGGATTTCGTGCTGCGCATGCTCTTCCCGACTTTTCAGAAAATGTCCTCTCTTATTGCCTAACGCTCAAGTGTCTTTGCACAGCAGTTCCAGTCTGGTCCAGTCATGCCCCCTCATTGCAACATCGCACTGCTTAAAACCCCACCCACCCAACCAAAAGACAAGTATGCGTGCTGCCGAGCACCTGTTCAACTACCATTAACCCAGAGAAAGTGCAAGTCGGACAGATTCGGACAGCAGTGACGCCTCCACTGCTTCGGTGTAGCTCATCCGTGCAAAATCCTTTGAAGCAATCAGTTCCAACCGCTCCTCGAAGGCAGTCACCCCAGGCAAGACGTGCTGAATTTTGGATATGGAAAGTGTTGGAAAGTTATGGAAATAGAATGAGCTCCTGCCGAGCTACAGTGAAACGACCCAGGCTCTGAGACAAAGTACAGGACCGTTGGCCTATCCCTTTGGGTCAAGAATTGGGAAGAAGTTGATTTCATCTTGAAGTTTCGTTGTGGAATTGCGGGACTGGGAGAGGAACATGGAGAACACTGTGTGTTGTGTCTTCAGCAGGAACCTGAAGAGGTGGAACACTGCTCGGAGCTTGGATGCTGGACTTAGGCGAAGGGCTTGCAACTGGAACCCTCATTCATAATCACTACAGTAATAAAAACACTATATAATCTTAAGCATGCTAAGGCTAAAGGCGTGTCTGCTGGCGATCTCAATGGCTGCAAAATGGGGGCAAACTTCTTCCGGCAAACACCCGAGGCGCTCTCCTTGATTTCTTTGTCCTCAGCCGGAGCGCTGAGATTTTGACAGTTTCTGTGTTGTCTTCAAACCCAATACTGTGTCTGCAGAATGGTTCTGCTTTGCGCGGTGGTTGTTTCAAACAAGTGACAACATTGGGTTGCCATATGTTGCTGCATCATTGGATTCGAATGAGATTCAACTTGAATTATGGGGGGAGAGTAATGAAAAATCAAAGTCAGCATCACGCAGCGCTCTTCTGACATTCTGCTTGTTAAATCAAAAGGCTTCCGTAAAATGCCCTACGAGTACTGTATATATATATATACACAGAGATCCCCACCGCAACATATTATGCTTGTTGAGGATCCAGAGGCGTTGCTGTCAAACAAGCACACGTAGCAGGCTGGCCAGGGCTATCCAAAGACTGACACCGAGATACTACTCTGAGATTGAAGAAATCCACATCGGACTGGCACTTCTCTAGGACTTGGGACACGCAGTACCTGCGTCATTGAGCTTGCATTCAACATCGGCTCCAGGGAAGTTTGTCTAAGATGGCTGGTGTCCAAAATCTGGTCTGACTACGCCTGGTTATGGCACAGGCATCATACAAGCATCATGTGTGAAAAAATGCTGCATCGGATTAGGCCGGTCTTAGTCTCAATCACGTGCACCCAGAACACTCTCGCCGCAGCAGGAAAAGTCTTGCATACGTGCGGCTTCTGTTCGGTAAGGGAAAAAAGAGCGTGGGCGATCATTTACAGCTCGCAGCTTCAAGCCATATTCTTCCAGAGATGTGCCCAACCATCCCAATTCGGCTCCATAAACCATCACTTCCAGAAGATATTGCCGCAAAGGCTAACAAATCAATACAGTCATCAGTCAGTCTCCTTGTCTATCAGTAAATGGGTCTATCGTTCAGCTTTTGCAGAGTTTAGGCTGCTATTGGACACAGAAAAAGTATGAAAAAGTGAGATTTCTGATCATTTCTGTCCTTCCACCAGGGCAGGACGTGGCTAAACCCATCAGCAACGTTTTTTGATGTTTTTCGTACCCCAAGTCAATGCATCCCAAAGGCCTTCATCGATCAATGCGCAAGGCATCATGCATTGTAAAGCTATCAGAAAAGGTGGGAAAGCGGCTCGCCTGATGTAGGCCTCTGCGCAGTCCATATCATCCTCCAAATTTGCAAAGGCCATCTCCGGTTCGATCCTGTCGATTTGAGGAAGTTGCAGAGAACTGTGCATGCCCTGGCCGAACTGGACGCACAAATGGGTTATCACTGATACCCTCTTGGACCTGCATGTGTCCAATACATTCTGCGATTCTTCTGTCAGACTTTCATTAGGAATTATTGAAGGCCCTTGTGGGTGGCTTGAAGTGTTGAAGAGAGGGTGCCGACAAAATGACTAGGCTACTAGTCGGATGGGTTGGGACGTATCTTGACAAATTTTCATCCAGATCCTATCCAATGACAAGAGTTGAGGATTCGTCCAGCTGGCTGAGTCAGAAACAAGTTGAAAATGGATCTGAACCAATCCGTGAAGGCTGCCCTCCACATAAGCATTGACATGTTGATTCATGTGATCTGAGTGTCCGCACATCCAGAACTCTGCCAGGTGCCGAGTTGTGCCTGGGGCACAACTTTGGAGATGAAAGAACATGGTATTCCCACAATCTGGGTTTGGCGGCCGGATGTCAATGGACAATTGAGTGTCATACCCAACCATTAAAGCTCAAGCGTTCATACCCAACCATGTCATATGCGAATGTGAGTGTTGGATACTTTTGAGCCATGCCCATGTGCAAATGGATGCATGATGACCTGATGCCTGAGCTTTCTCCTCATCTTGGTTCCGAGCTGGAATTCTCCGCCCGGAAGGTTGGGCCAAAGGTATACACCTTTCAGTGCCAAAAGAGTGCTGAGGAGGCGTGCAGCAGTTTGCGTGGCTGCGAGTTGGAACCATGTTGTACTTGTGAGATACTGACTGGGCCCATGTTCAACCAAAGACAGAGAGGATTTATGTAAATCGTTAGTTTCTATTCATTTTCAGTAGACTGTATTCCCTACAGATTTAAGATTTTCCCAAGGGTGGGCTACACGAGCATGTACCAGCCATGATGTTCATGGATGTTTCCTGGATGTTCCCTTGATGATTGGGCAGAAAGTGGGTGCATGGTTGTACCCCAGTTATAGTTGTGCTCCCATAATTTTAGGATTGAAATTGTTAAAGAATGTTAAAGATGTATACCAGGGAAGCTGTGCCAAGACGGCCAAAAAAAACTAATGGCACAAGCGTGCAGTTGGACATACTTTGACACCTGGTATGGACCCATTGCCCATGGCAATTATCATTATAATAATCTATAACTATCCATATTACGGTATCCATCTCACTTTCCTTCACCCGCAACGTATCAGGACCATTGGTTTCAGATGGCTTCATGGTGATTTCCAATGACTCCATGTTTTGTGTCCCCTTGGCTGCCCAGGCATCTCCCAGGCCGCAGCAGAAGTTCTCCACTTGCAACTGCCCTGAGACCTACCAGCCCACAGCACAAGGGGGTAGGTGGTGGTTACATGCTGCTTATACGAGAAACACCCGAATCACCCGAATCACTTATCTTCACTTGGTATCCTTCACAGGGCCCCACTGGCAGCAGTCTCACCCAGTAGTTTTTTTCCTCGTCTTCTATCTTTTCTGCAACGGTTTCAGTCTCAGCTTCGTGATCGCCATCCTCACAGTGGGAGAGCGTGTCCCTGGGAGAGGTTGAACCTCCTTTCTTTTCTTGTTCTGTGCATTTGTTTCCATGTTGTTCTTTTTCACTTTTGGCACGGTGCATCGCGAGAATAATTGATTTTAGAGCAAAAAATAAACAGTCAAATGCAAAAGAATGAAGATCTTAAGGTTTGCTTTGGGGAAACCTTCCGGAACAAAAAGCCGAGGAAATTTGACGAAAATTGTTGATTTGCCGTTTTGCTTGAATTGTCAAATTGTGTGTTCTTTTTCGCGGGAGGTTATATACATCGCAAAAATGATCGGAAAGCAACAACGGACAAACCCAAGAAAACGCAAATCAAAAATGCGAATCCGATCCGGAGACCAAATTGCATCAAAGAAAGGAAAATCGACAATGCAATTAAACTAATTAAACAAAGTGCAAATAATAATCACCATTACCATGCATATCCATTCATTTTCAATACCACAGTCATCTACAATCTCTACGACATCTCTACATTTCTACCAAACAAAATCTTATGACCTCACAGGTCACCTCTTCAGGGTTCGACCCTCAGCTACGGAAAAGGAAAATAGCGGCCATTGAGCCCATGATCTCAAAGCAATGACTGGCGTATCTTGGGGTCTGACTTCATGATTTTGGTGTTGGAAACTGACATTTTTGGGGGTTCAGAGGTTTCATGTCAGATTTCAAGGATGTAAGATGATGCAAGTAATTTCAATATATTTAAGTGTTCTCTTTTTTTGACTCATGACCTCGGCCGAGGAAAAAGAAGGCATGATCCCCATCAAAGTGCTGGATCGGCCATGGGCCGAGGCCTTCACACTGGCTCGATGCAAGTCCAACCTCCACGGTTCCGACGATGCAATCCTTCTGAAAATTGGAAAGTTCAGAATCATCTTTTGCTTTGTACCAATGGACCCAAAGTAGTTTTGTGGGTAAGAGAATGGTCGATTTATGAGAATCTACAGTATGTAAACCTACTACAGTATAACCTACCAAATGTCACAAAGATGGTATCACAAAGCCACCAAGTTGAAAGGCAGCAAATATCTAGTAAGTAGCTCTGAGTTGGACAACGGGGCATGATGCCAAGCAGAAAAATACAATAATTTACAATCATTCTTTAGTCACACAAGGAATTGGCTCCAGCAGGTTGAAACATTGCTGCATCAAACAAAGAATAGTCTATGACTAGACCCAATAGTAAATTTAGTAAATATATGTAAATATGTTTATTGTGCCTTCTCATGTCCTTCTTCCATGTATAGCTGAATAGAGGATCGCAAAAAATAGTTGGCTGCATGTTCCAGTTTGAAGCACCGAGCCCTTTGAAACTCACTCCGCACACTTGGATGTGGGAGTGCTTCTGCCCTTGAGCCTTTGTCTTTGCCCCAGGGGTGTATCGCATGCCTCTGGATGTTCAAAGATTTGCTCTTCTTCCTCCATGAGCAGATGAAACTTTCAGCTTTCCTCCAATAGATTGGTTCTGATTCATTATCTACACCCAAAGAGTGGGCATGTTGCCTTCAACAGCAGCCCATTCGAATGTTTTGAGGCTTGTGCCATCAAGAAATGGCCTGAAATCACCGACCGTGAGACACAGTAGGTCGGAGGAAGATTTGTGCACCCCTCCGGCCCTCCGGGGGGGAAGAAATCTGTGTGCGCACACAACCGAATTTATTTTTATAACAGAGGAATCTATTTCACAAGGATCTCTTCCTTATTTGAACATGTTTGCATCAGTTTCCGATGCATTCCAACTGTTTTGGAATCCTGAGAAGATTTGGTGATCGCCAAGTTCGTTGGCGGGTCTGGCTGCTTCTGTCGAGCAGAGAAACCAGACTTGCCTTTAACATGAAAAGGCCTCGGGTGNCCAAGTTCGTTGGCGGGTCTGGCTGCTTCTGTCGAGCAGAGAAACCAGACTTGCCTTTAACATGAAAAGGCCTCGGGTGGGCAGCATGGGAATTGATCAAAAGCCTAGTGCCCCAATACCATCATAGTTCGGAAATGGCCATTCATCAACCCAAATAATTAACTAGTTGACTAATGGCAATTGCGTATAATATATATATACATATATATATATATATATACACACATATAATATAATACAATGATATAACTGTCCAGCATTGAAATCTGTGGAAATACCAAGATTTGATTCCCATGTTGGCCCAGAAGATTTTGTACCGAGCGGGCTGCGAAGCCACAGTCTCCCCAGCACAAACCTTATCTGCACGGTGACATGACTTGCCGATTTGCCGATTCCACGCGCTACGCCCGCTACGCGCAAAGAGCGGAAAATGACATGTGAACACCAACAATGATCATGGATCAACAAACACAAGACACCATTGACGAAGCAATGCAAATCCACATCGAACTGAGGAATATTGAAGCCCCCTAGTGGAGCCAATGTGGAGCCCCTGCACCAGCAGGAGGATGCCAATGCAAGCATGCCAGTGCAACAAAACAATGCAAAACAGTTTAACACCTTCAAATCATCATTAGTCAACTCCATGGCTATATAGGCTATAGTGACATATCCGTGCCCAGTGTCTCAGTTTGAGCTTTCCTGCATACCCCTTGATACCGTTAAATTGCACTGGACCACTGCAGCGGAGTCAGGTCGTCATTGCAGACTCCACTAAGGCTAAGAGGGCCTAATAGGGGCCTAACATAGTCTAAGTCAGTTTCAGCGCTCCCGTTTGGAAGCCGATGGTGCCAGCCAAGGCAGATGCGAAGTATAAGAATTTCTGCACAAAGGCCACCGTGACACATGTGTCCCAAACGAAGAACCCACACTCACCTGGCTGTGGGATCATCGAAGCAATCATCCCAACATACTGAGGTGAAAGAGGGTGTATGGATGTGTGAAACCAAGAACGGAGGAAGAAAGAAGTATTGACAAGTGCATTTGCATCTGAGATAAAAAAAAATATCAAGAGCCAAGTGGCTCAGGGACAGGTACATCGCCAAGTCCATGTACCTCAGTAATGCAAGTTTCCAACAAGACCAAGCAAATCAAGTGGAGGTCCACCGATGACCGTGCAAAGAACAAACATATTAAATTAAATATATCTTCAATATTTGAGAACTCAAGCAAAAGCTAGCCACTCTGCGTCTTCTTCTTCGTCCTCCACTTCGCAAAGAGTGACTAATGAAGGTAAGCGATTGCACGCTGTTGTGGTCGACGCATGCGTCCATAGTACTCCAGGAAGAATGAAAACTATAGCGGCAGATCCACAAACAATTTCCAATCCGTGCCCTGGGCCGCGGGTCTGGTGGGACGGTCCCCATCTTAGAATCTTCCAATCAGAGTTCCTTCGACCGGCAGAAAAGAGCCAAGCACGTGGGCCATCCAACACCATCCAATGCACTCGCACCATGCTCTTGGCGCTGCCCCATTGACTAAAGACACTAAAGTAATATTTATGATATATATATATATACACATGCAATCATATGTGTATATATATATATATATCATATATCATTACATATCATTATATCATATAATATCATTATATCATTATATATCCGTATGTGTGTGTGTGTGCGCGTGTATGAACGTGTAATCAGCCAATGATCAGCTCTCAGCCCACGCCTTGCCGTAGATCATAGAGGGCAGACAGGGCCAGCGCCACGATCAGGGAAGCCAGCGCCGCAAAGCAGTGCTCGAAGGTCCGTGACGTCTTGCGGAATAGGCCGCTGACGCGGCGCCATTGCTGTTTCGCTTCCATGCAACTGATCTCACCTCCCAGGAGCGATGCGCTCCAGGAATTGAGAATCAAAAGCATTGCATGGGAGGTCCTCACCTGCCAAAAGCTGGCCACCACCAAAATCCCGGTGAGAATGGCATGGGCCAATAGGGCCCTCCACTCAGCAAACTCCACCTGCCCTGTGGCAGAGTTCCAGCCACAGAGGATAAAGCGAACAAGCACCAGGATGACCCACAGCAGCAACGTCCATAGAGCATCCTTGCAGCTCCAAGTCTTCCACCTTGGGATGGCCATGTCCATGCTATCTTCATCCGAGTTCTTGAGTCCGTTCTTGAACGAAAGTAATCAAGTGTATTAACTCAAGTATCAGTATCAGAAGTATCCGCGTCAATACTATGTACCTCCCAACTAGATCCAAGTCGTATCTTAGATGCTTTAGCTTTGTTGCAGATGCCACCCTCATCTGATCTACATACCGAATCATACCGAGCTATTCCCTGTGGCCGCGGCATCAAGTGAAAAGGTACCGCTGCCAACATCTGCCAACTTCAAACCAAGCTGCGCAGGATCCAAGCCTCTCTGACTGCAATAGGACGAAAGCTCTCCAGCACTTTGCGACACAAGCCTGGTGGTGTCCTTCCATGGCAACAATTGGAGTCAATGACTCAGTCAGGGAAAGCGATCGTTGAAGGAAATGTGATCTCAGAAGGGCTTGAAGTGGGAAAAACATGGGAAAATCATGAAAAAGCCTGAAACCTTCAAAATGATGATCTTTGGCCATCTTTGGCCATCTTTGGCCCATGGGCGGTCCGCATATCGAAATAGCCCGCCCCAGCTCACAAGCACCAACATAGCACCTGTTAGAAGCGCCATGTCCACAGCTAAAGGAGGCCACGAGCCACCACAGAGTTCCTCATGTTCCTCGTCGAACAGATCAGGTGAGTGGCACAAGCTCAATCTCCGAACATTGGCCACCAGAGAGTAAAGCAGAAGTAGCAGCACGCTCCTCGGATGTCCAAAGTGAGGAAGAATATGGAGATATATGGAGAGTGTGGCAAATTGGGTGAAGTAGCTACTGCAGATTATGAAGCATGAACGGCCGATAGCCGAAGTGGCAAGATATATTTGGATATGTATTGGATATGTTTGGAACACATCATCAGAGAACGCTTCATCGACAATATTTCCCAAGAACATCTTATTGAAAGGCAGCCAAGGCAGCCAAGGCTCCAGTGGTACAGCCGCGATACCAGTTGTTTGAAGCTACTTCGCCAGGAGCATGCACCCTGCTCTAGTTCAAGATCAAAAAGAGGCACCAGCCCGAGAGCTTTGGAAACATGGCGGGTCATGAAGGTATTCAAAGGACTGAGCTTCAACCAGAATGGCTCCCACTCAGCTAATTCAGCGTCTGTCTCCTCATCCACTTGCTTGGCCTCAGTGGCATCAGCATCAGATGCCTCAGACTCATCAGAAGACTCTTGAGATGCTTGAGATGCCGCGTCCTCTGGTACCTCAACCACCGATGACACAGACAGGACTTTCTTCCTCTGGAGTCTGTCGAGTCTGTCCGGGGTCAGGTTCCGTTGATTCGGTTGTTGCTTCTGCAAGTCAGCGGTGAGTTCCTTCTCCCTGACTTTGAAGACTTCAGTGATGTTTGCTTTTGACACCGCTCGATGGAGACTAACGCTGCTGCGTCTGGACCTACTCGAATTGACCCTGGAATTCCGAGAACTTGGACTTGGCTCCCCTCCGCTGTGAAAGGAAAACACGCCCTGGACTCGATCCCTGCCGGTATTCCTTGGTGACTCTCCACGAGATGAAGGGCGCTTTGAGACGTTCACCTCTGCCCCCCCGGACTCTTCAATCTCAGCCGACTTTTGTGGGGTGGCCGTTGGTCTCACCTCAGCCTCACTGCCCGATTCCAAGGGTCCAAAAGCTTCACTCCCTACCTTGGCAATGGGAAGAATGCCAGGCAACTCCAAAGCCCGGCCTGAGGATCCTTTGCGTGGCACTGGTGAGGCCCGGGAAGCCGCTTTCTTTGCTGTTGGCCCTTCAGCCAACTGAACTTTGTCGACACAGCTGCCGCGGCCAGGTACATGGCCGCGGCGGTCACTGTCGTCCCTATCTTCGGCGATGCAACTCTCCTTGTTTCCATTCCGGTCTCTACTTTTCTCCCCTTGGCCCAATCTCTTCTGCCTTTTGTCCTGGAGGCTGTGCGTTGTGCGCTCGCTGCTAAAAACATCTTCAAGTTCTCTGGAACCGCACCCCAGGTATCCATCAGCCATCACTACAAGTTACAATTTATAACGCTAAAATCGATTGAAATCCAGCATCATCCAGCTAAACCCTGGCCCTGGTCCTTCTGCTTCTGTCTGCCTGCCAAGCTCCAGGAACCCAAGCCCAGCGATTGGCTTGCGGTTGCTATTGCGGTTGCTGTCGATTTCCTAGCTGCGCGGACCGGCACCAGATTGGAAATGTCCATCTGAAGGGCCTGCATCGCGAGATTCTCGCCTTGCACCTTGCAGAGCAAATTGTTGAGCAAAAAAACACTAAAATATTAACATATCTGTGTGGCTAGCAGGAGCAGCTCGTTTGAATTGTCCGTTTGAATTGTTCGTTTGAATTTGTTTTGTGTATGGCTTGTGTTTGAGGTCATCCGGATAGTTTTCACCTGCGCATGATTCTCGCGTTTTCTCCATTCATCTCTTTATGGATACTGCCCAGAATCAAAGCAAATTTCAATATCTTCGAGGGTACACTGGAGATGAAGTTCTTCAGGGCAGTTTCAACAAACGGTCATGGTCCTTCGGAACCTGGACATGACATGGACATTACGGCATCGTGTTTCTGTGTTTCTACATACTTCCCGTGATGTTTCCAACCCTGTGTCACCTGCAATTTCTTGGCCGATGGTGACGGTGAGGGTTGTGGATGACTTGACTGGGATGTTGCGGAGGTGATCGAACCCCTCCTTTTCGATTTGGTGATCCGCTCTTCCAACCGCTCCATCCGGTGATCAATCTTGGTCAGCTGGCCCAGGATAGATTTGTGAAACTCGCAAATCGCCTGGCTCTTCACCCCCTTGTGGAATGCTTTCAACAAAGGGGGACAAGAATGGGTCAAGATAGCGGATGGTTTTAATGGGTTGACCATGGTGGCACATGTTTGAAGACAAGTGCAATGACTCTACGACGGCTTACCAGTAGCCACAAGATGACTTTTAAGATCCTGTAAGTATAGACAGAACAGGATAAAACTGGACCGAGCCTGCAGCAAGTCCTGGGTAGATGGCTCCTTGGGTTCTCCGGGCTCCCTGCAATCTGCCAGAAGAGCTTCATCCTCCGACTGCACAAGTTCCAAGGAAGGAACCGCCTCCAAAGCCGGGGCTGGCTCCGTTGGTTCCGTTGGCATCGCTGGCATGACGGGCATCATGGTCATCCGGTTGTGCAGTTTGGCCAGCCAAAACGGATGAGCACCAACGGATTAAAGTGAGAAGTTGCAGATTCTTTGGGTATCACTCGGTAATATCACTCCCTGGCATGCAACCTGGACTGTGACATCCAACGTGAAGAAGACTTCTGACTTCTCAGAAAGTTGTGAAAGGTTGTGCATGTGCTCTGCTACGCTGACCTACTGTGCATATCTTGAACCGCAGCAAACGCAAGTGATGCTGTGTCAGGCGGACACAATCTTTAAGCTTTCTTGCACAAGCGTTCACTTGCCTGATATGTGTGTATTCTGCTATCCCTCCGAAAAGCTCGTAGTCTCAACATCCGAGCTCTGGAAAAATCAATTGAGGGGCAAGTTGAGCTGCGACAGTTAGTTTGACCGTGACGTTGAGCTAAGGTCTGACACGAGTTATGGGATGGCATGGCATGTATGTCTAAAGAAATTGAACAATTTGAAAGAGTGCGAGTATGGCATGCGATATTTAGTTATATAGAATGTATGAAGATACATGAAGATACACAAAGAAATCAAGGTTAGCTGTAGCTCAAGGAAAAAAAACACGAAAACTCTAAACTGGCTCAAGACGCGAACCTTCTTTGTCAAATCTAAGTTTCCGACAGTCAGGTAAGCAGGGCGACCAAAAAACTCCTCGTTCTGGTCTGTCTTTTCAGTCTGTCCCTGTCCGATGGGAAAGTCATGGATGGCTCAGGAAAACAATCACCATCATCATCCAACAAAAAATATACTAGCAATAATGGTAGTGCAAATAGTTGTGACAACAAGAATGGTAACAGCAACAAGGCATATCATGAACATATGCAAACGAGCGTGGTCGGCATAATCATCATGATAAGTAATAACAATAGTCATAATAGTAATTCAACATAGTGGTAATAATGATAATACCATCATCATCATCATCATCATCATCATCATCATCATCATCATCATCATCACAATCAAAGGCATCATCACCAGCAGCACCATGATTTATCTTGAGAAAACTATACAAAAATATGCCTGACTCATCCTGAAGCTGCTCGCCTGCGAGACGCGGAACATCTCCCCTGCACCCTCGCAATCTGCGGTGGTGATGATAGGTGTATGCCTGGCGCGCTCCCAAGCAGCTCAGGGCAACCATGGGCCACCATGGGCCACCATGGGGCACCATGGGGCACCATGGGGCACCATGGGGCACCATGGGGCACCATGGGCAATCACGGTCATCATGGTTCATCATGTGCCAAGCTCTTTTTCTCGCAGATCTCACTTGGCCCCCGGGCACATAGAGGAAACCTCGATCCTGGAAGAACTGATGTGTACCTTTGAAAGCTCTCAATATCTCTCAACGTCTGCACAAAGGGTAGTCAAAGTGAGGATCATACATAGCCAAGCCAGTGCAAACTCGCCGTTCTTGGCTAAACCAAAAAGAAAAGTGTAACTGCAACTCATATTTCTGTGCTTGCACTGATCTTGGCTGCGCCGTGTCCCTTGTTACCATGAAAAAAATACGCGCAGGAGTATAACTCTATGTATATATATATATATACAAATATATACTTAATGTACATGCGTGTGTACAAATATGTACACCACACGCGCACACATGCACACATGCACACACACGCACACACGCACACACGCACACACATGCATACGCGCACAAACGAGTATGCATACAAATAAACATAACGTTTAGATGTAGACAAACCGTTTCAACCAAAAGGATTGATTACCCTGCAGACCACCTTAAAAACCCAGCAAATCCACAATTCTTTCCAGGGCGCTCATGGCCAAGGTGTTGCGGACACGGCTCACAGCACCAATCAGATTGGACCTGACAGGAACTTACGTGGACTGCATCCATGGCAGGGTGGCTCGATGCATTCAGTCTGTAGGCTTTCTTCGTCAGGACATGCTCCAAATTCATGAGGCCAAAGTCCATCAATCAAGTCTGCCCCAAAACTACCCAAGAAAGAAAAACTCCAGCGCAAAAAAGTTTGGCCTCGTGTGTCGCGTACAATTCCCTTACGCTTCCTTCAGAAGTCACAAGGCAAACGGGCGAAATGAAATAGAACAAAGATGGACAAAGCATAACCTGCCCGCAGCCGCCACTTTTTCGACCCATTGAAGGCATAGCAATCATCGCTTCACGCCAACCAGCCGCTGCCAGAACTTGGCGCGGCTGAGGACCATAGGGAGGCACTGACCCTGAACTGTTCTCCACATTCACAAACTCCAAGCATAGAAACCCATAGAAATCCATCGAAATCCATAGAAATCCATATTGAATACTGATCCTCAATGTTACCTACAAATCTCCAAGTGAATCTCAAAGTGTGATGTAATGTGATGAAGCCAGATGAAGCCAATCCCCGAAGCTGTCTGGTTGCAGAATGAGGGGAAACCAGTGGTGTGCTGACCTCGTGTTTATGGGATGTGGCCATTTCATTTCATTTTTTCCGGATCGTTGGCTGCAGACAGCTGCTGGGGGCTGGTTCCTCTTTCTGTTCATCCTTGTATCATTTGTCCTTATTGCAGGTTGCTTGCACTTGGTTAGGACATGTCAACATTGCCAATCATGGTTGCTAATTGACTCACTAGCGGTTATCATGCACGGTGTGAGGACATTGCAGGGCGGAGTTTGACCCTCTACTATACTTGTTTGCTCGTTGCCGGATGAAGCTCATCTCAAAATCAGATGGATATTGCCACCACAAGCGATTCCAACATATTCCAACCCAATCTTGACTCTTGCCACAGGGATAAGGGTATAACTCAATAATTTGGCGCCCCGTAGGTTGGCATCAGGCACACGCACGCCATCTGTCAAACCCAATCAACTCACTATAGTTCATAATGTTAAATAATGTTTACATGTGTTTACACTTTTGCCATTTGCCAGGAACACAGATCCTCCGGGAAACTGCCACGTCTACGTCTCCAAAAGGGCTGGGAATTTATATCACCAAGTGACTCTGGTCATAGCGGGTTCGTCTTTGGAACTGGCCTCCTCTGGCTCTGCGACTTCTGAACCAATCCTGGGCCACCCATCTCCATAGGAACAAAAACTGTCAAGAGGGCATGTGAGTCATGTGAGCTATAATGCGCAATAATATGCGCAGGTACATCAATAAGAATTCATACGGACATATACATGTGTATACATAGATTGCGCGTGCGTAATGATGCATTCAATTGTGTATGTACATGGGTGAAATATTATACAGATACACATATATGTATATATCATATAGGCTTACACAATGTCATCCAAACTTCAGGGATGCAACATCTGCGATGCCATCCTTCATTTGGCCTGAGGGAAAGCAACCTATTCCTCCAATTTAGACATGAGTGCGTGCATCGCGTGTTGGTAGTTTGGAGGCTTACCTCGATGCAAACCTGCTACAGGTGGCCCTCTGGGTAAGGGCCAGGATCGTATAAAGCTATTTAGATGTATGTGTATATATATATATACTTATATATATATACTTATATATATACTTATATATATATATACTTATATATATACTTATATATATATATACTTATATATATATATATATATACTTATATATATATACTTATATATATATATATACTTATATATATATACTTATATATATATATATGTATCCAAGGGATTCCAAGGGATTATCAGGATGTTCAAGGTGGAGGGGAAGTCACATTAAATCAGTATGGTTCACCAAAGATGTAAACAGAAGTCAGCCATGGAAGACGGGCAAAACTGAGTCCGCTTTTTGGACAGGGATTAGAAATCAAAATAGACCAACCCAACCAAGACCACATGTGGCCATTTGGCAAAGAACCATCACTTTGACGGGCACCTGAACAAGAGCCATCTTTGCAATGTAGGGTGTGGAAACAGCCATCCTACCAAAATGGCATAGCTATCTTTTGACCCCAGGAGCGAGACTGTAATCAACTCAATGGTGTAGGTCATGATCTCCTCCACACCAGGCCGGTTCATGCCTGATGCCAGGAAAGGCTGCTCGGAAAGTTTGACACGCACATCAGTCAGAGCAACCTCGATGAATGAATGAAGGAATTCAGGAATGAATGAATAAATAAATAAATGAGTGAGATAGAACTGCTGCTGCTGTGCGAGAATCCAATTGTTGCTTTGGCAATGGTTCAAATTCAAGTGCAACAATGTTCAACGATGTTCAACGTATTTCAAAATTCACCGCAAGAAAGCCCAGCACTTCCCAAATCTTCCCAAATGCTTAGGCTCAAATTAGCAAGTCATAAGCAAGTCACGAGGAGGTACGATGAGTTCCCGTCGTCCGCCTGCTCTCCTAGGGCGATCCCACTCGACAACAGCCACTTCAAGACTACCATGAAACAAGCGTCGGAATGGATAGAGGACCCAAATGATTCGGAGCTGGTTCATCCTTTTCCCTTTTCAATCCTTGTCATCCCTTATGGAATATATATATATATATATGATATCATATCATATGATCGAAGGAAGTTTCGAAGTCAAACTTCCGACAATATGGACAGATGGAAAAGCACAGTCAGGAAGAAGATCAGAGAGGAGAAAGTCAGAAGAGAGAAGATAAGGTGCGCGAAAAGGTAGGAAGGTCGCGAAACCTTGTGTTTTTCCAATGTTCGAAAAATAGGCTCGCTAAAGCGGCGGGCGCGGGGCCATCTGGGCAAATGAGGGATCAAAAATTGCACGCCGTTGTGGCGCGAAACGCGTTTGGAAGTAAAAAGGTACCAAACACCTCATGCTCGGAGCACTTTTGGAAGTTGAGATTTGAGATGTAGGAAAAGTGCACGCCGTTGTGGGTCTCGGAGCGCTTTTGGAAGCGGTG
Organism: Symbiodinium sp. clade C Y103; assembly: GCA_003297045.1. Classification (NCBI taxonomy): domain Eukaryota; class Dinophyceae; order Suessiales; family Symbiodiniaceae; genus Cladocopium; species Cladocopium sp. clade C. The sequence continues at coordinate 291,007 of BGPT01000145.1, read as the reverse complement.
ATGCCGAAAAGGTGCACGCCGTTATGGCGCGAAGCACGTTTTGAAGTAAAAAGTGTCAAAACTCACCACGTTCGGAGCACTTTTGGAAGTTGCGATGTCGAAAAAGTGTACGGCGCTGTGGCGCGAAGCAAATTTCGAAGTAAAAATGCACAAAACACCTCATGGTCGGAACACTTTTGGAAGTTGCGATGTCGAAAAAGTGTGCGGCGCTGTGGCGCGAAGCACTCTTGGAAGTGAAAATGCTAAAAACACCGCATGTTCGGAGCACTTCTGGGAGTTGAGATGTCGAAAAAGTGCACGGCAAGGGATTCTGCACCTTATCAAGAGTGAGTCAAACGTGTGGGTTTTGTAGCATTTTCAAAAACGATGGCAGGCGTGGGACATTTGAAGAGGATCTGCAAATTTGCATTTTTCGTGGCAGGCGCAGTACAAGAGACACTTCAAGCAAACATATTAAGAGGTCAGGGCGCTGATTTCCTGAGGGCGGTGTCATTTTGGAGCATCAGATCTTCAGGTTTGCTAAGATGATTTTGCGTGACTGGCGCAACACTTCGTATGAGCTGGCCTCACTTTTTCGTGGCAGGCGCAATACTTTAGAGACATGGCATGGAAAGATCGCAAAACGCATCGGTCCGAGGCCATCAGCTGCACGCTTAACTTTCCATTTTTGAGGGAAGCCTCGCAGAATTGCTTCGTTTTTGATGTTGTCAGCTTCAAAAATTGAGAAAGTCTCGCAGACTTGCTTCGTTTCGGAACATTACACTACACTACACTAGACTACACTACACTACATACAACCACAATAACCACATAACCACAATAACCACTACAACTACACTGCACTGCACTACACCTACAACTACCACTACAACTACCACTACAACTACAACTACAACAACCACTACAACTACAACTACCACAACTACAACCACAACCACTACAACTACAACCACTACAACCACTACAACTACAAGTACAACAATTACAACTACTACAACAACTACAACAACTACAACAACTACACTACACTGCACTGGATTACAACAACAACCAAAACTACAACTATAACTACAACTACAACTGGAACAACTACAACCACAACCACTACCACTACAACTACAACCACAACAACCACTACAACTACAAGTACAACAACTACAACAACTACTACAACTACAACAACTGAAATAACTACAACAACTACAACAACTACACTAGACTGCACTACACTACAACAAGAACTACCACTACAACTACAAACACAAAACAAAAACCACTACAGCTACGACAACTACAACTACAACAACCACAACAACTACTACAACTACAACTACTACAACCACTACAACAACTACAACAACTACAACAACTACCTACACTGCACCGCACGACAACTACAACTACAACTACCACTACACCTACAACTACAACCACAACAACCACTACAACTACAACTACAACCACAACTACATCTACATCTACAACTACAACCACAACTACAAGTACACTACATTACCACTACACTGCGCTGCCTCAAACCACTTGTCGGTCCATCAGTGGGTTTACTCTGCCATCCATGAATCACAACAACTCACCTCTCCTATAGGTTCCCTATCTTTGAAACTTCCGCCACCGCCTTGTGCGGTACTACGGGTAGAATACTGGAAGTGTATGAATTTTGTATTCACTTCAGGGTCCCTATGCCAGTGACGGCGCCAAGTGGCATCCCCAGGACCCCCTCCCCCAGCGCAGGGAAGTCTGGTGTGCGTCCTGCCTCGTTTGCTGGGACCAGACAGAATTCGGGGTCGTGAAGCACTTTTTACGCAAATTCGTGAAACATTCCAGGACATTCCATGACATTCATCAACTCAAGAATTCAATCGACACAAAAGTTGCTGGCAACCTTTGGTGACTCCGTGTTCTCTGCTATGGATACAGCCCAGGACCATCCCCAAGCAGATTGCCCAACAGAAGGACCCATACCACAAAATGGACAGATTCTATCACCGTAGGCGCAAAATTTCATGCAATTTCTAATTCTAATCACTAGTCGAGTCAACTTCCACTAGGAGGGTTTTGTTTGGCTTGAAAGATGCAACCTTTCCGGCTGCCTCAATGCATGGAGGGCTGCTGGCCACTGTCCACGTGGATTCCTTAAAGCCATTGACCGATCAGCCAAGATCGGGAAAGGGGGCATTAATGCAAGGCATATCCCATTGTCGAGGACTCGAGAAACTTTTGACATCCTTTGACCACAACTTCGAGGACCTCGAGATGTGAAAAAATGTGAAGCAAAGTGCCTGCAGTAGAATGGGTCACCATGGGTCACTGGAAGTTTTTCGTACTCCCAGCTGGAAGGGCCAAAATCATGTAAAAGCCGCTGGGTTTTTGGACAAGGCGCGGTCACTTTGCCATTGAGTCGCTTGCCTCGTCCAGGTACAGTCATGCGGTGGTTGTGACATGTTTTGTCTGGCCTTGGGCCACTTTCGGCACCCACATCCACCAAGGCCTTTTGCTCTTTCTGCGAAAAATTTTCGTGTGAATTCTTCATGGTGGGTGCAGCACAGCTATTCAGGACATCCTTCAAAGAAAGTTGGTTTCGCTGATTGCTTCGCTGGTTGCTGGAAGAAGGTGCTTTGAACACGAAACCCATTATGTGGGTGGAGGATGGCCGAAGGCGCACTGAACCAGACCCCAGCCTTCGAAGTGAATGCACACCAATGCACCCTTCCTTGCCGCCATTCTAGTGTTTGAACATACATGGAACATGCATGGAACAACCGCTGCCTTGCAATCCCAAGGTGTGTTCTACAGCCTGCATTTGCACGCACTCTCCTTGCATTCACCCCTATAATGTCCAAACACATTCAATTACGGCGGTCTTAGTATGTATGCTCCTGAACGAAGGGTCAAAGCTAGGAGTGGCTGCACACCTCACTATAAAGGAGCTTTCTGGTCAACTACAACCAGGAATTGCAATCATACACCTGAAACTGATTTGGAACTGATTTGAAACTGAGTAGCACTGCACTGTGACTTGAAAGTGTGCCCCTGAAAACCAAAATGGCTGGTCGGTCTTGTAATTGCCAAGGCACTGAGCTAGCTTCCCAGTACCCAACTTCAAGTCACAGCATCTCATGCCTCCAGCGGCCTGGGAAGCGGCATATCATGGGATGGAGCCCACATTGCATGTTCCATTGGGCTCATTGTAGCCATCCAATTTCTTGGATTCGCGTTCCAAATACTTACTTCGAGTGATCCCCACCATGAAACTTTATTTGGCATCTAGCGTGATACATATTTTAACATTCTTTCTGGCAAAACTTTTCTGGCAGGGAAGAGGAGGAGAGGACAACTCTGATGAAATCTAGCGACCTCCGGTCTCTAGATTTCATCAAAGTTGTCCTCTCCTCTTCCTCCTGGCATTCTATCTGACATTCTCTCTGACATATGCTCTGACATTCTTGTTGACATATTTTCTGACATTCTACCTGGCATTCTATCTGACATTCTTTGCGGACATTTTATCTGACGTCCATTCTGACATTCTATCTGACATTCTATCTGGCATCTAGTCTGGCATTCTTTCAGGCATTCTATCTGACATTCTTTCTGACATTTTATCTGACGTATATTCTGCCATTCTATCTGACATTCTATCTGGAAACTTGTCTGGCATTCTATCTGACATATATTCTGACATTCTACCCGGCATTCTGTCTGACAATTTTTAAGACATTTTATCTGATGCATATTCTGCCATTCCATCTCGCATTCAATCTGGCATGTATGCCAACTGAAGTCCGGCAGTGCCCACTGCAATCTGGGAGTCGCGGCAGAAGCCTGGCAGTGCCCACTGCATCCGGCAGTGCCCACTGCGATCTGGCGGTCAAGGCTGAAGTCCGGCAGTGCCCACTGCGATCTGGAGCTGGCAGATGAAGTCCGGCAATGCCCACTGCGATGTGGAGCTGGCACATGAAGTCCAAATGAAGTCCGGCAGTGCCACTGCAATATGGAGCTGGCACATGAAGTCCAGATGAAGTCCGGCAGTGCCCACTGCGATCTGGAGCTGGCACATGAAGTCCGGCAGTGCCCACTGCGATAGGAGCTGGCACATGAAGTCCGGCAGTGCCCACTGCGATCTGGAGCTGGCGAGGACGAGGGAGAAGAAGGCGGAGGAGGAGAAGGACAGCTCTTGTAAACTCTAACAACACTCACCTGGCAGGTGGGGAAATGCTACAACCCTAACACAGCATGCAACCTTGAGCTCAAGCCTCGAAATAGACGGTGGAAGCCGCACGCTTCGACTGGAAGTACTTTTCCTCGTGGCCAAGTCTCCCGTCTCTTGATGGCATTCCTCTTTGAAACATGCCAACTTCTACATTTGAGCGACCCCCCAATAGAAAGATCATCTTCGTACAGTACAGTATAGCATGATGGAAAGGCTGTTCTATTCTCGGGGGAACTCTGTTTATTACGACATATTGTAACCAAAAGATTAGAAGGACCTTCGCGGCAGCGCCACCCCAAATCCATTGCAGCACAACATCAGCTGTTGAATAGGACACTGATAGAGTCAAAGCGGCGCCATATCAGACATACTCCCCATAACGTCAACTTATGTAATCATGTTTGCTTCACCCCTGACCTTGCATCTATCTTGGAGCCCTTGGTTTAGTTCCAAGTTCCTAGACGTCGTTTACCCACAAAATATTCCACTCATATAGATATGCCTAGACCATAGACGTATGATCATTAACTGACACTGTAATACTATCAAAAAAACAACCACATAGTGACTCTATAGGCTATACTATGCTATCCTGACGATACATATAGATGTGAGGAACTTGATTGCTGAAACCAGCCTTGTCTACCAATTCGAAGCGCCGCTCGTCGCATGCTAAAGTCTTCCGCACCCGTGCCTCCTCCAAGGGACACAAGGGGCGACAGAGTGCACCCAAATGGCTCTCGGCAGGGATTGATTTCCTTCAACACTTTCAGGAAACCCAGAGGTTTGCATGATTTTGCAATCAAATAAAGGCTCTGTCTTGCAGCTTTTCCTGCACCTTTTCTCTGAAACCATGTTTGGGAACTGTTTTACAGGAGTATCAACCACAATGACACAGGTTTGAACACACTGTTTTCTTGAGCCATAGCAACACGGTAGTATAGGGTGAAATGTATATACACTCAGTGAAACCCCTAAACAACACCCCCCGCCGCCCCGCAGTTTCACGGAGAGCGGAGAGAGTAGAAGGTGTCCGGCACAACAGACCTGAGTAGTGGCCGGATGCAAATCACTGTCAACCCTAGCTACAAGTAGTTGCTTGAGTTTGGTCTCAACGGATGCATGAAGCAAAAACACGGATGCAATCTTTTGATCATCGGCATCGGGCATGGAACAGTCAGACAAAAGCACAATGGCCTGGCTTCCGCCAAGGCATAGGGAGCATTACCACTCCATTCAAATGCCATGGACATCGGAAACATTCAGAAAAGGCCACTCTAAAATGCGTCAANGGCTTCCGCCAAGGCATAGGGAGCATTACCACTCCATTCAAATGCCATGGACATCGGAAACATTCAGAAAAGGCCACTCTAAAATGCGTCAACTGTACAGAGGCCAATGCAAAATGACTTGATCGGATGCAAATTGCAATCGATTGGAACCACTTGGACAGCAAAAGATTTCACATTTGAAATGGACACATGTAGTGCGAATGCAACTCATAATCCATTGGGTTCAGATCCGCTCAATTGGCCACACCTTCCGGCAGGCATAGAAAACTCTACAAATCTACGCCTACCATGGAATGTAGTGGATACTACCGTCTGCTAGCTGCTGCCGAGTATGCGGCATGCCGTTGATCTCAGTATATTCCTCGTGGACGATCGNTCTACGCCTACCATGGAATGTAGTGGATACTACCGTCTGCTAGCTGCTGCCGAGTATGCGGCATGCCGTTGATCTCAGTATATTCCTCGTGGACGATCGGGATGCTGGGAAGCAAAGGAACGACCGGGTCGTCGGAGGNCTAGCTGCTGCCGAGTATGCGGCATGCCGTTGATCTCAGTATATTCCTCGTGGACGATCGGGATGCTGGGAAGCAAAGGAACGACCGGGTCGTCGGAGGTCGGAGCTGATGCCGTAGCAGCCGTCGATGACGAAGCAGGTGGTGGTCCAGGCGGGCTGCGCGGAGCAGCGCTGGAAGATCCTCCACCCCATTCTGCTTTGGGCTGCTGACGGGCATATGTCTGGCTCCAATTTCCTCCATAGTCCCAACTGGCCTGCCCTCCCGAGCGGCGTTGATAGCCCTGCGACCAGTAGTCACGGCGACCATACTGCCAACCACCCNCCATAGTCCCAACTGGCCTGCCCTCCCGAGCGGCGTTGATAGCCCTGCGACCAGTAGTCACGGCGACCATACTGCCAACCACCCCATTGAGATTGGGTGGTGGGACATTCAAAAGATCGGTGACCATACTGTCCACAAGACCAACATTCAACTGCTCTCTCAAAGGCTGGGCGCAGTTCACGTTTTCCTTTGCTCTTCCNAGATCGGTGACCATACTGTCCACAAGACCAACATTCAACTGCTCTCTCAAAGGCTGGGCGCAGTTCACGTTTTCCTTTGCTCTTCCCTTTTCCTTTTCCCTCACGTCGAGCGACTGGATCGAAGTCTCTGTGGACACCCTCCCTCGACTCAGTGTATTTTCGACTTTTGGCAAGTGGGAAGTCCTTGACATCGCTTGCAGTGGCCTCTTCCTCATGGCTGTAGTTGAGCCCATTGAAGTTGTTGTACTGCTCATTCCACTGACGTTTGGCGAAGTCCACCAAGTCGAAGAAGCAGTCCTGGGCAGTTGGCTGATCGATGACTAGCATTGATCCAGCCCATCCATGAAGAAGAGGCTNATCTTGGCCGTTCTTTCCAGGCGGCATACCTCAGTCGCAATTCTGCCGTCAGTCCATCCGACAAGCCATCGAAAGCAGCTTTGACACTTGTGCGCGCCCTCAATGTTGTCAGCGTCGCAGAAATGACAAGGCACCTGCTTCATCTCAATCTTTCGGTTGAAGATGTAGTCGTCAGGGTTCCTGGAATTCTCAGTGGCCTTCCCTCCCGGGTAGCTTCCCTTTCCTCTGCCATTGCCTTTTCCCTTCCTGATCGTTTGGGCTAAGGACAATGCTCCGAAGAAGCCTGAGCGGAGTTCGATGGTGTCCTTGATGATGCCATCTCTCCCCTCACGTCGGCGATCCAGAAGAGGANAGGCTCCGAAGTAGCCTGAACGAAGTTCGATTTCATCAAGAATGATGCCATCCTTTCCTTCACGGCGACGTTTCAGAGGAGGAAGCTTGGTGGGAGAGTCAGTCAGCTCCATATGTCCGGGTTGAAGAATGTGGCTTTGGAGGTGATCCCTGAGCTTGTTCTTTGCCGTAGCGATGGTGCTCTCTATGAGTGCTTCACGCTTTGGCCGAGATTCCTCTCTGGCTTCCTTCATCTTGGAATTGTAGCCATTGCGAGTCAACTCGAAGGACCGGTTCACCCAAGCGAACTCTCTGTTGATGG